>JAQMYF010000022.1:929837-981561 GCA_030014195.1 Neosilurus mollespiculum
TTACAGGGCTGACACACACACACACACACACACACACACACACACACACACACACACACACACACACACACACACAATCATTCACAATCATATCTAGGGGCAGCTTAGAACAGGCAGTTAGCCTAATGTGCATGCCCTTAGACTGTGAGAAGAAACCAGAATACCTGGAGAAAACCCACACAAGCACGGGAAAAACATGCAAACCCTCCATATATTCCTGAAAAAATGTAAATACTAAATTCTAATGCAGGAACAGTTGTATGGCACAGCAATTACTCGAATATACTGAGCATGGGTAACGGCAATAAACACGCATGTATTTGTCAAGCTTTAAGAAACTGTGTGACTCGAGGTGCAGATCAATATAAATTAATATTTGGAGAAGGCACAAAACTTACAGTGAATTCAGGTGAGATATAAATAAACTTTCATATTAATAGCTGAAAACTTGAATTGTTTTCATGGATAACAGATACATGTTTAGTTGTGTGATGGATTTTTATAGTGCATTATTAAGATTTAAAGGAGAGTTATTGATCAGGGGCTGATCAGTGTGTGAGTGCGGGAAACAAAAAAATCTACTTTGGTTCTGAAACAAAACTGATTGTAGTCAAAAGTAAGTATATTTTTAAAAATCCTAATATAGATAAATCTGTTTATTGATGCTAAATACTGTTATACAATACAGTACTATCTAAAATGTAAAACTAAAGGTGGACAACTAAAGGTTTTATTTAAAATCTATGAGAAATAGAATGGTCTCTATTTGTGTAGAATGTAGTTATAAATATAATTTAAACGATTTAATAGTGCCATTTATAATTAAATCTTTTCCTAATGGCTTTTGATGTCACTCAAAGTATATATTGGTTAATTATCAGAATTATTTGTTAAATTTTTTTATAGATGTAAAAAAATACCTATTACAATACAATTATCAAATGTTCTACATTTTGAACTATTCACTACAAACTGCAAAACTAAATGAAGTGCAATTCCAATAATAATACATTTTAATGAAACCTGTTACAGTGCTATGTTACATTATTTTTGCATGAGTGTGTCATGCATGATCTATTTGATAGAGAGAATAAGGCTGTGTGAATCTTGGCAATAACAGGATTATCTTTGGTTCTGGAACACGACTTATAGTAGAACCAAGTGAGTGTTTTTTTACACTTTCACATGTAATATTAGTTTTAGTTGTAGTGTATAAACTGCAGATTGTAATTCCAACTCCAAATTAAATCATTTTATGTTTTAATATAACATTTTATTTTAAAAAAGGCTGTAAAATTTTTAGGATATTCAGTTTGCTAAAATTTAATATCTTGCAAAACTGAATAGTGTTGAAATTATATTTCATTAGTGGTTAATTTTATTGTAGTCACAAAAAGGTACCATTGTAGAAAGTGTACACACCATATATCAAATAATTTCATTTGATGAAACAGTGTATTTCATAAATCAATGACTAGAGAGAAAATGCTGTAAGGTCTAGCAGTGTGTGTCTAGGAACTCTGAAAAACTGATCTTTGGCAAAAGCATAAAACTGCTGGTAAAATCAGGTAAGTTGTTTCTGGAATTATGTTATTTTATATAACTTCTTAATCCTACGTATGTATTTATGACGGTTACTCTACTAAATCCTAATGTGTGAAAGTTCAAAAGTTATTTCTTTAAAATGTGGAATTTTCATTATATTTATATGTTATTTGGCTTATTTGGCACATTTGTAGTTGATAAATATATTTAACATGGTTGAAGGTAGAACATGCCCATGTATTTGTCACACTATAGAAAACTGTGTGACTGTAGGTGCAGGCCAGTACAAATTAATATTTGCAGAAGGCGCAACACTTGCAGTAAATTCAGGTGAGAAATTAATAATACTTTATATAAGCATAATATTAGCTGCATGATATACTTAGATAGTGAAAGCTTTACACTACACTGCCAAATAACTATACAGTAAATACCTGTTATATACCTCTTATTTACAGTATAATTTAAAATAATAGTATAGTATATAGTTTGATTAATAGTATGATTAGACTCGTAGTAACAGTATAATCTGGATTAGTATAGACTTTTTGCTAAAGGACAGAACTGTGTGTGACTGGAAACAGAATCTACTTTGGGTCTGGAACTAAACTGACTGTAGAAGAAAGTAAGTGCAATTTACAAAGGTTGCATGTGCGATGCAGTTAACAATATAGATTAATGTTTGCAAAAGTAAATTCAGGTGGGATCTAAATTTTTGTATAATTTTTTAACATTACCAGTTTGAATAATTTCACAATTCCTAAATCATGAATGCTTATTTTGGACAATGAATGTGATGAATTTAGGTAGTAAAGTTTTACAGAATGCTGTATACTGTAGATGCATCATTTAAAATACAAGTATACTAATATATTTTAATAATATTTACTCCCTTACCTTTACAATACAATCTATTATATACATTGAGAGCTAGAGAGAAAGTGTAATCAGGTATAGCCATACTTGTCTAATAATTTGATTTGCAAAGGCATAAAACTGACAGTACAATCAGGTAAGTGTTTTCAGTAGCTAAGGAATGTTTGACTCTTTGTGTGGTGTATAACATTTCACTACAATCATTCCATGAACTAATGGACATGAAAGCGCAAAAGTTCCATAAGAAATGTCTTTTTTATTATACATTTAAGTAGCTAGTTGTCTTTCATTTAGTACATAGAGTTAGTGCTATGTAGCCTGCCAGTGTGTGGATACTGGAGGTGGATATCAAAAGCTAATCTTTGGATCAGCCATAAAATTATTAATTAATTTGAGTGAGTATAAAAAAACTACTTTCCTAAATGTTTACTCTTATGCATTCCATTGCTATGTATAATGTTCAGGTAGAAAATGTATATACTATTAGTAACTACCTAAAAACTTAATAGCTAATTACTAATTGGTAGCATCAATTTTAGGCAGGCTGTATACCTGGACCAGTATAATTTTGTTTAAATTTCTATATTTATTCAATAAACAACCATGTTGTGCCACAAGCTCTAATGTAGCATTATGATTATTCACTAATGATATCATTAAATATATTTGACTAGATTCAGTGCAGTTTCTTAAGTGCAGAAATTAGTTACTTATTAAAAAGTTTCTTTCAGGCAAGCAATGCTAAAAATGATAGTCTTGCTTTTTTATCTCAACTTTACCCATTTATAATTTTTAGTTCTAAACTTACTACATACTAAACGTGATGGTAATAATGAAAACGTAGTTCAAGCTCTCAATACTTAGTACTGGAAAAATGGTATGAAATTTAGAGATTTTTTCTGCAGTATATGTAATGTTTACAGTGAAGTTTTAAGTAATAAAAGTGTACTTCTAGAAGGTTATTGATAAGGGACAGTTTCAGTTAACTTTGGGCCTGGAACAAAACTTGCTGTAGAAAAAAAGTAAGCCTTTTTAATAGTGCTTATGCTGTTTACCAGATTTTTTTTACTTTAAATAATTTCTTATAAAGAAATGTACCTAAATTCTCAGTTATTTATCTGCATGGGTTTGTCATGCATTGTAAACATGATTTAACACTCACAGTGGAGGTAATAGAGAAAATGTAAAGCAGTGTATCAGTGTGTGGATAATAACTATGGAGGAAAACTGATCTTTGGCAAAGGCATAAAACTGCTGGTACAGTCAAGTAAGTGGACTCTGTAAATAACACATTGTTTTCATTTTGTCCAATTTACGTTCTTTTTGTTACATCCACAATATAAATCCATAGTGTGTGAAAGTACAAAATGCTTTCTATAAACAGTGGAATTTCAGTAATATTACATTTTGACGGGATGTGTTTAAATGCTAGGTTACATCTCAGTCTGTGTGTTTGGTGTATTTGATAGAGAGTATAAGTCTGTGTGACTAGCGGCATTGCCAGGATTATCTTTGGTACTGGAACACGGCTTATAGTACAATCAAGTGAGTGTTTGTGGTCATTTTTCACTATGTAGAATATTACCAGGCTTTTATTATTGTGTCTTTATTTCAAATTTCCAGGAATTCTAGACATACTGAATTTCTGCTTGAAGACAGCATGAACAAATATTTGATTTAGTCTGTAAGTGTGTGAATGCAAAAAAAGCTGATCTTTGGGGATCATATTTGAATAAGACAAGTGGTTATGGTCAAACATTTTTATTCATATTTTGTTTAAAAAGCTTTACTGTTTTACATATGCAGTTTATAAATGGATTTTCTGTTGAACTGAGATGTTTATAGTAGTTCAGTAAGTGCCAAATATTGGACATTTAATTTTTATGCTAAACATACAGTGGACTCTGAATAGATGTTTTATTCTTAATTATTTCAATTATTTGTTTTTATTATATTGTTAAAATCATAACGGACAAATTTGTATAAATGATTGAATACACTAGCTACTATAGAGAAAATGCTGTGAGCTACATATGCTAGAAATGTCCCAGGACGTCAAGCTTAAGCTTAAGTATTTGATACAGACTGTAATTGTGTGTGAATACAAACAAGGTGATCTTTGGGGCTGGAATTCAGCTCACAGTTGAATCAGGCAAGTTTTGAAAAACTTAATTTATTTATTTATTTATCTGTCTTTTTCTTAATATAGTGTTTTATGAAAGATAAAAATCAATAATTATCCATAATATGCTGATTAGGAAAGTTATGTGAGGTTAGAAAGCAGTGGGATCTGAATATTTTAACCTTTATGATTCAGGATACTTGTTGTTATTATATTACTATAACCATAATGGCCAAGTTCTAAATGTGTGTATGAATGACCTTTTTTTATGGAGGAAAAAACTATTGAATACAGCAGTTGCTATAGAGAAAATGCTGTGAGGTGTTGCAGTGTGTGTCTGATAACTTTGGAAAGCTGACCTTTAGTAAAGCTATAACACTGCTGGTAGAGCCAGGTATAGTAAATTATTTCTATAACTATATTCTTTTTTTTTTATAACTTACTATGTTAGCTATGAATTGACTATGAATGCTATGAATTGACTCATGCTAAACTGAGAGACAAATGTGGCAGTAATTTCTTAACGTGAGAATAGATGTAGCTTAAAAAGTATAAAATTATGACAACATAGATTTTAAAATAAAATAAATCCATTCTTAAGCCTAATATCTTTGCTACTCAGGTATAGCCATTGTGCTGTGTACAAAACATTATATGGTATACATGGGTAGCCTTATAGAAAATGTTATAAAGTGTAGCAGAGTGTGACTAATAGCTTTGGAGGAAAACTGACCTTTGGAAACGGCTTAAAGCTGCTGGTACTATCAAGTAAGTTTTTACTGTAATCAAGAGACTTTCTACATTGTAGTATAACTCATAATGTGAATTTCACTACAAAGGACAAAATTTTGACCCTTGAGTGAAATAATATTGCACTTTAAAGCATTGGACTGAAATGCTAGGTTATATTTCTGCATGAGTCTGTCATTCACAGATATAAAGTACAATTCCAGTTTATATTGGAAACAGACAACAGTATATTCCCTTTTTTAATTATTTACATTTCATTGAAACTAGCATATGTAAGCTGTATATGCTAGAAATGTCCCATGTGAAAGTATTTGGTACAGACTGTGTGTGAATGTAAACCAGCTATTCTTTGGGGCTGGAATACAACTCATAGTTGAATCAGGCAAGTTTTGATAAACTTTATTTATTTATTTAGGTCTTTTTCATTATATACTGTTTTATGAAAGATTGTTAGTTTCCAAAAATTTATAATTATCCATGATATGCAGTTTTGGAAAGTTATGTGAGGTTAGAAAGCAGTGGAATCTGAATATTTTATTCTTTATTATTTAGGATACTTGTTGTTACTTATTACTATAACCATAATGGCCAAGTTCTAAAAAGTGTGTATGAATGACCTTTTTATGGAGGAAAAAGCTACTGAATACAGCAGTTGCTATAGAGAAAATGCTGTGAGGTGTCGCAGTGTGTGTATGGTAATTTTGGAAAGCTGACCTTTGGTAAAGCTATAACACTGCTGGTAGAGCCAGGTATAGTAAATTATTTTTATATTCTTTTTTTTTTTTATAACTTTCTATATGAATTTTATGTTGTTTGTTATATGAATTCACAGTATGTGAACGTATAAATATATATAAGTGGAATTAACACATATAATGCATTCGCCATAATATATATTAATAGCTTGTTGGGGAAATTACTCTTTAAAATAATAATACATAAATTAAAAATAATTTTAGTTTAAAGCTTATATACAGTTCTATTCAAAATGTGCAGCATGCACATTCACAAGTATTTGCAAAGCTATTGAAAACTGTGTGACTCAAACTGCAGGACAATACAAATTAATATTTGGAGAAAGCATCAAACTTACAGCAAATTCAGGTATGGCATAAATGATCTCTAATAATCATAATATATGAACAGATTAAAAGTTGCACGGTATATTTAGGTATTGAATAATTTACAGATATGTTAAATCAACTGTACTATACATTTCTGTTGCATAAACAATATTTACATCCAAACTTTGCATAAGATACTGTATAGAATGGTATAACAGGGAGTTGTTGACAAGGAATAAAACAATGTGTGACATATTCTGGAGGTGACAAAATCTATTTTGGCTCTGGAACAAGATTGATTGTACGACAAAGTAAGTGAAAATTTATTAGTCTAATTTTAATTCAAAATACAAAAGAATCAAATATAGTACCATAATAATTCACTGATGCTTTCGCTAAATACATTTGACAACTTAGAAAGTGTAGGAAGCACGAATTGTACGAAAAGTAACATATAAGAGAAATATAAATTCTTTCATGCAAATGAAGTTGTTAAACCTTCGTATTTTAAAATAATGCACCGGTAACTTTTGCTATGAACTGACTCATGCTAAACTGAGAGACAAATGTGGCAGAAATTTCTTAACGTGAGAATAGATGTAGCTTAAAAATTATGAAATTATGAAAATCTTAATATTTTTGCTACTCAGGTATAGCCACTGTGCTGTGTACAAAACATTATATGGTATACAGGGGTAGCCATAGAGAAAATGTTGTAAAGAGTAGCAGTGTGTGACTAATAGCTTTGGAGGAAAACTGACCTTTGGAAACAGCTTAAAACTGCTGGTACAATCAAGTAAGTTTTTACTGAAATCAAGAGATTTTCTACATTGTAGTATAATTCATAATGTGAATTTCACTACAAAGGACACAAGTTAGACCCTTGAGTGAAATAATATTGCACTTTAAAGCATTGGACTGAAATGCTAGGTTATATTTCTGCATGAGTCTGTCATTCACAGATATAAAGTACAATTCCAGTTTATATTGGAAACAGACAACAGTATATTCCCCTTTTTAATTACTTACATTTCATTGAAACTAGCATATGTAAGCTGTATATGCTAGAAATGTCCCATGTGGAAGTATTTGGTACAGACTGTAAGTGTGTGTGAATGTAAACCAGCTATTCTTTGGGGCTGGAATACAACTCATAGTTGAATCAGGCAAGTGCTCATCAATTTTTTTTTTAAAGTAATGTTTTATGAAAGATTGTTATATTTTTTTTTTGCATTAACAGCATTTGATTTTTTAAAGCACTATAATCTGTAAATATTGAAGGATAGATTTATATGTTTCATGGTGCTTGTTGGTTTAATGTTATCCCAAAGAGGCTACATTTTAGAAAATGTATGTACCCTAGCTTGTTCTAGAGGATAGTGCATACGCTAAAATAACTACTGTAAATTTTACAATAGGTTCCATGCAACAGTAATACTCTGTAAACATATTTACAGTAAATAATATTGCAAAAGACCCAACCAAGCTAGATTTGACCTTCTAATCTATAATTCACTGTATGCTGTTACTTGGACCAACACAACTAGGGCAACTAGTTTTATTTATTTTTTTAAATTAACTATTACTGTCAAATTTACAGTCAATTTTTCACAATGTACAATATGGGCTATAGAGAAAATGTCATGAGGTGAAGCAGTGTGTGTCTGGCTATGGAAACTTGATCTACGGCAAAAGCATAAAACTGCTGGTACAATCAAGTAAGTGTTTACTGTAATTAAGAACATTTACATTTGTATAGGGCATTAATATTTTCACCTGAAAACAAGAAGGTCCGGAATTTGAGTCGCTGGCTGAAGCGTTTCTGTGTGGAGTCTGCATGTTCTCCCTGTGCTTGCATGGGATTCTGTCCACAGTCCAAAAGACATGCATATTAGGCTAGTTGTCTGTTCCAAATTGCCCTTAGGCGTGAGTATAGGTGTGATTTTTTTTTTCCTTGTCTGTATTGGCCCTGTGATGGTCTGGTGAGCTGTTCACCATGTACTCCATATTCACCCAGTGTCGGCTGATGTAGGCTTTGTGACCTTAATAAAGCGGGTCTACAAATGAGTGAGTGGGAGCGTACTCTATGTATATGCATGCTACCTGAATTTTACTACATTAACAACAGGAATTCATAGTGTATTATGAATAAAAACACTTCTGCATACGCATTTCATTGCCATGTAGTTTTCAGAGACTACATAGATGAGTTCTAAAAATCGCTCTCTCTTTTGTAACTTTATAGGTAAAACAGACTTGAATTTTAAACTAATACTTGTTAATACTAATCAAATAAGATCAGATTGTATCTGCAGTATAGTTTAGCTTAAAAAATAGCTGCTTATTACATATGTTTTAGCATTAGATTATGTGATGCTCAAATTTGTTCACGAATTTTGGAGGCAGAAAATGCACATGTATTTGTCAAAGTGTAAAAAACTGTGTGACTGGAAGTGCAGGAGGATATAAGTTAATTTTTGGAAAAGGCATAAAACTTACAGTAATTTCAGGTGGGTCTTAAATAATCTTTCTTTATTACATCATGAATAGTCTTGTAATTCCTAAAAACAAATGCTCAGTGCTTGTTTGTTTCTATTGGATCAGTTCTGCGATGAATTTGGGAAGTACGTGTTTACGGAATACAGTAAATTATAGTATCTATTATACTATCTCTTATAGTACCTATTTAAATTTTATACCTAATGTTTACAGTTAAATTTAATGTTATATAGCTATCTAGACTAAGAAAGAGTTATTGATAAGGGACAGATCAGTGTGTGACTGGAAACAACCGAATCTACTTTGGCTCTGGGACGAATCTGATTGTAGAAAAGAGTAAGCATGCTTACAGCTATTGTATTTTAGAAAGCATTCCATATATCTCAATCCTATTGATTTGTGTTAAAGTCAGTTTCTCAATACAATACTACATAATGTACTTTTCTGGATAATGTCTTAAAAACTAAAATTATCCAATTTAGAACAGGCATTATAGAATACGTACACTTATTTTGGAAGCATTGCATATACATTTTATTGGAAAATGCTTTACAGAAAAGTAATAGTAATTTTGTTAGTATGTTATATCTCAACATTGATTCGGCTCAAGTCTGTTTGAGCTTTTGTTGCCACTTTTATTGTTTACAGCAGATTTAGTTAGTTTTGAAAAAATCTTCAGTATTTAAAGAAATTTGTTAATGTTTCTTGAAAATACTAGAGACATTTAAACAAATTTCTTGAAAATACTAAAGAATTTGTTTGAATGCCAGGTTACATTTCTTCTAGAAAATGTCACATATGCACTGAAGGCTACTAAGAAAATGTTATGAGGTGTAGCAATGTGTGGATGATGGTGCACGAAAACTTATCTTTGGCAAAGGCATAAAACTACTGGTACATTCAAGTAAGTATTTGCTGTTACACAGTGTATAACTGGAATTGCACTACTTTCATTACATATATTCATATCACATGAAAGTGGAGATGCTAGTTTTCTATGAAATCTCTATGTAAATAGTTGTGCTTTGGATCAGGGACACATAAATAAGTATAATAATAATAATAATACATTTCATAATTGTAAGGCTAATAATCGCAATCTCTACTGTAACTTTCTTAGTATATTTGCTGATATTATTGAATTTAAAACAAAGCAAATGGGTATCAAGGTAGTTTCTGTATATATAGTGCAATAATGCTTTACTTGCACATACTAAAAGAATACAGTCAATGTCTGTAAGCAAATAATTTATTTTATAGATATACACAATAATAATAAATAATATATTTTATAGGTATATACAGTGATAATAATAGTTGGAGGCAAAAATTGCACATTTATTTGTCACTCTGGGACGGCGATTGGAAGAAAATACAAATTAGTATTTGGAGAAGGCACAACACTTAATAAATTCAGGTGGGACATAATATACCATATTACTAGTGTAAATGGTTTTAAAAGTCCTGAAACATGGAAGGCTTGTTACAGAGAAAGAATCTTTATTTCACTTGTACTTATTCACTGTAAATCTTGTATAGGGTTTGTTTCTGCTATATACCTAAAAATCTAATGTAATGTACACTATGTTGAATAGAAAGTTATTGATAAGGGACATAACAATGTGTGACTGGAGGATACAAAATCTACTTTGGGTCTGGAATGAGACTAACTGTAGAAAAAAGTAAGTAGGTTAAAAAAATATTTCAAAAAGTAATCTCTTTCTTTGTGCAAAAGTCTGTTGTCGTGATCTATAATGTAATTTGAGTCAGTAGTACCTTGCCAACTGTATAAATGAGATTTATGAGATTTAGTACTGTTTACAGCAAAATTAGTTAGTTAGTCTACGTGAATATTGGTGCTATAAGGGTTATCTTTTTAGTGCAATAATGCAACTTTTCCTGGAAACAAGCGAGTGTTTCTATTTCATTTTCTACCAATGTTTAATGCAGATTTCATTTTATATGGTGATTTGTATTGTTTACAGAGTATCTCATGAATATTTTAATGCTGTAAGGTGCAAAAATTAAAGAATGTAGAATTTCTTTGGTTCTCGTTCATGCATTTGCTGGTTTTAGATTATTTAAATTGCAAAGAGGCAAAAATTCAAGACAGTAAAGGTTTGTGATCCTAGGGAAAATGTTATGAGGTGAAGCAGTGTGTGTCTAATACTGCTGGAAAACTGACTTTTGGGAAAGGCACAAAACTGCTGGTAGAGTCAAGTAAGTTTTTGCAGTATGATGTTTTATGCATTTATGAAAATCTTTTATGTTTTGTAATTTACTACATTGATTTTTCAATATGAATTAAAATGATGCAAAAGTGTAAAAGTTAGCAATTTTTGAAGTGGGATTTCAACAGTATGTACAGTAGGTGCTCTTGGTTTGGATAGTAGAGGTATATATGGAAAGTTCATCTTTGATTTAGCACAAAATTTCAGCATAGCGACATTTAAAAGTTTTTTCCTAAGACAGAAAAATATGCAAAATTTATTAAATACACATCAGATAATTTTTAATGTTCTGACACACATGATTAGCATGCCATTTCTTTTATTAGTATTAAAACATTTTGCAGATTTAACAGATTAATGGAATTGCATACTTTACTCTTGATCCTATTTGGCAAATTGAGCAAAATTACTTAGACTAATAATAAACTTAACTTATGAAAATGTTAAGAATTAAAAAAAAAAAAAATCAATTAAGAGTAGCAGTCTAACTGAAATTCAAGGTTAATGTTCAGATATAGTACAGTGTGTGACTGGCACTGGGGTTGACAGAATCTATTTTGGCTCTGGAATCAACTTGATTGTTGAAACAAGTAAGTATTTGCTGGAAAAAGTAATATATGGCTAATATATTATCTTGCTATTCTATAATTATATTCCTGTAGGCATAAACAAAAAAGTCACAGTTATGACGGTCATGTATGCATGTAACCATATCTAGCTCAGTGTTACCTTAGTAGTACCACTTGTTTCTAATAGCTTGTGTGCACACTACCAGCATACATACTTAAACATGCCACTAAACTGGAACTTATATTAGAATCATGCAAATGTTAATACTTTATTTATTAATAGAAAAATACACAATGTCAGATAATAACGATTGTAAATTGCCACTTTTTGTCTTTTTATTTATTTATTTTTGGTTAGTACTATAATACTCAAATATATAATAATGGAAAAAATCTACCAACCGGCCTACCTTATATTACCCCCTGATATTTTACGATATACATACTACGTAGATTAATAGAATGTGTCCACTGGGGGAAAAAGTTACAACTCAAAATTTCTTGTAAAAGTCAAAAAAAATTTGAGATCAGATAACATCCAAAAATTACAATATCACCAAACTTAGTGATTTTACAATAATGAAATACCTAGCTATTGTGCTCTTATAAAATAATCATTATACTGTAGCCTTAATGTCACATAGTTTCCTACTGTGTGAATACCCAAACTGGATTTGGAAAGTTGATTTTTGGATCGGCCATAAAATTAAAAATTAATTCTAGTAAGTAAAATTCTTTATATTTGGTCTAATATATCTTTATATTCCTTTAAGCTGTTCCAGGGATTTTTTCTTGCTTGACTTATGCTATACATGTTCATTACACTGTACTGTGGTAGGCAGCTCATGATGGTACTGGTAGTACAGCACTAGTGTTTATACTAATCATTTAAATGGCTGTTAAGAATGCGTTATCATAATTAATTTGATTTACATCCCTCAGTATTTCTCATATGAATACTACAGTTATATAGTAATAACTGGGTCAAATTTGAAACTGACTATACAAACGACCTAAATTATTTAAAAACCTAAACCTTCTACTTAACGTTTATGGATATTATTATATATATAGTCATGTTTACTATAGAGTAATTAAAATAAATACATGATTCTGTGTATCAGAAATAATTGAAATGTAAAAAGCAAAACTCATGAATGCCCAGGATCAAAAGTATCCGTACAATGAAAAAGATATCTAGAATTATTTGTAAGTGTTAAAACACTGTGTGACTGGCAGTGGAGACTGGAAACTCTATTTTGGCTCAGCAATCAAACTCACTGTAGAGAAAAGTAAGTGTCCAAAAAAGATCAATAATATTAACTGTATTTATTTGTTTACTGACTGGTTGGTGCAAAATACATGACAATAATATACATTCAGTACATTGAATCAGTGGTTCTGCAGAGATGTATCTCTTTAACTATAAACTAATTAAAACGTAATTAAATGATTTATATTTTTAGCTCATGAATACATTTGTACAAAGATATTGGGAGCCAATTGATTTAATTTAAACAAATTAACATTTGTACATTAATATCAATGCATGGTGCAACCCACGAGACTTCTTGTTGCTAGCTTTTATACTGTGTGAATACTCAAAGTGGATTAAATAAGATCATCTTTGGTACAGGAACAAAATTAATCATTGTATCAAGTAAGTAATGTTTATTAAGCGTGTAATGTTGAATTAACTCAAAGTGACGTAGTACTAGCTGAAAGTAAGTACAAATTACCATTGTAAGTGTAAATTCACTGTAATACTTGAAACCAAGCACTTGTGACTATAGAATCTACATCAGAAATGTTAGTTTCAGATATTACACTTTTCATTTGTATATAAATTCTATAAAAACTACATTAATCCCATGTTCTGCATACCTCATGAAATTCAAGTATTTTTTCCTTTACCAGTAAATTACATATAAAAGTGTTTATTATTTAAATATTCCCAAATTTGAATATGCTACATATTAAAAGGAAGCTTGTTTTTGTGCAGATATATAACTAAGTGTGACAGGATCAGGACAGAAAGTTATATTTGGAAAAGGAACAAAAATCACAGTTTTATCAGGTAAAATTAAACATGATAACCTCAAATTCGTAAAGGCTTTTGTTGTCTGGTTAAACTAATACTTAGCTACTATTTACAGAATTTGCACAACATTTTGCACAACTTATGTGCAGTTTGTATTGGAAGAATCGAGCGAGATTAAGACGAAAGTATAACATTGCAACATTTATCCATAAACAGTGCAAACATTACATTAACCACTCTAGGAGTTAATCACAATAATTTAAATGTAAACATTCAGATCAGTATGATCAGATTCAAATCAGTATTTATTTTGCTCTTATTTAAGTCACAGTAGATTTAATATTATGTAGTTCAACACTGTGTGAATTCTGGGACCAGATATGGAAAGTTGACCTTTGGATCAAGCATAAAATTGATAATTATTTCTAGTGAGTATAATATATATATTTATTCATTGTAGACATATTCCACTGAGCTTTTGTAGGGGTTGTTACTTTGTTACCAAATTACATACGTTTGAAGACATGAATATCCATGTTTTGATTGCTTTATAATTTACATTGTTAATAAATATTTACTGAAGATTGAAAAAGGTATTTGTTCAAGTCAAGGATTTAATAAATTCAAAGTTCAACTTGAATGCATTAATTTAATTAACAATACAATGGCTAATTAAAAATGTCAGATAGTGTGCTTTGAATGAATGTAGTAGGTTGTTTACTGCAGGTATGATAATTAATTCACTTTATACTCCAATGATTATTAACATACATATTAATATACCTTACACATAACGATTCAATAGAAAATATCTGATTCGTTATCTTTTACTAACAAAGTGGCACAGACTACTGTAAATCTACCTTTTTTTAAATACAAATTGACAAAATTTATTTCAATTAAATACATCTGGTATACATGACAACCAGCTTGTTAGAATTTTTGATCAGGTGCAGAACACTGTGTGAATGAAGGCGTAGGCTGGAAACTTTACTTTGGCTCAGGAATCAGACTAAATGTTGAAAAACGTAAGTGTTCAAGCTGATATTATTTAAAAGTTACAGTTTCTAGTACGTTAAGTTTTGAATTAAACCTTTTTAATTCAAGTAACCGGTAAACCAAGGTTATAGATATATAAAATTAATATTACAAGCAGGAACGATTTTTAAATTAATTAATTACTCAATTCTTACTTTAAACAACATTGCATGATGCAACACATGAGACTTTCTGTTGCTGGGTTTTATACTGTGTGACTACTGGAACTGCAGCTTATAAGCTCATCTTTGGCACTGCCACAAAGCTAATAATTAAAACAAGTAAGTAGCTTTTATTTAGAATTTCTGCAGTCACCATAGAGTTAACTCCAGCAGTAATTATTTAATTCTAGCTCTGAGTGAATAAATACATATACATGTATAAATGTTGGTTTGTATGAAGTGTAACTTCAGTTTAATATGTTGAAGAAATTACTTGCTTAATGTGAACATATATACACCACCAGTGTTGGTTTCAATTTCAAATATAACAATTTTAATTTGTAGCCAATTACACAAATGGCCCATATTAAAAACCCTATATAATGTTACTAACAAGAGTGTCAACATCACTTTAGCTAATTGAAATGCTAGGGACTAACTGAATCCTTAGGGACTTTATGTAAATAAAGCTCACTTTAAAAGTCTTTATTATTTAAATATATCTTGCAACAAATTGCTTCATGTCACTAAAATATGGATCATATTATAAGGAACCATGTTTTTGTGCAGATGTATAACTATGTGTGAGAGACTCAGGGCAGAAAATCATATTTGGAAAAGGAATAAAAATCACAATAATAGCAGGTAAAGTTACAATATTACAGCCTTTTAATATTACAACTAACTTTTAATAAAACAACTTTTGCCTGTTTAAACTTATACATTGCTACTTTTAGTTAATATCTACAGAATTTCTGCAAAAGATTCACTGATATCTTCACTTTGTATTTGAACAGCTAACAAGAGATAAAAAATTAAGCGTTACATTAGATCATACATAAATGATAGAACATCAAATTCTATTTTTTTAATTTTATGATGTTTATACTTGCACCTGTTTAATTTAGTGACACTGCTGGTGCATGATATTGTAGTTCTAGTATTCACATATTGCAATCCACAGTAACAGAACTTCTATTCACATTTGTAGAAAAATTCAGTAAAACATATATCATGTTTTCTTAGAATGTAGAAAGGTTACCCCAGAAATTGTCCCTAATTTAAATGTAAAAATTCAGAAACCAGAACAACACAAAATTAAGTGGCTTTGGAATTATAAGAAAGGTAGTTATTTTGCTGTCATTCAATTTGCTGTAAACTTAATGCTATGTAGTTTGGCACTGTGTGAATAGTGGAGCTGGATATGGAAAGTTGATCTTTGGATCTGGCATAAAATTGATAATTCATTCCAGTGAGTACAATGCTCTGTCTTTTATATTTTCCATTAAGCTTTTCCAGAGTATTTTACTTGTTCAAATATCAAAAATTGTGCTCTTTCACAATTAACTAAGTTTATATCAGCATCTTTAATAACATACTCTTATATAATCAGAATATTTTTTATTAATAACAAAAAACTTTCATTTTACTTTACTGTACAATTACAATAAAGCCTATTCTATTCTTTTTTACTCCGTTGCATTTCCTATCATTGAAAAAAAAAATTAATTAACTACATTTGGAATATATAATGATAAGCATATCCATAGAATTATTGCTCAGGGCCAGTATACTGTGTGACTCAAGGTGGAGGCAGTAAACTCTACTTTGGCTCAGGAATCAAACTGACCATTGAGAAAAGTAAGTGTGCCACAAAAAAGTTAAATAATTTTTAAAGCGTTTTTAAAATTAATTTTCATTTTCAATGAAAAAAAAAACTTATTATTATATACAAGATTTATCTTAAGTTATCTTTATAAAATCACCTAATACAGATTTATGAATATATATGAAATATTCAACAATAACAAATATAATGTTGATAATGGGTTGTGTTTTCTGAAACAAGTAAGTAAACATGATTGCAATCCATTTACTTTTAAAGTTGAATTTACTCTAAATATTAATTTAAAATTACGCTTACAGTATGCTTGTATTGTATTATTCGCCAAACACATGCAAAAAAAGCTGAAAAACCATAAACATAAACAGTGCATTTTGGTAAAACCTGTCATATTTGTAAATTTAATGGTATTTTGCTTACTGAATGCTCTATTGTAATTATTTCAGTTTACACTCCAATGTTTATTAACAAATGTTTCCATGAATAGAAGAGATTAGCAAAATGGTACTTAGAAATATTGATCAGAACACTGTATGATTGATGCTGGAGGATTGATATTCTACTTTGGCTCAGAAATGAAACTGATTTTTCAGAAAAATTACTGAACAATAACGAATTGCATTTAAAACACCTAATTAGATTTATTTGTATGTAGTTAGTCTTTTAGATATTAGTTTAAAATTTTTAGACATTTCCTTGAAGCACCACAGTATGCCATAATACTCTGTTATAACTTATAGTAAATTTTCTACTTGACAAAATTCAATAAAATTAATGTAGAATATTGTTTTAGAGCGCACAATTATTGCTCAGGATGGTAACAGTGTGTGACTGACTCTGGAATCCAGAGAATCTACTTTGGCTCTGGAATCAATGTTTTTGTTGAGACAAGTAAGTAGCTGAAAATAATTTGGAAAAAATTGCAAATGATAATAACTCACAAAATCTGGATTAAAAATGTTGTCCATATTGTATATACATATGTAATTTTTCGTTTCCAAAAACTAACATTTCCCTAAAGGTGTTCTGTAGGGTTTTCAAGTAACTTTCTTCAGTAAAGTATGATGGTTATATTGATTAATAAAGGCTAATGATGAACTGGTGAATATTAATGAGAATTGGAAAAAAATATTTTTATATATATTTATATATTTTATAAAATATCTTTGTTAAAAAGTTTTATGACATATAATTTAAAATAGATTGAAATAGATTATAGAATGCAATAGTATTAGAGTAGTCAGATGACCAAAGAGTTATTGCTTAGAGAAATTTGAATGTGTGACTAACACAGGAGACAGAAAAATCCATTTTGCCTCTGGAATAAAATTAATCATTGAACCAAGTAAGTCTTTAGAATATACCAATAAAAAATGGTAATTTTTTAAAATTTGTGATACAAATAGGGTTAACAAAACGATTACAGAAAAATCCCAACATCTATACTTTATTGTTCGTCCATAATGAAAAATCAATTTACTTGAACTGATTACACTGAAATAGGGGATACTTTAGTCGTATATAATGATAAAGTGACGCTAAAGAGTATTTGATAAAACCTATTTTAATGTAAGAAAGATTTTGCTGCTAGTTGCCATAATGCTGACAGTTCAAATAAGTAAGTCCTGTTATTAAAATGTTTATAATCAACAGAATTAATCTTACAAATTTTACTTCAAATTATTACACATGATCACTGAGGAAAAACCTAGTTAGAGTACAATCTGACCTGATTAATTGAATTGAGATAAGTCTTTTATGAGGAACTTGTAGAAACTTTCAAGCATAATTTGTATGGTTTGGTAATGTTGTTATGCTATAAATTATTAATCAAGCTGATTGTTCAGAAAAGGAAGTGAACAACATTAAATTGCATTTTAAAGGCTTAAGTATAATAATTTGTATACAGTTTTTCTTTTAGTCATTAGTCTCGAATTTGAAGACATTTCCTTGAAGCACCAATTTATGCCATAATACCCTATTACAACTTAACTACTTATAATAATTTTTCTACTTGACAAAATTCAAGAAAAATAATGTAGAATATTGTTTTAGAACTGGCAATTATTGCTCAGGATGCTAACAGTGTGTGACTGAGTCTGGAGTACGGAGAATCTACTTTGGCTCTGGAATCAATGTTATTGTTGAGACAAGTAAGTAACTAAGAAAAATAAGGACGGATAGAAAATTACAAATGATAGTAAGTAGCTCACAAAATCTGGAGAAAAAAAATGTGATAGTTCATATTGTATATACATAAGTACTTTTCTTACTCAAAAACTAACATATCCCTAAAGGTATTCTGTAGGGTTTTCAGTTAACTTTTATTTAAATATTATTATTTAGATTTGAAAAAAATGTTTAATGGAAAATCAATTAACTCGAACCAATTACACTAAAACAGTTCATACCAATTTAGTATATAATGATAAAGTGAAGCTGAATGTTGAATTTAAAAATAGTATTTGATAAGACTTGTTTTAAGGTAAGAAAGTTTTTGCTGTTAGTTTCCATAATGTGTGAATGCTGGAGGTGGATATAAGATGTTCTTTGGCACAGGCATAGTGCTGACAGTTCAAACAAGTAAGTTGTGTTCATAATAATGTGTTCATAATCAACAAAATTGACCAAAAATTTAGTACAATCTGACTTGATTAAATGAATGGAAGTCTTCTATAAGTATGAGCAACTTGTAGAAACTTTTATATATGATTTATATGGTTTGGTAATGTTGTTATGCTACGAAGTATTATTGCAGAATATAATAGGTTGTATTTAGGTAATATTACATTTTGATATTGTTAAATAAAAGTTTGGTGTTTTATTTAAAATTATACTGTTTAGTTCACATTTCTACTATACATAATATTTAAAATGAAGTCAAATGGAATGTATTAAATAGTGAGAATAGATCATGATAAAGTTAATGCTCAGGAACAGAGCATTGTGTGACTGATAACTGGAAACTGTACTTTGGCTCAGGAATCAAACTGACTGTTGAGAAAAGTAAGTGTGCAACAAAGTCAAATAAGTAGCACTTCCTATTTATTTGTGAACACACTGTAATACATCATACTTAAGGATTATATAATTACAAATGGGAGCCATTCAGTTGTTTTAAATTATCATACAATCCACGATGCAACTCCTGTGGCTTATTGTTGCTATGTTACGTACTGTGTGACCGCCCAGGGTGGAGTTTATAAGCTTATCTTTGGCAAAGGAACAAAGTTAATCATTGAAACACGTAAGTTGGATAAATTATTAATCATTACTACAGTCAGAACACATTCATTTTTGAATTAGTTTCTGTGATTATTTAACTGTAGATTGAACTCAATACTTGGGACTCATTACACTGAGCGACCATTTAAACATCACCTTTATTACAGTGTTTGTTTGTAGTCGATTGTAGTACATTGACAAAGAAAAGTAACCTAGTATAGGATATAGTACTAGCCACACTTTTAACATATCTTTACCGTACTGAAATTCTTGGCTGGATTTAAAAACGGTTTTGAATTTACACAAAATTTGTTATTTAAAAAAATTGTCACTTTAATAATTCAAATACGTTCAATCAAACCCTTACAAGCATTGCTTCACACCTTGCCTATGTGTCCTATTGGTAGCACTAGTGTTTTTGTGTAGATGTATAACTATGTGTGACATACTCTGGACAGAAAATAATATTTGGAAAAGGAACAAAAATGACTGTAATATCAGGTAAAGTTACAATGTTACAACTTTCTCTTCTTAAATTCTTTGAATCTCTGAACATAGCTACTTTTAGCTGCTATCAATATATTTCACAGAACCTGCACAAAAATATTAGCTTTGTGTTTGAAGATTTTCCTATAAATGGTTGTATGTGTTGCCCTGTGATGGTCTGGCGATCTGTTCAGGTTGTACTCCACCTTCGCACAGTGTTGGCTGAGATAGGCTCCAGCCTACCTGTGACCCTAATAGTAGGAGTGGTTTGGCAAATTAATAAGTGACTGAGTGAGTTTCCTATAAGTATCAAAATCCAATGTTGATAATTAAATGGGGAAACAAACATTACACCATTTATCCCACCAATTAAGATAATGTTAAAGTGAACAGGAGTACCAGCACCCAATATTCAAAATGTACTATTCATGCACAAAAAATGCATAGTAATATTATACATCTTGTATTTAAATTTTGAATATGCACTCATTATTAAAATAAAAACCCAGTGAAATGTACCAGGAAAATTGTTCTACAACTGAGAATTGTTGCTCAGGAAATTAACAGTGTGTGACTGATTATGCGGCTCAGAAAATCATCTTTGCCTCTGGAACAAAACTCATTGTTGAGACAAGTAAGTTAAAAATTCTGGAAAAATTATAAATTAAAAACTTGCAAGGTAGCATTCATATGGAATCTATATGAAATATTTTATTGTTATAGTTTTTCATAAATGCCTAGTATGATATTTAACAAACTTTAACTCACTCATTTGCTGAACCACTTACGCCTATTAGGGTCACAGTCTTGAATTTTAAGTATGAGAAGTAAGTAACTGAATGATGAAATTTTGTAATATAAATCATAAAAAAGCTAATCTTTTAAATTGCAAGATCTTTATTGTTGCCCACCTTAAAAAGTTTCTTTTTATTTGAAACTTTATTTCTGTTGTCACTAAAGGAAATAAACAAAAATAATTATTACCCTTAGCACTGACACTAGTTAAGATTAGTTTATACTACTATGCAATCTGATTGGTTTGCTATATCATGGTAATAAATATTATTAATCTCGCAAACTCGGGAGAATGCTTAAATCAATTAAAAATGTAAAAATAAGCAATATGAATCTTCAAGTTTTCTTTGCCCATGTTCCCATACAGTATATACTAATACAATTCTTCACCTTTTTTGTAAAATAATTTCAGGTAGGTACTGTTCCACTGAATTGCTGTATTCACAAACATTATGTGTACATTATGAAGGTGTGTTATAAACACAAACTGACTTAAAAACTGCCTAAACAATGACCATTTAAGTACCCTCCTCAATATGTTAATAAATGAATCTGATTGAAACAGGAAAAATAGTTTAGAATGAAAATGGATCGGAGTAGTAATATGAACAGAGAGTTATTGATAAAGGATAGTTGAGTGTGTGACTAGGACGGGAGACTGGAGAATCTATTTTGGGTCTGGAATAAAAATAATAACTGAACCAAGTAAGGATTCACTTGAAAATTCACGAGGCTTTTTGAAATTGGACATCTGATTTGAAAGATTTGAAATCTATCCACATGTCCAGAAAAATAAACAAACCTCTTAATATTGTGCTTCAATAAGACTACCTGTATGGATAAAGGTTAAATAAAAATAGTAATAATTGAATCAAATTATTGCTGAAACATTGCTAAAAGTAAAATATATATCTAAAAAAAAAAAAAAAAAAAAAAAAAATATATATATATATATATATATATATATATTTATTTATAATGATGTCCTCCATGTAGCTATCGTTGGGGATTAAATCAAATTGTACTTTACCTCCAGTTTTGCTTTAGATGAGATAATTATTGATTGGTAAAATAACAGTGTGTGACTGACGGACTTCAGAGAATCTACTTTGGCTCTGGGGTCAAACTTATTGTTGAGACAAGTAAGTGGCTAACAAAAAATGTTTAAAGAAGTAATAAATGTAAAGTTTCTGCAATTTTCTGCCATAAGTTTTATTTCTTTCTTTTTCTTTAAACCAGCTATAATATTTTCCAAAATACATTCTCTAAATGCTATTCCAAATACATTCTCTAAATTCTATTCAACAAAACTTGCACTTATGCTTAGCAGTAAGTAATTAACTTAGTAAGCAAATTTTCTGTAGTATTAACACATAATACATAGCTACTTTAATCACTGAATCCAGAATGTGAACATTCAATAAAAATATTTAATCTTTTTTTGTGTACAATTTTATTCAGTAGAAAATGGTCATACTCTGTACTGTGGATAAAATAATTAATGCAATCTTAAACCAACATTTTGTATTTCTACATTTAGTGTATGTTGAGTGACTGTGTTGTAAACCGAGTAGCCGTATGTCCAAAGAGTTATTGCTTAGGGACAGAGCAGGGTGTGACTGGATCAGACAGGAGAATCTATTTTGGCTCTGGAATCAAAGTAATCTGTGAATCAAGTAAGTCTTTCATATAAAACACATTAAAACCCAGCTATTACAAGCTAAACTTCATGAGGCTTCTGGGAACCTGGACTAATCTAACGTTAGTGATACTTGTGGCAGACAATATTGTCAAGCCAGTGTCAGTGTCAGTATCTCATTTACATTTCTGGTATGTAGTCATTGTTTAGTATAAAATCTGATAAAATATGGCTGTTTTTAAAACTGATGATTTTTGATCAGGAAAATCACAATATGTGACTACAAGAGTCCAGAGACTCTACTTTGGCTCTGGAATCAAACTTATTGCTGAAACAAGTAAGCAGCTATAAATAAACAAAAACTAATAATTAAAACAACACATTTAATAAGTCCTAGGTAATCAGAAATGTTGTGATGTGTTTTGTTTCCTTTTTCAAAACTTGTGAAACTGGACTGGAGTGTAATTTAATAGCACTACTGACACCTGATATCGAATATCTTGCGATACTTAATCCATAGTGGAAAAATACCACTTTTGTTTACATTTCTACCATGGAACCAATATTTAAATGTAATTTGATTAAACATACCTAGAATATTGCTTTAGAAAAGCCAATTTTTGCTCAGTGATGTAACAGTGTGTGACTGAAGGGTTTGGGAAAATTTACTTTGGCTCTGGAATCAAGCTAATAGTTAAGACAAGTAAGTAGCTAACATATTAATAATAATGATAATGATAATAATAATAATAATAATAATAATAATAATAATAATAATAACCTAAATAGATAATATACTTTGCACTTAAAGACAATGTAATATGCAATTTTATTATTATTATTATTATTATTATTATTATTATTATTATTGTTATTATTATTATTATTTCCCTCTTAGATAAAAGCAATTGCTTTATAAGACATTTTCTTAGTGCCCCGTGTATGTTTAACAAAGTAAATAAACTAATGCAATAGTATATATAAGTAAAGTAGTATGCAGATGAACTGAGTTATGAAACTGATTTGCAAGTGTAGTTCCCATGTAGAACAAATTGTAGAGCCAAAAAATCAGTTGAGATTTAAATATCTTTATCGATATGTCAACATCCAGATACCCCCTGGAAATATCTGAAAGGGTTATTGCTCAGGTACAGTACACGGTGTGACTAACTCAGGCTTTAAAATCTATTTTGGCTCAGCAATCAAATTAATTACTGAAACAAGTAAGTGTTGTACATAATTCATTAAATACTCTTAGAACTGTAAAGCAAATCTTTCAAATTGTCTGTAATTGGGGGAAAACTTTTAAACTCATATGTTTGATTGTTCACATTAGCAACAATGAAATCATAACCGCTAGCTGTATTATAGAAATGACACTAAAGTTTAACAGCAAAATGTTAAAGTGGAACAATAACAACTGAAAATATTTTTTTTGTCCATGAATGTTTTTGCTTCATGTGGGACTGTTGGATATAATGTGATATTTGGTGCGAGCACTGTGCTGACAGTTTAAATGAGGGAGTTACTAAATTAAATGGAGTTTACAGCTCTAATTTTATAGTTATACATTTCATATAATTTCATATCTATATCACTATATTATAAGGAAAGTTTGGATCACACTTCTTGTTCTGAGTTTGAACAGTGTGTGACTAGCTCTGGAAATTGGGAAATTTATTTTGGTTCTGGAATCAAGTTGATTGTTGAACCAGGTATGTCTTTAACAACGATTGTGCTAGAAAATAGCAAATATATTTTATTTATTCTGGAAAATGACAATTCTTTGATTTTTTAAACCCTTCACTAAAACACCTAGAAATTCTGTTTTTAAATTTAAGACAGAGTGAGAGGACATTAGTTTTTTATTTTTTAAATGTGTTTTTGAAGCACCAGTGTTAATTGTATAAAATGTCTTTCTTGGTGAAGTATATTTTGTTAGACAAGTTCACACTGTGTGACTACTGGAGGTGGAAATAAGCTTCATTTTGGCAAAGCTACCAAGCTGGCAATTGAGATAAGTATGTTTGCATTAGGTCTTTTTATCATTCATAATTAAATTATTTTATTATGAAATTCATAAAGAATGAATTGTGGAATGAAAATGCCTAAATATCCTTAGCTTTACCAAAGACAGATAATTTTATCATATTGTCTAATGTGCATAATGGTGTATATATAGGTTTATGGTAAAGTACTATAAGTTTAAAAGCAGTAAGAGGACAAAACATTCAATAATTAAAAAACTCAGGACATCAGGACACATCAACAATTGCCTTTACTGCCTTTGATTGTAGCATAGTATTTAGTCCATGGTAGCAGCAGAGGCACATTTTTGTGCACTTTTTAGTTTATCACACGCATTTTGTCACAGCTCCTATTACCATATGCACTATTTATGACTTTATCAAACTTGATCTTGTTTATTTGTATCTAAATAAAATACACTAAATATGCCAAAAACACAACTACTGAACATTTGCCGTAACACTGAAAAATGTGTTTACGAAAAATCAATGCTAAAACTATGCTATAAATACTATAAGGTAACCCAGTGGTATTCAAAATATTATAAAATTAAGTAAAATATATAATAACTAAGTATAATTACATATCTACAAGGCAAAAACTTCTGTCAGACTCTGGTAGCATGAGTACATGCTAAAATAGTAATTGACTAGGCTGATATCAATGTGTGTCATATTCCGACAGGATTATTTTTGGTAAAGGCACGAAAGTTACTGTTACCACAAGTAAGTTTACAATAAAAATCTAATTCTGGAAATTGAGTTGAACTCTAACACTTATATGTTTCTTTCTATGTTTCTAATATGCAGGCTAAAATTTAGCAACTTATAATTTTAATTAAGTGAAATTTATTTTTTACATTTGTAATTGATAAAGATTTAATAAATTGGTTGCATTTAACCTCAGGACATGAAAAATACTAAAATAACTGTAACAGATAAAAAATATTTTTTTAATATTTTATCACTTGGAGTCACACATTTACCTGCTACTAGGTGTTTTTGTATGACTTTAATAGTGTGTGTGACTAATTCAGGAGTGGGATCATGGAAATTGATATTTGGACAAGGAGTTACATTCACTGTATATTCAGGTAGTTATTTCAAAGTATAAGTTGTTCTTATTAAGTTGCAAAAATGTAGGTAAGATAGTTTATACGATTCATCAAAGATAATTTTTCATTACTGCAGTGTTTTTAACTCTCAATATTTTAAACATTGACTGGAGTATGTATTTTAGGTTTTATACTAATATGTAAGTGATTAAATATGATTTATTTAATAAACAATACAGTTTACAAGCTAATAACCTTACCTAGAAAGTAGTACATAAGTAGAAAACTGTTAAAAATAACAGTTACAAAGACCTCCCATTACAGGTAGATATTCATGCTGAATTTTTAGATTACTTTACTCTATATATATAGCACATGTAGTATTTCATATAATATCAGGGGTCAAATGGCATAGATGAATGGACATATCTAGAAGTGTTATTGCTGCAGGTTTGATGGTAGTGTGAATGCTGGAGGGCAAAAAATGATTTTTGGAAAGGGATCAGTACTACACATAGAATCAAGTAAGAAATTACTTAAGTGATAAAATTGTCTATTTATACTTGTAAGGTTGGTTGATTTGATTGTCAGATGTATTTTGTACATTCCATGCATTACACTATATACCAGCATATACGTGTTTTGTGGATACTAGATGGTGGATATTGCAAAAGAACAGAATTATTAAAGAAATAATCAGTTAAAGTTACATTGCTATAGGAATATTATATTGCTATAGGAAATGCAATGGAAAACACTCTTGCTTGTGAATAAATATTAGGAAAATGGAAATTGATTGAACAAGGATATATTTGTAAAAGGTTGATAATTAGTAATAACTTAAGTGCTTAGCAACATTAGGTAAATAAATTTCATGCCAGTTTTCATTGATAAAAGTTTTACATTTACTGCAATTTAATCAGCATTCAAATGTAAGATTAAACAAAGAACTTCAGGTTGTTGGTTGTTTCAGAAGACATTGCTTTCATCATTAGATATTCCTTCTGCATGTATTCATGATACATGATATATTTAATTATTATTCGTTGAAGATGAAGTGAATATTGGTGACCAGTCCCTGATTAAATGGGTCAGTATATAATAATGGGAATGTACTGTAAATATACAGAAATTCAAAACACTATCTAGTGTGGAACACAACAACCAAGCTAATATACAGAAGTGTTTTTGCTGTGGGGTTGACTAGTGTGTGAATGATGGGGGACTACGAATTATCTTTGGGAAAGGGACATTACTATCTATCGAGTCAAGTAAGAAATCATTATTCATTTAATAAATTTATTATTAATGATACAAAAACTTAGAGATAGAGAGATATAAAGTAACATATGGTATATCAATGATCCCACAACTGAAGCACTTTGGTTTTCCTTAAGACAAAAACGATGAAAGAAAATTATTGTTAAGTGAAAATTACTATCAAAAGGATTGGCATTGACAGGAAAATCATATTTGTAACCAAAAATAAAATTGACAAGCGAACTTCTTTGATTTAGAATATTAGTGTATAAATTCATGTTGTTACTTCGTCAATAATCAACATTCAGCTGACTGGACCGTAAGCATATATCTTGTTTGGTTATTAAATTTATTATTAAAAGTAGTAGATATCTTTCAATGTGCTATTCCTTATTATGTATTTCATACAATCTTAGGTGTAGAACAGAAATAATGAGCGATCATATCTGGAATTTTTTGCTATGGGCCGCACTATAGTGTGAATGATGGGGGACGGAAAGTTGTGTTTGGAAAAGGAACAGTACTACACATAGAATCAAGTAAGAAATTATTACTTTATAGGAAAACTGATTACATAAAAAAAGTAGTAAATGATTGTTGCAGTAGAAATTTAGTACTGTAGTTGAAAGATGTACTTTAAAAGAAGAATTTTTGCTTTGCTGTAGTTGGCTTTGAGGAAAACTTTTATGTATTTATTTATTTATATAGTTTGTTTGTTTATTTGTTTGTTTGTTTGTTTGTTCCAAGTTAAAACTATCACAATAAAAATGTTGAATTCAGCTTAAATTGAACCAGTGTGAGTGACAGTATATGTTGTTTCATGTATAATACAAAAATTATATACTTATGCCATACATACAAAATAAAGCTTAAAGTAATAGCTTATAACTGTAATTAAATTAATAAATGCTGTTTAAGGTTGAGGGTAATTTTTTGAAGAGCTTTTTGTTGGGGAAAAGGATAAAGTGTGACTGCTGGAGGTGCAGCAGGGAAATTATTATTTGCTACTGGAATCAAGTTAATAATTAACTCATGTAAGTGCAATAACTACTTTAAGATTTTTTTTTTGTGGTGTAATCAGAGAAATAACTGATTAAAAATGACTACAACATGTAAATTTAATCAATTTTATCTTTAAAACATTGAGATGGTGTGAGCTGAGGTATTCTTAAATATTTCTATTTAATCAATCTCTAAATTCTTTTTTACAGATAAGCAGAATTATGTGGTATCAAATCGAAAAACTTAAATGTTAATTGTTTAATACAAAAATTTCCACTTTTATTTATTGTTTATTTAGCCAGACAGTTTTTGGTTTGTGATCTCATAATGTGTGACTACTGACGGATATGACAAAATCATATTTGGAAAGGCAACAAAAATGATAGTGTTGTCACGTAAGTTCATTTAGTTCCATTGATTCATTTTAAATGTTATCTATGAATGGCCTTAAATAATATTTTATTTTTTAAAGTTAATAGCAGTATATACATTAGCTAGGAAAAGAATTCTGTGTCTCAAGCTACACTTTAGGCTATATGTTTATGGACATAAAATAAAGTCAATACTACATATATAAAATCAAGTCTAACTACCTATTACATGCTATATAACTATATTGTACAGCATGAAAACTCTAATTACACAAACTATCTAGTATGCCAATAGCTACCAGTCACAGTGAAAATAACCACAAAAACACGGACTATGCAAAATTAGGTATTAGGTTGCATATCTTTATAAATCGTTAGACTTTGGGTTAGTACAAAGAACTTGCCTATGCATTTACATACAATCAATCATGTACAAAATATAAAGAAAAAATACATATGCTCAGGTAGGTAACTGATAAAATAAATGGGATATGAACAAGAAAAAAATGGGAAAAAGTATTAGTTAGGTACATTAATTGATTAATTTTTATTATACATTTATATTTACTTTATATAAACAGATATTGCTTATGAACATAGCACTGTGTGACAGTTGGATACAAGCTTATATTTGGTCAAGGCATTAAGCTGACTGTTAGTTATAGTAAGTACTTATTTATTATAATGATATTATACCTCGCATTTCATATTTAATATTTCACATTTTGGTTATGGTCAGTTTTTAATTTTGGACTACATTTCATAGGTAAAAATGAGTTTTAATAAATCTGTGAGCATTAAACTTAACAATGGTATAAATGTATATTATGTTTACTTGTAAACTTATTCCACCATTGGCGGTATCAGTATCGTAAATTATTAAGATACGGTATACTTCAGATATGTTGGAAGTGTGGCCAAATAAATCTTTAAGAACTTATTGATAGGGAGTTTAATAATGTGTGACTACTGGAGCCGGAGTGGGGAAAATATTATTTGCTACTGGAATCAAATTAACAACTGAATCACGTGAGTGCATTACCTGTTTAAGAATTCTAAAATTTAAATCAGACCAATACCTAAATAAACAGTAAATATATCTGTAAAATTTATTTATATTTGAAGACTAGTGTACTTTTCTGTCACTGGTACCTTGATACATGCTTAATGTGAATTATCATTATTAACCAGTTGTGATTATTTCATCTTCTTTTATTGAAAACTTATGCATTCATTTATTTATTAATCATTAAAATAGGTGTTTGATCATTTTATCAAAGAAAGTCAACCTAATTAATCATAGGATTTACAAATTATTGCTAAAACCTTTTTCGTCATCATTCTAGCACATAAATAAAATAAAATAAATGTACCTAACTTTATTGCGTAAATTTGTACGTTGGATAAACTAAAGATGTGGAAATTATTGTACAAGGCATTAGTACTGTGTGACACCAGGGAACACAAAAATCATATTTGGCACTGGAATTAAATTGACCATCACAACTAGTAGGTACAGATCTATTTACTTTATCTTATTTATATGTTAATTTATTTATTTATTTTACATGTAAATTGTGTTAGAATCAATAAGGTATTTTTTGAACTTTTTTTATCCCATTATTTTGAGTCAACAGTCAAGTTTTACAATTAATTATATTTGGTGCACTGTTATTTCAGGTTCCTAAGATGACATATTGTTTTAAACCAAGCATATTCAGTAAATATTAAAAATAGTTTTTTTTAAGTATATTGTTAAAATTGTCACAAAATGTCATGTAACTTTTTAGTGTGTTATGGCTCTGTCACTATAACAAGTTTGAAAAAGCTTTAAAACGAAGGTTAAACAAGAACCAAAACTACAGCAACATGAAATACAAACAATAAGTTGTGATAGGTAGCATTACAGTAAAGAACTTTGTGAAATCAGTTGTCAAAATGTATAGAGGTAATAAATTATTAATTTAATTAGTAAAGATATGCTGAAAGTATGCAAATTCCTTAATAATTAAAGTTCAAGCACACAGTTTAAAAATGCATTTCATATTTCATTGCTATAGGAAATGCAATGGAAAACACTCTTGCTTGTGAATGAATTTTAGTAAAAATGGAAATTGATTGAACAAGGATATATTTGTAAAAAAGTTGATAATTAGTAATAACTTAAGTGCTTAGTAACATTAGGTAAAGAAATTTCATGCCAGTTTTCATTGATAAAAGTTTTACATTTACTGCAATTTAATCAGCATTCAAATGTAAGATTAAACAAAGAATTCAGGTTGTTGGTTGTTTCAGAAGACATTGCTTTCATCATTAGATATCCCTTCTGCATGTATTCATGATACATGATATATTTAATTATTATTCGTTAAAGGTGAAGTGAATATTGGTGACCAGTCCCTGATTAAATGGGTCAGTATATAATAATGGGAATGTAATATAAATATACAGAAATTTGAAACACTGTCTAGTGTGGAACACAACAACCAAGCTAATATACAGAAGTGTTTTTGCTGTGGGGTTGACTAGTGTGTGAATGATGGACTACGAATTATCTTTGGGAAAGGAACATTACTATCTATCGAGACAAGTAAGAAATCATTATTCATTTAATAAATTCATTTTTAATGATACATAAACCTAGAGATAGAGAGATATAAAGTCACATATGGTATATCAATGATCCCACAACTGAAGCACTTTGAATTTCCATAAGACAAAAAAATTAAAGAAAATTATTGTTAAAGTGAACATTATTATCAAAAGGACTTGCATTGTGTAACTTCTGGAGACAGGAAAATCATATTTGGAACCGAAAATAAAATTGACAGGGCAAGCAAAATTGTTGTTTAATTTAGAATATTAGTGTATAAAGTCATGTTGTTACTTCATCAATAATCAACATTCAGCTGACTGGACCGTAAGCATATATCTTGTTTGGTTACTAAATTTCTTATTAAAAGTAGTAGAAATCTTTCAATGTGCTCTTCCTTATTATGTATTTCATACAATCTTAGGTGTAGAACAGAAATAATGAGCGATCATATCTGGAATTTTTTTGCTATGGGCCTCACTATAGTGTGAATGATGGGGGACGGAAAATTGTGTTTGGAAAAGGAACAGTACTACACATAGAGTCAAGTAGGAAATTATTACTTTATAGGAAAACTGATTACATAAAAAAGTAGTAAATGATAGTTGCAGTAGAAATTTAGTGCTGTAGTTGAAGGATGTACTTTAAAAGAAGAATTTTCACATTGCTGTAGTTAGCTTTGAGGAAAACTTTTATTTATTTATTTATTTGTTCCAAGTTAAAACTATCACAATAAAAATGTTGAATTTAGTCTAAACTGAACCAGTGTGAGTGACAGTATATGTTGTTTCATGTATAATTCAGAAATTATATACTTATGCCATACATAGAAAGTAATAGCTTAAAGTAATAGCTTATAACTGTAATTAAATTAATAAATGTTGTTTGAGGTTGAGGGTAATTTATTGAAGAGCTTTTTGTTGGGGAAAAGGATAAAGTGTGACTGGAGGTACAGCAGGGAAATTATTATTTGCTACTGGAATCAAGTTAATAATTAACTCACGTAAGTGCAAGTTTAAGATTTCTTTAGTGGTGAAATCAGAGAAATAACTAATGAAAAAAATGACTACGACATGTAAATTACATCTATGGTATACTTAAAACATTGAGATAGAGTGAGCTGAGGTATGCTTAAATATTTCTATTTAATCAATCCCTAAATTCTTTTTGCAGACAAGCAGAATTATGATGCTTCAAATTGGAAAACTTAAATGTTAATTGTTTAATACAAACATTTCCACTTTTATTTATTGTTTATTTAGCCAGACAGTTTTTGGTTTGTGATCTCATAATGTGTGACTACTGATGGATATAAGAAAATCATTTTTGGAAAGGCAACAAAAATGATAGTGTTGTCACGTAAGTTCATTTAGTTCCATTGATTCATTTTAAATGTTATCTATGAATGGCCTTAAATAATATTTTATTTTTTAAAGTTAATAGCAGTATACATTAGCTAGGAAAAGAATTATGTGTCTCAAGCTACACTTTAGGCTATATTTTTGAACCTTATTCCAAGGCATCAAGTAGTGTGGACAAAATATAAAATCAAGACTACATACATAAAATCAAGACTAACTCCCTATTACATGCTATATAACTATATTGTACAGTATGGAAACTAATTACACAAACTATCTAGTATGCCCATAGCTACCAGTCACAATGCAAAGTGATACCCACAAAGTGAAAATAACCACAAAAAAACAAACAAACAAACAAACAAACAAAAAAAAACACTGACTATGCAAGAATAGGTATTAGGTTGCATATCTTTATAAATCGTTAGACTTTGGGTTAGTACAAAGAACTTGCCTATGCATTTACATACAATCAATCATGTACAAAATATAAAGAAAAAATACATATGCTCAGGCAGGTAACTGATAAAATAAATGGGATATGAACAAGAAAAAAAACTGGGAAAAAGTATTAGTTAGGTACATTAATTTATTAATTTTTATTATACATTTATATTTACTTCATATAAATAGATATTGCTCATGAACATAGCACTGTGTGACAGTTGGAAACAAGCTTATATTTGGTCAAGGCATTAAGCTGACTGTTAGTTATAGTAAGTACTTATTTATTATAATGATATTATACCTTGCTTTTCATATTTAATATTTCACATTTTGGTTATGGTCAGTTTTTAATTTTGGACTATATTTCATAGGTAAAAAGGAGTTTTAGTAATGCTGTAAGAGTTAAAGTTAACAATGGTATAAATTTATATTATGTTTACTTGTAAACTTATTCCACCATTGGCGGTATCAGTTTCACAAATTATTAAGATATGGTATACTTCAGATATGTTGGAAGTGTGGCAAAGTGAAACTTATTATCAAAAGGACTTGCACTGTGTAACTTCTGGAGACAGAAAAATCATATTTGGAACCGAAAGAAAATTGACAGGGCAAGCAAAATTGTTGTTTAATTTAGAATATTAGTCTATAAAGTCATGTTGTTAATTCATTAATTATCAACATTTAAACTGACTTGACCGTAAGCATATATCTTGTTTGGTTACTAAATTTCTTATTGAAAGTAGTAGAAATCTTTCAATGTGCTATTCCTTATTATGTATTTCATACAGTCTTAGGTGTAGAACAGAAATAATGAGCAATCATATCTGGAATTTTTTGCTATGGGCCTCACTATAGTGTTAATGATGTGGGACGGAAAGTTGTGTTTGGAAAAGGAACAGTACTACACATAGAATCAAGTAAGAAATTATTACTTAATAGGAAAACTGATTACATAAAAAAGTAGTAAATGATTGTTGCAGTAGAAATTTAGTGCTGTAGTACTTTAAAAGAAGAATTTTTGCTTTGTTGTAGTTGGCTTTGAGGAAAACTTGTATTTATTTATTTATTTGTTTGTTCCCAGTTAAAACTATCACAATAAAAATGTTGAATTTAGCTTAAATTGAACCAGTGTGAGTGACAGTATACGTTGTTGTTTCATGTATAATTCAGAAATTATATACTTACACCGTACATAGAAAGTAATAGCTTAAAGTAATAGCTTATAACTGTAATTATATTAATACATGTTGTTTGAGGTTGAGGGTAATTTATTAAGGAGCTTTTTGTTGGGGAAAAGGATAAAGTGTGACTGCTGGAGGTGCAGCAGGGAAATTATTATTTGCTACTGGAATCAAGTTAATAATTAACTCACGTAAGTTTTTTTTACATTAAATTCTTTACATAAACATTTGAATTCTTTAAATAACATTAAAGAATTTTACATTAAATTCTTTACATAATTCGCTTGGATTCTTTACATCACATTAAAGAATTTTACATTAAATTCTCTACATAAACTCTTGAATTTACTTAGAAGTAAACATAAATATACCATTGTTTATATTCCATTTGACATGATTTTCTTTCTTCCTACTCATTCATATACATGTCTGTTTAAGATAAAAAATATGGCAAAGCAAATTAAAATGTTTGCGCTCTTCATGTTAAAAAAATATAATTTATTCCACATTCATATATATAATCCTGTACACATAAACCCATTTCAGATTCACTGGACTGCAAAAAATAAATTCTCTAAAATGATATTGCCAGTGAACATAGCATTGTGTGACATCAGGATACAAGCTTATATTTGGTCCAGGCATCAAGCTGACTATTAATTACAGTAAGTAATTATTGATTGTCATTACAATATACATAACATGCAATTTTGCCCAGATTGGTCATGATCGAGAATATCATGTAAAGTTTTTCATAGAAGAAAAATTTATAGAAACTATCAAAAGGTGAAGTGATAATTAGAAAAATAAGTGTTTGATGCAGTTCCTGGTCATTACCATAGTGTTTTTAAACTGAAAATTTTAAACTGTTTTGAGTGGTCATGCAGCATGTATATTAAATTTAAAATGAAACGCATACACAACTCAGTGGTGCAAATCATGCAGTTGTCATTTTATCACTTTATATGTATACGAATTCAAAATTTGTATAAGAAAAAAATTGTTACCTACAGTGGTTTTCGCAATGCCATGTAAAATAAACTAAGGACGTAGACTTTATTGCCCAGGGAATTAGCATGGTGTGATGTATGGAAACACAAAAATCATATATGGAACTGGAACAAAGTTGATTGTTACAGCTAGTAAGTACTTACTTGTTCATTTAAGGTATAAGAACTCATGATGTTACTTCATAACTATTGTTTAAGACATGACTGAGTTTAACTGGTGCTTAATGTTGATTACTAGATCTGGAAAAATTTCCTAGCTACAAAAATTTAATTATTAATTGAGTAAATGTAAATTCATTTGCTAATTTAGGGTTTAAAATAGTCAGTTATAATTGCACAAATAATTAGGAATTCTGACAAAACTTTGAGTTGAACTTGTAGAAAATCCAACTGGGCCTGATCAGGTACCAGCTGCCCAAAACACAGCTAAATGTTGACATGGAAATCTTTATGAATTACTGCTATTAATGCAACATTGTAAACAAATTATTTTGTGGAAAATTACGCAATAAAGCAATAAAAATAAAACCCTGAATATTTGTTCACAATACTCTAAAAAAAGATTTACGCTGACCAACTCCCAGCTTCCAAAACTGATCTGATCAATCAAGTTATTTTCCAGTTTTCTAATTACTTGAAAAACTGCTTAACATTTGTTTGCTCAACACATATTAGTTGTGTGCATTAGTAGTTAAAAAACTATTTTCACCTACAAGCATGTAGGTATGTTTTGGACAATTAAATTTTTCAGCAGAGGAATCTTTCAAAGATAAAATATAAACCATGAGAACTCATGATGATACAACCTAGATTGTATGCTAATAGCACAAGTATACTTGATGCAATGCAAACTGACTATTTGCAAAATGTCTGGAAATAGACATTAGGTCTCCTATGTCTATGATTCATATAGTAGTTGCAATTTTTTACTATAGTAAAAAAGTATATCAAAATTATTTTGATGAAAACTCTAACGGGGGTATTAATTTAACTTTGTTTTTTTCAAAAAGCATAGTCAATATTCTATGTATGATCTATGTTAACAAAACAAAACAAAACAAAACAAAACAAACAAAAATAAAACCATTAAAGATTCAGGAGGTTGGGATATTATTTTACATCCCAAATATTAAATGGTTTAAACCTGGCAAATATGGTAAATATGCACAAAAAACATATTTCAAACCATGTACTCTACTGAACTTCAATAATTTTTGTTGAGGCGTTTGGTAATGTGTGAATTACGCAAATGACAAGCTGATCTTTGGGATAAAAATGTTAGTGGTTGTCCAGTCCAGTAAGTGCTTCTTATCATACACACTTTGTATTGTATTATATAAATGACTAGCCTTTTACTCTCAATTTGTTTTTATTTTAAAATCAAAGGTAAAGCAATAACCAAAGCTAAAAAAAACAAGCCATTGGTAAACATAAGTTAATACAGTTTAACACTATTTTATGTGAAAATTGTTAAAAGATTTAAGTAGAATTCACTTTAGTATATAGTATACAGCAATAGCATGACTGGTCCACTATTTTAAGGTAATATTATCCATCCAATAAACTTGCGAGAATGCTTGAATCTCTTATGTAAGAAGTAAACTATAATAATCTCATTTTAGTTCACTGTACTTATGTTGTTGTGTAGCATTCACTAAAACAATTATATGCCTCAGGCTCAGGGAACATCACTAAGTAGTTTCCTCCAAGTTTTGTTTCAGGGACTATTCAGTGATATCCACCTTGCCTTCAGTGAATTGAATGCTTTGTATAATATTACTTTTAACATTATAGTGTTTATTACTAATAATGTTAGAGTCATTTAGCTAATAAAGTGTCAAACCTTTCTGCTTCTAAAGTATTCCCCATTAAATTACCTTGCATTCATAGATAAACTGGAAATTCAAACGGGACAAAATTCCAAAAACAGATATAGAAATCTTTACATTTACCAAACAGTTTTATACAAAAATTTTGCAGATGAAGGCCTCAAAATGTCTGAATATTTATTCTCTATACTGCAACTTTTTGTGATGAGGGGAGTAGCAGTGTGACTGATGGCTATAGAATAATACTTGGCAAAGGAACCTGGCTCACAATTCACTTAAGTAAGTAAAATTACAAAATTAAGTTAAGCAAACATCTGGTAGCTGAAAAGTCATAGTTATAACTGGAAAAAAAAATACAACTGCGTTTTGTGTACATTTCAATTTACTTATTTATATACTATATAATTTTCATTTTGTTACATTTATCAAATTTGCAAACATTACATCGCATAACAGGTCTAGTATTACCAGAAACAAAATACCATTTTGTTTGTTTTTGTTTTTTTTTATTTGTTTTTTTTTCTTTTTTTTTTTTTTTTTGAATTGCAAAAAAATTATCAGACACTTTGAACATATTCAAAACTGAACGTTTCCAAAAACAATCAGGATTTGACTAATCCTAGTTAAAAATATTTAGCATTCTTTTTCAAACCACAGTTATGTCAATTAGTGCATGCTAACTGATTTGTTAAATAGACTATACACATGGTGTTTTGGGTTAAAACATATCCAAAGTGTGACTTCTGGTAGCTGGAAAGTCATATTTGGGACTGGAACTGAATTGACAATTACTTCTAGTAAGTATTTACAACTTTGAATAATACAAAGGATACAATATCTTGAATTGTTTTTAAGACAATATTTTCATTTTGTTACATTCATCAATACCTTTACTAAGCTAGAAACAGTTTAAACATTTGTTTAGTGTCAAAAACATCTGTAGATTTTTTGTATTGCCACCAGTCGTTGTGTGAATGTTGGCTATGGGAAAATAATATTTGCATCAGGGATAACAGTAACCATCCATACAAGTAAGTTCCTATATATAGATAATTTTTTATTGAAGGGATAAAATTGTAAAAGTTAATATGATTAGGAACTTATTTGTGACCCAGTCTGGCAAAATGAGTCACAGTGACCAAAAATTTAAAATTGAGTTAGCCATACCATTTAAAAGAGGAGACTCTAAGCTTTAAAATGGTATGGCTAACTCAATTTTAAATTTTTGGTCACTGTGACTCATTTTGCCAGACTGGGTCACATTTTTAAAAAAATACTTCAATATTGAGGTCACAATATAGTAATTATGGGATTTTTGTAAATTCTCTAGAGCTGGAAAGGAAAGACTTTGCTTTGAAGGTTTCTGTCCATAATTTGCATACTGTGCGAATGATTACAGTCGAATAATATTTGCTTCAGGTGTAAAAGTGACTTTTGAATCCAGTAAGTAAAATATATCCTTCTTCAAAAACTTTATAACACATGCAAGGGTACACAAATAATTGATCATTTAGATAGTCCACTAAGCTTATATTATGGCTGTCTGAAACACTTACATAATGTAACAAAGTATGTTAGCTAGTTAAGTCCATTAATACAAAACAAATGTATAAACATTTAGCATGGTTTTTCTAGTGGTGTCCTTGCATTGCATATATAATATGTTTGTCTGTTTGTTGTCTTTATTGTTTCATTTTTCAATCCTTTATTTTTTCCAACTTTCCAAATTGGTATTTATATGCATATGTAATATGGCTGACTGTAACACTATTGTTAATGTCCCTTATATTGTGTGAATCCAAACATAAGGATAATTTTTGCCCAAAAAACAAAATAAAAAATATGACCACATTAGTATGCTCTAATAAAGATAAATGAGTGGTTTCAAAAATCAGTGAGATATTTAATTAGGCCATTATAAACATAAAATACTAAAAGTCATTTAAAGCTACCCTTGAGATACAAAGCTTTCAATTAAGCACTATTCTGTAGAAATGTATATGTCCATTAAACTAAACAAATAAAAGTATTTAATTATTTTTCAAAAAATGTACTTCTACGTTATAAAAAAAAAACCCTTTTGCTATATAAGTCATCAATGTGGCATATTAAGTAATTAGCACAGTTAGCAGTGTTTGAAATTAGGACAAGATTATCTGTACTAACTTTAGATACTGTAACTATGCTGTAATTTTACTTACAAATTTATGCATATGAAATACGATGCAATTACTATTTGTTTAGTTATCAAGCAAATAAAAAATCACAATGAACTTGCTAAGTGTAGCTTAGGTTTTAGCTATGAAATTACTATCTGTGTGAACTGAGGTCAGTCAAAATGTGTTTTCAAAAGGTATACAAAAAAAAACAACAACAGCAAGCAAGTCAATATCTAGCAAAGTAAATAACTTTATGAGGTGTATATTCTCTGCAGCATGGTTAATGGATTGTTTAATCCGAAACCTCTAGTCATGTGTTTCAGCTGAATAGAATTCTACACAAAACTGTAATAAGAATAATACACTTCTATCTAAATGTTAAGACATACTTTTCTGTAGATTATCTAGACTTTATTAGTATTGATTAATTTCACCCATGCTGCCTGAACATTTTTACATTCTTTAGAGTAGCAAATGTATAATTGTTCAGTCTCTTTAGAACTTTTCTGAATTTCTGACATTCAAATTTGATGCTAATAAATGACTTAACGGGATCATTTGTGGAACCAAGAACTACAGCACAAATTAACAAAAAGAGCAGTACAGGCTGGGGCTCATTTCCTTCTAGCCCAGACTGTAGGTTTATACAGCCTGTCATTAAAATAGAGTTAGCATATACAGCAAAGTGCTAGTGTGGGTGCAGGTTTTTTTTCCGATCAAGTAAGAGCCACACCTTCCACCTGTTTTAAAGTGAAGGTCAATTGATTTAAACAGGTAAAAGGTGTGGTTTCTGCATGGTTGAAATGAAAACCTCCAACCACATCAGCCCTTTGTGGATAAGATTCGTTAAGATTACATACTTGCACTGTGTATTACCAAAACATGTTCTTGGTGCATTGTTTTGAAAAAAATGCTGATTTTATTTTTATTAATTTTGACTAATTTTTATTAACTTTTTTGTCATGTACATTTTTTTGTGTGTTTACAGAAAAGAAAACAGACCCAGAATATTACAGAGTTAAGCCACAGGATCAGACAAGTGAAGAAGAATACTGCTTGGCCACTCGCTTTACAGCTCACGATGCCACAGATAAAACTTGGCCAGAAAACAAATTTGAAACTGTTCGGTTTGATGGACAGGAATATTTCAGCAGGTTTCAACTGAATGGCACCTGCCCAGAAACTGGTGAGAATTTATAAACAACACACACATTTACAGATAACTGTAAGATAATATTCCTTTATAAACATTTTTGGATTGCTGTCATCTTTTTTGCAGTATAATTCTCATTAAATGCATTTATTCTCATTAATGTTTTATTTATCTATTTTTTTTTTTTTATATACATAGGCAGTTATTGTCGTCCAGCAAATAGTGAAGATGATGGTTTTAAAACAGGTAAATTTCATTTGGCTCCGATTTGTTCATTTTTATGCTTTTGCATATCCTATAATCAGGATCTGTGAATTTTGAGGAAACAAAATTTGCTCACAAATATTGTATTTTTATATTTTTCTGTAGATGCCAAGACCAACTTTTTGGCATGGAGCATCTTTTGGCTGAGGATTCTCTTTCTAAAGACCATTGCGTTCAATGTATTGATGACGCTGAAAGTCTGGATGAGTTAGTGCTTTTTAAAAGCGGTAAGCATTGTTGATATTAAATTGCAAAATATGTTTGTCCTGTTTGTTGCCAAGACAGACTTCAGAATTTAAGTTGAGAAAGTTACATGTTTCCAGGGTCAAGGCCAACACTGGGTTTTTATTAGCATTTAGACTTTCACAATGAAATTCAAGACCTTGCCTTAAATTTTTGGCAATTATTTGAGTCATATTTTTTATTTGCTATAAAAAGTAATCAGATTAGGACAGCACAGTGGCCACCCCACACCCAGAAGGTCCTGGTTCAAACCTTGTGCCCGGAGAGGGCATTTCTGTGTTTCCTCACACACTCCAAAGACATACACATTAAGCTAATTTGATATTCATGATATCCCCTAAGTGTAAATTTGAGTGTGAATGGAGGTGTATCTACTTCACCCTGGAGTCAGCTAAAATGAGCTCCAGTCTTGCTAGAACCCTAATAAAGGACACAGAAGTTCAGAAAATGAAATTAAGTAATAAATAAAACAGAATTCTACTGTATGGTTCTTGTGTATAGTGATAGTCCAAAACATTAAGTGTGATCAATTGTGATCACATCAATCTGTCAAGACTTAATACTCAAGCTGATATCACAAAGGCAGGGTATACCCTGAACAGCACAGGACACACACGACCATTCACACTGACCTAATGTTAGCCTAATGTGCATGTTTTTGGACTGTGGGAGGAAACAGGAGTACCTCGAGAAACCACACACAAGCATAGGGAGAACATGCAAACTCCACACAGAAATGTCAGTGCCTCGTATCAGTAAATGTTTTTAAAATGGACTTGTGTGATCCTTAGGGTGTGATCACACTAGAGGTGAAAAGTGACTGACGCAAATAGATTTTTTTGCAATATTTTTTTGCGAATTTTTATCTTCGCATCAAGATGTTTTGGAATTCCACATTGTGACGGGAGCGGGCGAGAACCAGGCCAGTCAAAGAAGTTATTTGACAATTTATTAAAAATACGTGGACATTGAGGTCGTGAGTGTACACACAACGTTGGGTTACAAAGACAGAGAGAGATTGTAGATTATAGAATCGTGATGTCCAGTTGTTCGCCCAGTCTCGTCAACAAAGTTGTTCTTGTTCGTGTTGCGCCTCCTGCACTAAGTGGTTTAGTGCAGTTTAGTTCCTCCGCAGGAGAGCGGTGGTCTTCGCACTTATATAGTTAATATAGAACTCTTTGTGACATCATCAACTTGCAGCACAAACAGTACGATATTTGTTGTTATAGTAGGTATGTAGTAGGAACATAGTAGGTATGTCTCTCGTATGTAACAACATGCAAGCCAATATTTTGCATGTTAAATACTTATATCGGTTTGTGAATGTTCGGCAAAAAAAAGTCAAGTCGGTCACTTTTTGATTGCTTTTTGTTCTCGAACAATTCGCTTTTTATCTGTACGTTATTAACGTGAACAAAATGCGAATGAAATACAAATTATGACAAAAAGAATAAAGCGGATGCCAGCAAGTCTCAATGTTTTCTTAAACTTTCTGCGTAGAAGTTTCAAACTTGTCGCTTTTCCTTGCAAACTAAAAACAAATAATTTGTAAGCAAAACGACAACTTTGCAACCTTCTCACAACATTGACATAGACACAGACTGTTTGAGAAGAGTTTGGGACTACTTTGCGTCAGAGCCTCGTTTTGCGACATTTGCAAAATTTCAAATATGTTTGACTTTTTTTGTGACAATTTAACGATCCAGGTGACCAAAATGCGATGGCGCGAATGTCGCAAGACAAATTTGAGAGCAATTTGAGAAAGAAAAGCGACAGCTGCGAATTGCCATTCACATTAGTCACTTATTATCGCATCTTTCATGTGATCACCCCCTAACTGTTCAAATAAAATCTGTGGATAATATCTTTTTTTGAAATATCAAAATATTAATATTTATATTCTGCATTTTCAGGTGATGATATCCCAAATTGAAGACCGAGATTTTTTTGTGCTGTTTTTTGTGAAGAAAGCAGAATGTTCTGCATAACATCACAACCTGGTTGTTCAAATGCAATGTAACACACTTTTTAGTTGTTTATTTCATAAATAGCTTTTTCCTTTTTTTTTTTTTTGTAATAAAAATATTAGTTTCATAGTGTACTCCTAAAACCTGGGTTTGTTTACTTTTGATTGCTTGTTGAACCTTAAGTCTACTCGTAGTTTCCCACGAATGTTAGGCTGTATTTTCTCCCCTCTGTAATTCATTATTCATAATTCATTTATTGTTTTATCATTTATATTACAGTATTGGCTGTTTCAGAACAAGTGTTTCTCTGAAAACATTATGATATTATGTGTATGGTATGCACATTGTATGTACATGTATGTAGTGTCTTTGTATATATAAATCATTGCTCATTTATAATTACTCTCTCTTGCACATGAAAATAAATAAGTGAAATAAGTTACAAAGGTTCTTGTGTGTGTGTGTTTTTTTAAACTATCTATTGATCTTAGTTTCTAAACACTGATGTATGGGTAATGGATATCAGACAAATATCATATTATAACATACCATATTAAAAATGTTGGCAAGTGGAAATTCATTAACTATAGTGCGTACATGTTAAAACACTACAATAAATGACATATGATTATTATTATACATAATTTTAGCAGGTTTTTTAATACTAATATGCTTTGAATTAGTTTTGTTCTTACAGATCATTTTGCATTTATTTTTAGAAAAAGTCAAAATGATCTGCCAGTAGATCAAGATACTTTAAAACCAGAAATAATGTGTGTAAATAGGATAAATAATCTTATATTTGGTTTACTTTCTGATGATAGCACGGACTAGATAAGTATACCTTTTTGCTTGCAGTGTTTTTGATTGGCTACTCTAAATTGCTCCTAGATGTGATGGTGTTTGAATGTGTGTATATGTGCATGGTGCCATGCAGTTGCCTAATTCCCAAGTTAAACTCTGGCTCCACCATGACATTGCCCAGGAAAATAAATTAACTTAAATGCGTAACAAATTTATTAGACCTTCAGTTATAAATAAATAAAAGAAATATTACACGTGGCACATTGGCGCAGCAGTTAGCACTGGCTTTGGATCTTGTGGATGACAAGTACCTCTCTGTGTGGAGTTGGTTCTTCCTAGGCTTGCCTGGGTTTCCTCAGGGTCATCTTGTTTCCTTCTACAGTCCAAAGACATGCACATTAGGCTAATTGGCCGTTCCTAATTTCCCAAGTTACGTGTAAATGATTGTATGTGTATTTGTTGACCCTACAATAGACTGGTAAGCTGTGCAGGATGTACCCTGCCTTCATGCAGAATCGTCTGAGGTTCGTGCAACCCTAGTAGGATGGACCTGCGATGGACCAGCATCCCAGGAGGAGTTTAAACTCATAATTGCTTTGCGATAAGGAAACCGTTGATAGGCTCTGGCCTGATGAGCCAATGGGCTTGGGTGTAAAAGCCCAACAGACTTACTCTACCTATCCAAAGTAAAACCTTACATAAATATCTCTAGGAGCCCAGTATAGTTGGTTTCATTTTAATAATAAAATAAGATTTTTATTATTAGTTTGCAGTAGGACAACAGTTCTTAGGTAACGTCGCAAAATGACTAATAAAGCTTTGTAAGTTTTAAGAGTTAGCTTTTTTGGTTTTAGATAAAAAAAAATGTGTATACACTGTGTTTGGATCTTGTGGATGACAAGTACCTTTCTGTATGCAGTTTGCATGTTCTTCCTAGGCTTGCATAGGTTTCCTCAGGGTCGTCTCGTTTCCTTCTACAGTTCAAAGACATGCAGATTAGGTTATTGGTTATTCCTAATTCCCTCAGGTGTGAGTGTAAATGATTGTGTGTAAGTGTTTTGGCCCTGCGATGGACTGGTGAGCTATTTATGGTGTACCCAGCCTCCATGCAGAATCTGTTGACATAGGCTCCGGACTCCGTGCGACCTGAGTAGGATTATATGGTTTGTCAAATAAATAAATTAATTGTTTCCAAACACTAGCTTAGGTGGAAGTCTTCAGGAGATCAATCCATGAATCAATTACAGTAGTGTGCAGTGAAGATTATATAGCACCACTTTTGTCTAAAAGAATAAAAAAGTACTGCTCTATAATGTTTGGGTGAAAATGGATTGAACAGTGCTATTGTAGGCAATGAGAATCAAAAAAATACAATCTCATTCCGACAAGTATACTGATGAAAATACCAATTTTTCCGAAAAATTGAAAGGTGTCGCAAATTTTTTTGTTTTTTTTACTTTTTTATAGCATGAATGAACTTCAAACTATATGGAATGGTTTAGCAAGTGAAGAAATTAAAAAAATACAGTACACTTATACAACTTAATTGTATAACAAAATACACAAAGTAATAACAAAAATAACAGTTTCTTTTCTGAGAAAAAAGTCAATATTTATTGTGGCCACCCTTTACTTTGATTACAGAATTTAACCTTTCAGGCATAGTGTTCACATATTTTTTTATTTCTTCACTTGCTAAACCATTCCATATGGTTTGAAGTTCATTCATGCTAGCAAAATTAAGAAAAAATAAATAAATAAAAATTGAAAAATTGGTATTTTCAGTGTTTTTGTTTATTAGCCATACTTTTACCTCAATATTCTTGTCTAAATGATTTTATTGGTTCTCAATGCCTACAATAGCATTGTTCAATACATTTTCACCAAAAAATTATAGCATAGTAATTTTTTACTTCTTTTTATTTGGAGCCCTTTTAGACAAAAGTGGTGGTGTATAATCTTCACTGCACACTACTGTATATCCCACAACATTTTTCTAATTAGGTTGAAATCTGCACTCTGTCTTGGCCACTCCGTTTCCAGTTTTAAAGATGGCTGCTTTTTGTTTAAATAATCTCTACACAAGTTAGATGAATGTACGGGATTGAATCCACTATCAAAAACAATTAGCATTTCTTTCAGCTGTGACATGTATTCGAATTAATTTGCTAAGCACTGTATGAATCAGACTTCTTATGTAACATGACCAGGTGATTCTTCTAATCTCTGTGTAGTGGTTAGGATGCTGGGCTCATGATCGAGTGGTTGTGGGTTCGAATCCCTGTAAAAATACTAAAAATATTTACTAAAAAAAGTAAAAATACTAGGAAGGTAACCTGTGAGAGATGTCCCATCTACGAGGAGTTGAAGTCCTAGATGCTTCACACTACAGAAACTGTTAAGCTCTGGCCTGATGAGCCAATAGGCTCAGGTGTAAAAGCCCAACAGACTTCTCTTACCTATCTAAAGTAAAACCTTACATAAGCAGCTCTAGTTATCTTTCAGGACACAAAAGAAAACAAAAACACAAACTGTACATAGCTTTTTGTGTTTTTCTATACAACGCAATAGAGAAAAAAAATCCCTTAGAGTTTTATTATTAGTTTGCAGTAGGACAACAGCTCTCATATAATGTGTGATTAGTCTATCAACCTGCATAACAGACATAAATTTAAATACAGTAACCTTTTTATTTTATATAAAAAAGTATTGTCTTTTTGTCTTGAAGTGTACCTCTCACTGTTTTCTACACATGGTGAATTTTTTCTGTGGTTTTGTAGCACCTTGCAGCACTTGCAGCAGCAAATGCAGACTAATATAAAAACATCCTTCGTAAAATCAAGTAAATCAAACTTCTTGAATTTATTCATGCATATTTACTTCATGTGTATGTATACAATTATTCAGATTTCCCAGATACATGAATGCAGTTATTAAACAGAATGCAATTTAAGTTCAAGCTCAAGCAGCTAAATGCAGAAGTAACATAAGTGCAAGATTGTTACAGGAAGAACAAAAATCTTCAAACTAAGCACATGGGCTGGATTTGATATTCATAATCATTACTGATACAAACACTATCTATGAAGCAGACAATTTTATTAACAAAAACACCATACATACGGGTATGGCTGTAATTAAACAAATTTACGAATAGGATGGCGTGATGCTGCTAAACTCAGAGTTACTGTGACCAGCCTAATGGCAAGACAATTATAGCTTTTTTATGCAGTTATAGTCCTATTTAATGTTGACTTCCTGTTCTCACTTACTATACAGTCACTCCATCACCAGTCTCCCATTTATCTCTTTTATTAAGTTAACAAGAAAAACAAACACAGCACGTCATGCTGCTGAGAAAACCCAAAACCTTCTTTTTGTTCAGATATTGGTTAGTCGGAACATTTATGTTACGTTCACAACAATTTAACCCCCAATTGTTTTCAGACACCATCATCATAGAGAGCTTACAAAAGTAATAAATATATATTTCATAGAAAGCTTTATAATTTCATAATCTCAATCTGTTTATATGGAACATATTCAACTCTCTGTGTATGGTACTACAGTAAAAACAGTGTATAGCCCCTGTTTCAAAACTTCTGGGATGCATTGTAAAATGTACATAAAAACTGAATGCAGTAATCTGAATTCTCCTAAAAGCATAATTCATATTTCACAATATCAAATGTTGAAAGTGAGACATTTTATTTTATTTTTTCATCAATAATATAAGCTCATTTTGAATTTGATGGCACAAACACGTCTCAAAAAAGTTGGGATAGGGCAAGAAAAGGCTGGAAATGTAAGTGGTACTAAAAAGAAACAGCTGGAGAAACATTTTGCAACTAATTTGGTAATCGGGCATCTGGTCAATAACCCTCGGTTTACATTGGAGTCACGATGTCTGCAGTCTCCACGATTCAAAAAAGCTCCATGGATTTTTTTTTGACAGAGCTCCATGGCTTATTGTTTTTCTATGCTTTCATGCTTTTTCCTACACTCTCAGTTACGATCTGTAATGATTCTGCCATGATTTTCACCACATTCAAATTCTCGTGTGATCACCATGATATGTTTTCACATTCTGTCACATTCTGTTAACATCTCCTAGGAGTTATGACCATGATTTGAACAAGATTGCCACGCTTGGAGCACGATTGGGATATAAAAGGGAGGAAGGGTGCAAGAGATGAAACCTGAAGGAATCGTGTTTCCAAGTTCACCAAGATCCCCTACGATGGCGCATCAAGGTCTGTAATGCTCTGTTAATGTCTGTTAAGCTCTACTACAATTCCTACATTCTGTCACGATTGGCGTCAAATCATAATGAACCATAATATTTGACAGTCAAAAATTTAATCACGATCATCATGATCCCACCAAGATTTCACGAAGATCATCTTGATCTCCCACACTCATTACTCAGATTCCTTCAAATTGTGGAGATGGTGGACATTGTGGCCCCAGTGTAAATACAGGGTACGTGATTTGGTATAAAAAGTGGTTTTTTAGAGAGGCAGAGTTCATCAGTCACAACGCTTGACAGCCAAAAAATAAAAAATAAAATAATAATAAAATAAAAATTCAGAATAATGTTCCTCAACATAAAATTCATAAATATCATTGAAAAATAAATCAAGGTCAAAAATCAACAAACTCTCTGTTTCTGTCATGGAAATCACTGCACTGGCTCAGAAACACTTCCAAAAATCATTGCCTGTGAAAACCGTTCACCTTACCATCCGCAAGTTAAAGCTCAATCCTGCAAAGAAGAAGCTATATGTGAAAATCCAGAAACTCTGCCAACCTCTCTGGGCCAAAGCTCAATTAAAATGAATTTAAACAAAGCTGGAAACTCTTTTTTATTTTTTTTTTTGGTCCAATCAAATCAAAATTTGAAATTCTTTTGGAAAACCTGGACCTCAGTTCAAAAGTTTGTGTCTATAGTGGTATGGGGGTGCATTAGTTTCTAATGAATTGGATGCTCAAAATGTTTCACCAGCTGTTTCCTTTTAGTACCGCTTACTTTTCCAGCCTTTGGTTGTCGTGTCCCAACTTTTGTGACACATTTTGCTTCAGTTCGATCAAATGAGCAATTTAAGAAATAATGTCAACTATATACAGTAATTAATAGTAATGCTATATAATATGCCCTGCAATGGCCTGGCAAGCTGTCCAGGGTGTACTCTGCCCTCACCCAGAGTCGGCTGAGATGGGTGCCAGCCTCCCCGCGACCCTAATTAGGGTTCAGAAAATGAATGAATGAATGAATGACTATATAATATATAATAAGAAATCATAAAATCTCACTTTCAACATTTGATATGTTTTCTAGGTTCTAATGTGAATATACTACTGGTTTATGCAATTTCTCTGCATCACTGCATTCTGTTATTATTACATATTTTAAATTTTACACAGCTTTCCAACTATTTTTGGAATTGGGATGTATTAGAAAGAGCAGATTAACATGGACCCTGTGGAGCTGCGGTTATATAAGCAATAAAACATGACAGGCCTGATTAGAAAAGAATTCATGATGGGGTAGCGTAATGCTGTTCCCATGCTAAAGTTGTTGATTATATTTGTAACAGCACAACAGAAAGCATTTAATGTTTCTGATATCACAGCAATTTCCATGTTCAAAAATATTTACAATTTCTAAGTTGTTAATGAACTATCACTTCGAGCAGTTAATCATTTATTGTTACATTCAGTGTTGGGGAACATCTGCAAGACAGTTCCTGTTATCACCCACACACAGTTACACACTTGTTAAAGGAACATGTTGTGGGTGATTCCACATAGAACTGAGTCATTAACAGTTTCTTGAAATTTGTAATTTAATCTTTAGATTGGGCAAAGTGGGCAAGTCATTTAACTGGTGTCTTTAAGTAATCAGCACAGAGCATAGAAAAACATGTTTTTTACATTCATGATCATTTCCTCAATAAGCTTAGATATTTTTTTAAGGAAGTAAATTATGTGTGTAAAGCTCACATAACTGTGCAAGTAATGCTTTAATGCTTAGATAATTGTTCGATACTGCCTTCTATAAAGCTTCCCCTAAACCTTTCCATATGTCATAGTGTTACCACTGTTTTGCATTGACGGATCACACAAAGGGAAAGATTCCAAACAATTTTGAAGACGGTGCCGTCGACAGAATCTTTGAAAAATATGTACAAGTAATTTAAAATTTTTCTTTCTTCAACTATGCATAAGTAAAACATCATCGCATCTCATTTCTTGAAGCACTTTATCCTTCATTAGAGTCGTGGTGAGACTGGAGCCCATGCCAGCCGACTCTGGGCAAAGGCGGGCTACACCCTGTACTGCTCGCCAGTCCATTGCAGAGCATTTACATAAATTTTTAATCAATAGTATGCAACTAGCTTAATGTATATGTCTTTGGACTGTGGGAGGAAACCGGAATACTCAGAGGAAACCCATGCAAGCACAAGAAAAACATGCAAACTATACAGAAATGGACTCGCTGGGATCTGGGGTCAAACCCAGGACCTTCTGTGTCTTCTGTGCTGTGAGTCAGACATGCTAAACGCTACACCACTGTGGTGTGTGAATAAAATGTGAACTGTAATAAAATAAAAAATAAAAAATTTGCATTAATATCATTATGACAAGTGATTGTATAAGTTTGTTAAGCACTATATGTGAGCACAACTGCTTAAGTTTTTTTCTTTTTTTTTAGTTACATTTTTATTATATTTTATTTCATTTTATTTTATTTTATTTCATTTTACATTATTTAGCTTAATTAGGGCAGTGGTGGCCCAGTGGTGGGGTGCTGTCTTTCTGATCCGAAGGTTGGAGGATCAAGCACAGCTATTACTAAGATGTCACTGCTGTCCCCCCAGTGCAGCTAACTGGGTTATCAAAAGCCAGCCATGTCTCTCACTGTCTGTGGTGGTATGTAAAAGAACCATTGCTGTCATTCATAAAGAGGCCACTGGGTTGCCATGAGCATGTTTCTGCCCTGCGATGGCCTGGTGAGCTGTCCAGGGTGTACTCTGCCCTCGCCCAGAGTCAGCTGAGATGGGCACCAGCCCCCCCCGACCCTAATTTGGATGAAGTGGTTCAGAAAATTAATGAATGAATTATAGAGCTTATTATGTTGAATGTTCATCACACTAACATATGATAAACTATTTTAGGTAGATATTTTGTATTATATTACACTAGCGATACCTATAGAAAGTCCAGGGTTCAAAGGGGAACAAATTTTCAGAGGTTAATACACCTGATAATATTATAGCACATCTTTAAACGTGATATGTAATTGTTATGAGAGGCGAACATGTATGCAAAACTGGAAATAGATTTAGACTATGGCTTTTTTATGGGCATTAAATCTGAAAATCTACCCTATTATCTGCTGGCATAAAATCATGGCATTTGTACAAAACAACAACAACAGCAACAACAATAACAAATAGTTATATATTGTTATCAGACTTTTTTTAACTATCGCCTTTATGGGAATGAAATCTTAACATCTAACCCTGTTATCGCTCAGCATATAACTGTGACATTGGTAGGAAAAATGTATAAAGTAACAGTTATACTGTGATCAGGTTGTTCCAGAGAGCAACTCATAAACCATAACATGATTGAAGATAACCCTAATGGATAGTTAATGCCAACAGTACCATCGAACATGACTGGATCTATTCATTATCAGTTAATGTTAACACCAACTGTTAATTTATACCATCACTTGGAAACAGTGGTGACTGACATTACATAGGGACATGCTTATTGAGAGGTACACTTACATGTCACATATGGAAGCCAATTATTATTAGGGCCTATTGACTGTGCACAGTTTATTTATCTACAGTTTTGAAACAAGGAGACCGGAAGGTGTTGCACGCACTAAAATTCCACAGTTGCATTCGAATGCACAGCATATATAACATATAAGCACATAAACTAAGGCCAGCACACAAAGTGCAAAGCAAGTTTACTGGTGTGATACAGCTCACTGCATGTTTTTGGCAAATCGGGAAAAGCCGAGTGCTGTAAAAAATGCTGGGGCAAACAAACAGATTGTTGGCGCTGTCAATTTTAAAATAATAGATGGAAATGAATAGAACAAATCACTAAACATACATAATAGTGTTTAACTACATGTATCATGTGAGGCTTCGGCAAAGTATGACCTAGATTTGTGATCGTTAAAGTGTAAACTTTTCATTCCCACTCCATAATTATATAGATTGTGTAGAGCTCAACACCTTGACTGCACCTAGAAATTCTATCCATAAAAATTATGAACAGAACCGGTGACATAGGGCAGCCTTGGC
>JAQMYF010000022.1:990694-1003525 GCA_030014195.1 Neosilurus mollespiculum
CACACACACAAATATATATATATATATATATATATATATATATATATATATATATATATGGGGTAGTGTATATTGTACATTTTCTTTAAAATAGGAATAGCATAAGTGTGAATGTTGCTTGATATAAAATAATAATGTGTGTTTAAGTACTATTAGATAGAAATTTTGTCATAATTAGGTGGTTTTTGGTGTTTACCATATTCAACATATATAAAGTCAATGTGCTGTTTAATTGTGTATCCAGTCTTGCTTGCATGCCACTTGCATTTGTTGGTGAATTTTATTTAATGATTCAATAAAGACAGCATTTTGCCTGAACATACAAACAGTTCAGTTCAGAAATTCGTGCAGAATAATATATTTCTCCGTATATGTGACGTCCTATCCTGAATACTGTTTTCTTTATGCATAATATGTAACTGGTGGTTTGTTTGACTTTATTTTTATATTTAAATAATAGGTATACTCTACTGTTATGAATTTTGTTTAAATGTATTAATGTGTTCAGATAATGGACAGCCAATCAGTAAAGGAAGATACAGATCTTTTTAGCATATGTGCTTTCATCTTGGTGTCACTTTAAAAGTAGGTAAGTGGGGTGATGCATGCTGATGGTTTTGCAGCAGTGAATTATTTTCCTGAGGAAGTGGGCGCGAACAGAATCAAAAATGACTGCTGACTTCCTGCCTACGTCAGAAACGTCTGTGGTTATTTTTTTCTCTGCCGAGAGGTAAACAAGGCAGGATGTGTGTTTGTGTGCATGTGTGTGGAGGCGACAGAAATGAGGACAGGAAGACTAATGCATGCGCCTTCGTGCATCTTGCATCAAGAAAGGTTGCACATGCAAAAGCTGGTGCTAATTATGTACCATGCGTGCACCAGTAAGTAGCATGATATACATACACAAACACACAATGAATTATGACTGTATTATGTTAAACATTTTTTATATTTGTTTTTTGTTTTTTTTCATTGTGTTTCAAAGATAAGTATAAATTATAATTATCAAACAAGTGGTAAGCATGTCCTCACAGCAAAAAGGCCCTGGGTTTGAATCCCAGGCTTGGCGAGGGCATTTCTGTGTGGAGGATGCTGCTTGCCTGGGTTTCTTCTGGGTACGGGGTCCGGTTTCCTCCCACAGTCCAAAGTCATGCCCAGTATGCTAATGTGCTGTTCAAAATTGCCTCTGGGTGTGATTGTAAGTGTAAGTGTGAATAGTTGTGTGTGTGTGTGTGTGTGTGTGCTCTGGCAAGTCGATCATGGTGTACCCACCTTCGCCCAGTGACGGCTGCGATAGGCTTCAGCCTCGACGTGACCCTAATAGGATTAATCTGTTCGGCAGTTGAGTGAGTGAGTGATCATGCAAAAACTGTATGTGTACAGCTTTTAAACAAAGAATAGATACATTTATATCTTTTCAGCTTTATCACGCTTATGGATCCAGAATATTTGTTTGCTCATACATATTAGTGTTTATCTGGCTATGTTAGTCTTACTAAAAATGTATTAGTGTTCATTAGTGCTTTTATGAGCATCACAAGCACAGATTAATAAGGAAGATGATTCCACAGAACTGCATACTTCTGGTTGTCTATAATGTTTTTTTCTATGTAGATTGTTTTTGCAGTACCCATCCACCAGGGGGTTTAGGGTGAATTATTTCACAGTAAAAAATAAGTGCATGGTGCCATCTATTGCCAGTACCCCAAACTGTGCTTACCCAAAATTTTCAAGTTCATAATCGACACTGGAAGGCAGGATAATCTAGCTAAGGCCATACTCACAGATTTTCGCTGTTTATTTGTTTATTACCTTAATAAGGCATCGAATACTGGGGGGTACAACTCATAAAATACAATGAGAATGTTTTGGATGATAGATAAAGAATTAATAACATTAAATTATTTTTTACAATTTTTTTTTTTTTTTGTGGTGGCCCTTAGTGGATGTTGTAGTGTGCTGGTTTACTGATTCGAAGGTCAGGGCTAACTGGGTTATCAAAGGCCAGCCATGTCTATCACTGTCTGTGGTGAAAAGCATGTAAAACAATCATTGATGATTTCCGAAAAGAGTAGGCCATTGGGTTGCCGTCAGCATGTTTTTGCCTTTCGATGGCCTGGCGAGCTGTCCATGGTGTACTCTGCCCTTGCCCAGAGTCGGCTGAGATGGGCGCCAGCCTCCCCGTGACCCTAATTATGATTAAACGATTCAGAAAATGAATGAATATGATACAAATTTAATCGTATAAATTATCGTTTTGCAAAATATTGTGTCATGTTATTTTCTGAACTGCCTTTTTTTTTATCAGGTGACTAAAAGCCATCAGCGAGAACACCTGGTGGCCCTGCTACTCATCGATGTTAAACAAACTTCAACAGGCTTTGTGCAACATGACCAAAGATAAGAGCCGAACAAAGAAAACCCGATGAGGGCAGTGGAAAATCTTTCGACTGCTCGCAGACCCCAAGAACAACATAGGACGCAGCTCAAGACCCGAAATGATGTCACCCAAGGCACATGTTACGGCACCTGAAGAGAGAGAGAGAGAGATCCTTTACCAGGGTCACGAGGAGACTGGAGCCCATTTCAGCCAACTCTGGGCAAAGGCGGGGGTCCACCCTAAACAAGCCTGCCAAATCATTGCAAGGCCAACACACATACACACACACACACACACACACACACACACACAAACACACACATAACCATTCAGACATAGTGAAAATTTGGAATACCTAATTAGCCTAATGTGCATGTCTTTGGACTGTGGGAGGAAACCAAAGTACCCAGAGGAAACCACACACAAGCAAGAGAAGAACATGCAAACTCCACACAAAAACCTCGCTGGGCTCTGGGCTCGAACCCAGCACCTTCTTCCTGTGTGGCGAAAGTGTTAACCACTACACCATCGTGCCTCCCATTGCAATATAATTCATTCATTCATTTTCTAAGCCGCTTAATCCTAATTAGGGTCGCGGGGAGGCTGGTGTCCATCTCAGCCAACTCTGGGTGAGGGTGGGGTACACCCTGGACAGCTCGCCAGACCATCACAGGAGCCTTTGAGGACAGCATGGTGGCATAGTGCGTAGCATATCCACCTTACAACAAGAAGATCCTTGGTTCTCCCTGTGTTTGCGCGGGTTTGCCCTGGGTACTCCAGTTTCCTCCCACAGGGCAAATACATGCATATTATGCTAATTGGCTAATTAGGTGGGGATGTGAGTGTGAATGGTTGTGCTTGTGTTGGCCTTGCAATGGTCAGGCAAGCTGTTCAGAGTGTACCACGCCTTCACCCAGTGTTGGCTGAGATAGGCTCCAGCCATTCCTCAACCCTAGAAGGATTAAGCAGTTCAGCAAATGAGTGAGAGAGAAAGTGAGTGAGAGTTTTGTTTGAATGGAAGTTTCAAGCATATAAAGAATTTTTGTTGTTCTTGGATGCTGACGTACTGTCATCCCTGAAAGTCAAATCATGTGCGTCACTGTAGCAAGTCTCTTGGGAGTGTGACATACACCCTGCTCCACTACGACACGCTGATTGTCAGCATGCTACACTGAACAGCTTAGTCCACATTGTTCCTTGTCTAGTCATCAGATTCATTTTCTGGCTCATTTATGTTTGACTGAATCACACTACTAAGACATTCTTTCACCCTTTGGCGATTATATTTAAGTTTCTTGTCATAATGTAATTATTATTATTATTTTTTTGGATTTTGCTATACTGTATTAATCCCGAAAGGGAAATTATTTTGTCTGCATTTAACCCATCCAAAGTGAGCACTCACACACTCGGAGCAGTGGACTGCCACACACATTGGGGCACCCGGAGAGCAGTTGGGGGTTAGATGCCTTGCTCAAGGTCACTTCAGCCATGAAGGTGGAGGAAGGGAAGGTGCAGCTCACTCGAACCAGCAACCTTTGGGTCCCAAACCCGCTTCTCTGACCATTATGCTACGGCTGCCCCAATGAGGTGAAATCTACAACATGGTCATTAATATGAATGTAATTAAGGCGTAGAGTTGAGCATGTGCATGTGCATCACTGGATTTCACGTTTATGGGAACATGGCTGCACATCCAGGGTCTGGGTGTTGTCACATAATTTACAGCTTTACAATGCAGATGTATACCCATACAAAAGGTGTTTTTACATCAAGTTTTGAAAAAAATAAAAAAGTTATATGAGTCTGACACAAATAAGATCACTGGATATGGATATAACATAGCATTTAAAAAAAATATTATTGTTTTTAAAGGGTACCTGTGGTGAATTAGTGTAACTAGCTGTTTAAACGTTCACATATGACACCATAGGTTCATTTTCGGAACTGTCAGTCCTTGCCCTTTCTCAAGTATGCAAACATGCAGCCACACTAGGCATGCTGAGAGACATGCTGCCTTTCCTCATTGGTTGTCCAGGCCTGGTAGTGATGCGCACTTGCTGTTTTGTCCTATTGGCCGGGCCACGACACCCTCGTGCAGGAGACATCAGGCTAAGATAACACGTCATCGTTACACGTCAGTGCTGAGCTGCACAAACAACAAGTGCAGCAATGGCGGAAAACATTTCAGTTGTTTTCCTAAACCAACTCTCTGGCTGCACTTTTTTCCTCAGAGTCACTAAAATGTGACGTCTCACTGTCTCCACAAGACGCCTCCATCTCTGGTTCAAAAAAGTCACCATTTACACCCATTTCCTTGTAATTGTTAGCCATTCTTGCTTCTTCAACACTTTTTTTTTTAAAACAGCTAAAATGTCGCTCGCTGAATTGATCCACTTGTTTACTTACGCTGGACAACCCCGCCCAACATGTTAACGTCACTTAACATAACATTAAAAAAACAACCGCTAACCATTGGTTCAGACTCTGCTAGTAATCCACGGAATAAAATTACCCAGTTTTGTGCTTTTTATAGTCATTTATGTAAAATAAGAGTCTGTATCGTTTAAAAGTATTACATATACACAAATTATGCTGTAAGGACGACCAGTTCTCTTCAAAATTCTGATTTTCATTTTCTCTTTTCATTTTTACAACAGATGCTTATTCCTGTTTCTTAACACACCAGCTGCACCGAAGTCCACTTTATTTGCTATGCTTGTGTTTGTATTACTTCTCCATCAATTCAGCAGCGTTTCAAATCAGTAAAGAAAGTAAGCACATACTGCCATTTACTGAGAACACATAAAACTGCTCAACACATTTTATTTACAATTTTTCATTTCTATATGCGCGTGGTACGATGGTACAGTAGTTAGCACATTACCTATGTATGGATTTCCTCTGGGTGGCCCGCTTTCTTCCCACAGTACAAAAACATGCATATCGGGCAAATGGAATATTTTCAATTTCGAATGTGGGTGTGAATTGTTGCGTGTCTGTGTTGGCCCTGCGATGGTCTGGTGAGATGTTCGCCACCTTCGCCCAGTCATGTGGGATGGGATTCAGCCTTCCTATGACTTTTATAAAAGATAAAGCAGGGAATGAATTGAATTGAATGAATTAGAACCCTTGAACCCATCCATCCATCCATCCATTTGCTGAAATAGAATTGTTTAATTCTATTAGGGTTACAGGGAGGCTGGAGCCTAGCTGACTGTGGGTGACACACACACACACACACACACACACACACACACACACACACACACACACACACACATCCATTCACTCTGGAAGGCAATATTATCCAGTTAGTTCAGACTTGTTTCACATTCTGGTTTAAAATAAAAGACAAATATAAATTTTTTGGAATAAATTATTTTTAAGCGTATATATTAGCATTTGGCAAAATAATGTGTCATGTCATTTTCTGAACTTCTTTATTCTTTATAAATGTCATGGGGAGGTGGAGTGAACAGCTTGCCAGCCATTGGAGGGCTCACACACACACACACACACACACACACACACACTCACACCTAGGGGCAATTTGGAACTGTGGTAGGAAACTGGACTATCCGAAGGAAACCCACACAATCACAGAGAGAAACTCCATGCAGAAACGGCCGAGCCCAGGATTTGAACCCAGGACCTTCTTGGTACTGGAACTATATATATTTAATTCAAATGATCATAATCTGAAGTCAGTTAATTTTTAAAACACAACCAGAAGTAAAGGAAACAAAGAATGTGAAGAATTTATCCTTTGTCCATAGGCCTTTATTATTTATTTATTTATTTTACAATTCATTAGATACACTATTCACTCTTTCATGCATTTTTTTTTGCCAAACAGCATAATCCTCTCTTATGGTCACCTGGAGGCTGGAGCCTACACTAGGCGATGGCTGGGTACACCATCAACAGCTCGCCAGACCATTCCAGGGCCAAACCAAAAACAACCATTCACACTCACATTCACACCTAGGGGCAATTTGAAACAGCCAACTAGCCTCATGTGCATGTCTTTGAAATGTGGGAGGAAACCAGAGTACCCAGAGGAAGCCCATGTAAGTACAGGGAGAACATGCTAAAACATCCACACAGAAACGCCAGAGCCCAGGACTCGAACCCAGGACCTTCTTGCTGGGAGGTGAACGCTGTAACTACGATGCCTCTGTGCTGCCTCTAGATACAATACTCCATAAGGTATTGACATTTTCAGTGGTGTATGTAGACTGAATTGTAAAATACTTTTCATTGCCAGGAGCTTTTTAAAGTGTATGTATCTCTGTGTGTCAGTGGGTAGTGTCTGCCCATAGCTCATGGATCCTTGAAGTTTGGGTTGCTGTCTATATATTATTCCTGTGCATGTTCTACGCTGGTGCATGTGTTTTTTTTCTGGGCTCTTCAGTTTGTTCCTCTTCACAATTTACCAGAATCCCATTCATGATGTACTTCTGTCCCACGCCCAATGTTTCCCAGATATTCTATGGATCCGCTGCCAACCTGACCAGGATAATGTAAAGATTAATCAAAGAAAAACATGAACCAAGGCCACATTACATTGTGTGTAAGATTAGATGAGCTAGGCGGGAGCTTCAGTATTTCAGGCAGGTCTGGCGGGTAACATCAGGCAGCAGGAGGAAATATACATCTTGTTTCACAGAGAAAAAAAGACAAAAGCTTAGTAATACTCACTCACTCACTTATTTGTCAATCCTCTTAATCCTACTAGTGTTGCTGGTAGGCGGGAACCTGTTTTAGCCAACACTGGGCGAAGGTGAGGTACACCCTGAACTGCTCGCCAGACCAACACAGGGCCAGCACAAATACAACCATTCACACTTATACGTAGGGGCGATTTGGAGCAGCCAATTGTGCCTACTGTGTATGTTTTTGGACTGTAGGAGGAAACCAGACTACCCAGAGGAAACCTATGCAAGCACAGGGAGAACATGCAAACTCCACAAAGAATCACCAGCGCACAGGACTCAAACCCAGGACCTTCTTGCTGGGTGGTAGACGACTGTGAACCACTACGCCAATGTGCTGCCCCATTCATATTGAATTCAAACATTAACCTGCTCAGAGTCTCACTCTTTTTTAAAATCTTGGATCTTGAACCCTGGATGATTCCTCTGTGAATATGAAGGGTACCTGTAAATACGTGAATAGAAGCGTGCATGATTTAGGGTTTGTTGTTTAATCATTTGGGCTTTGCATGAATGAGGGATATGGTTTCTTTTTTGGTGCCTGGGAGATTTGAGAAAATGTCTATAATGTTTGCTGAAGTGTATTGAAGCAGTTCAATTGTGAGAGCCTTCAACCACATAATAGACACTAGATGGCAGCATCATATAAGATAATCAGTCATTTCCTCAGTGTCTCTTGTACTGAGTGGAAGACTGAACACTGTCCTGGTACCAGTGCTAGTCTTGACTGTTAAGTTGTATTTAAATTCAGTCTTAGTCCTTTGACATAAATTATACTGTTTAATATTTGTCTACGGAGGAAAAATTATGCTCTTTTCCCAATTTTGACCCATAAATGTTGTAACAGTGTTGAATAGCCATGTTAGACGGGTCATTCCATGAAATTCATCCTTTTCTTCTTTGAAAAGTTAATGAAAACATTTGAAAATAGCAATATATAATAATTTATTCAATGATTCATTTTCTAAGTGGCTTAATCCTAATTAGGGTCACGGGGAGGCTGGCGCCCATCTCAGCCGAATCTGGGCCAGGCCATTGCATGGCCAACACACATACAACCATTCACACTCATACCGAGGGGCAATTTGGAACAGCCAGTCAGCCTACTGTGCATGTTTTTGATTGGTGGGAGGAAACCGGAGTACCTGAAGGAAACCACAAACTGCGCCACCATAAATAAACAAATTATTATTTACTAATTACTAATTATAATTATATTATTTACTAATACTAATTATTATTAGTATGTTATAGTTAATACACATGTGCTGTATTTTAGTCTCTTTTTCATTGGAATTCTATCTTTTTATTTTTTATTTTGGATCATTTTACATCATCATAGGCCTTCTGCTTTATCACCTCTGATTCACTTGAAAGTTTTATAATCCAAAAAGTTTGGATGTATATATAATGCATGCTGTGAATTTGATATATAACGATATTTTGATATATAAAGTTTATGCTTTATATATCAAATACTTTTCAATATAGGTTTTTAAAAATTGTCAATCAACCCACTTCCGGCATGCTTTATTGCACTTCAAAATCTGAGTCAATGTTTGAAGATGAGTTCACAGCAAGAAGATATTGGGTTTGAGTCCGGGGCTCTGGCCTGCCCTCCCACACTTGGTTGTTCCTGAAAAGCACCCAGGTGTAAGTGTGAGTAGTTGTGTGTTTATTTGCCCCTTGATGAGTGACTATGGGTATGAGTGAAAGTGAATGGGTGATCAGTGTGCCCCGGTCTCCCCCTGCACTCCATATGACATTATTTTTAAAAGTATATTTATTCCAATAAATATTCTACTTTCATTTTTAAAGTTACTATTAATTACAAATTATAAAAAACAGTAAACAGCATTAAATATGAATGGAAAAGCTGCCTGTCCAGGGGACAATTTCTTGACATTAAATAAGTTGTCCACATTTTAACCTGATTGTATCATGTGACATTAGTTGTAATGAGCATGTCTATAATCTATACACCGCCATGATCCCCAACACCCAATCACGGAACATTATCATCCCCAACACCTGATGTATCAACAGCATTGTTCCCAACAGCAAATCACTGTTCACAGGTCTTCTTCAGGGTGTGTTGTTCAGTGTCCTAACAATTGAGAGAGAGAGAGAGAGAGAGAGAGAGAGAGAGAGAGAAAGAAGTAATTGGTCTTCAATACAGTGGTTCTTGAAAGTTTGTGAACCCTTAAGAATTTAGTCCTAAAAGTAGATAAAGAGAACCCAGTTGACACAAAAACATTTTACTTGTTCGTTTATTTATTGAGGAAAATGGTCTATTATCACTTAAACTAAGTGTTCTGATAACTGTTGATCAGTCCTGCACATCAGCTTGGAGGAATTTTAGCCCAGTCCTCTGTACAGAACAGCTTCAACTCTGGGATGTTGGTAGGTTTCTTCTCATGAACTGCTTGCTTCAGATCCTTCCACAACATCTCAACTGGATTAAGGTCCGGACTTTGACTTGGCCATTCCAAAACATTAACTTTATTCTTCTTTAACTTTAATGACTTGTGTGCTTAGGATTGTTGTCATGCTGCATGACCCACTTTCTCTTCAGATTCAGTTCATGGACAGATGTCCTGACATTTTTCTTTAGTATTTGCTGGTATAATTTCATTGTTCCATCAGTGATGGCAAGCCGTCCTGGCTCAGATGCAGCAAAACAGGCCCAAACCATGATATTACCAACACCATGTGTCACAGATGGGATAAGGTTCTTATACTGGCCTTTCTCCAGACATACTACTTCTCTGTTCAATTTTGGCTTCATTTGATTGAAAACACCTGACTGTAATTTCACCTTCAAATTACCTGCTAACCCTGGTGGTTCACAAACTTTTGCAACTCACAGTAAAATATTTTTGTCTTATTTATTTAACTGGGTTCTCTTTATCTACTTTTAGGACTTGAGTAAAGATTGTATTCCCAAACCGTCAAGCACCACCGTATATCGAAACTGTCTTGAGGTTTTTGTACAGTGCAGTTGGATTTCCTGTCACCATGGGCTCCATAGCGCAGTAGTATAGAGCAGAGTCTGATACAGCAGCAGAGGAGATGATCAGATCCACTTGTTTCTGCTTATCATCCACTTTAGCAGGCAGACGTGGTGAGATGGGGTCACTTGTACCTCCACTTGAAAAGATGTAAAGAAGGAACTCAGGTTTGGATTTTGGATATTGTCTGTACCAGTACAGGGTGGTTACTGTACCACTGTAGTTTCAGGACAGAGTCACATCATCAGCTTCATGTAATTCTTTATGAGGGAAAAGTGACTTTATTATATCTGCCATTGAATCGTCTGTCATAAAGAAGAGAGTGGATTGTTAATGTATAAGTTATTATTTTAACAACACCGACTAATTTGTTACATTCATAACAATTAAAAAAAAAATAGATATTAAAGATTAAATAAAAACTCACCTTGTAAAAACCACAGACACATAAATATAACAGTGAACATGATGAATAGTCGTGGAGTGAATGATGAAAGTAGTTGGAGTCCTTTCTGTTCTCTGATATGTTGAATTCATAATAGTTTATGAATCTCCGCCCCAAAGCATCACATGATATTAACACTATGAAACATCACTATTTGAAGTCATTACCCAATATTTCCTTGTGTGTGTGTGTGTGTGTGTGTGTGTGTGTGTGTGTCTGTTGACTTGATATAATCATAATGATTAGTAAAGCTTTACTTTCGGATAAAGGAATGTATGTGTCTTCAGGTGATGCTTTATAGCTGAACATATTCAGAATCTTTAACATTAGGCACATTATTTTAATACTTTGTCGAACATGTTAATAAACTTACAGTCCACAAATAAAAACCATCCCATTTATTTACATGGAGATTGTCTTGCCTGATCCTGACTATTATTTGCTGATTGTTCTCAATTTGTTAGCTTTATTGCCTACAATAAACCTCATGACATGTTTTTTAAAGTAGTGCTTTAAGATGCTCCTGGTCTCCTGGTTTAAATGGGTGTAAATTATAGATCTTTATAAGCTGATCTTGCTTTAACATAAGAAAACCATCTTAGAGTTTTTGTACAGTGCAGCTGGGTTTCCTGTCACTGTGGGCCTCAGAGCGCAGTAGTATAGAGCAGAGTCTGATACAGCAGCAGATGAGATGGTCAGATTCACCTGTTTCTGCTTATCATCCACTTTAGCAGACAGACGTGGTGAGGGAGAATCGCTTGTATCTCCATTTGGAAGGATGTAAAGAAGGAACTCAGGTTTGGATTTTGGATATTGTCTGTACCACTGCAGACTCTGTACATTGCTACTATATTTTTTGTAACTGCAGGACAAAATAACCTCATCACCTTCATCTCCAACTTTATGAGATAAAAGTGGCTCTATTGGATCTGCCATGGATTCACCTGTCATAGAAAAGAGAACAAACAATATTTGGACTTTTAGATGATCCAGGCAAAGTCACATAACTCAGACTCACATTCTGATTATTTTAACCCCACACAGACTAATCACTCAGCACTATTTCCTATTAATATATCTGAAATGAATAAAAATTCAATGGTACTCACTTAGTGAAATCCACAGGAGCATCAGCATAATAAAGAACATAATGAATGGTGTTGGGAAATGAAAATATTCTGAACTCTTTCTGTACCCTATTATGAGAAGAACTGGTTCATGAAGCTCCTCCTCACAGCATCACATGACATCTACAATGTTGGGGACCACCAGACAGGTGGAGCCAGCTGCTGTTAAAATGTTTAAAGTGTTCCGATGTGAACAGGTGATCAATGTGCCCCAGTTGCCCTCTACTTTTAAAGTTTTATTTATTCCAATTAATACTCCAATTGTCTTATTCAAATACCCATAATTAAAAATCATTTAAATAATAATGAATGTTAGAAATAAGAATGGAAAAGTTGGTTTTCCAGTAGGCAGCTTCTTGATGTTGAATAGGTAATCTGGATTTCAACTTGGTGGTCCATAATTAAATATTAATAATATTGTATTCACTGTCTACATAGGATTAAGAAAAAAAAAAAAAGAATATTACAAACTGCTATCCATATATTTATAAAGCTGCAATATCTTTTTAATTTTCAGTACTTATAACTTCAGTGTGCTAACAATTGATTGCCATATACTAGCATATCAATAAATGTTCAGTTTCTCATTTCTTTTGTTTTCGGATTAAACCCTATTCTCTTGTTTTGATATGTAAGACAACTCATATAATATGCAAACTCGCACACCGAATAAAATGGTGACATTCAGAGTATGAATTTACCACTTTCCTGTGAAAATAGTATCACCACTGAGCAATCTGTATATTAGGATCTCCCTATATTTATATATTAATTAATTATTATTATTTCTTTATTAAAATGTAAAAGACAATGATGATGACTAAAGAAAGAGGGAGAGAGAGAGAGAGAGAGAGAGAGAGAGAAGTAGTTGGTCTTTAGTATATGAAAAGTGTGTTGATGTTTTTGTACAGTGCAGGAGGGTTTCCTGTCACTGTGGGCCTCAGAGCGCAGTAGTATAGAGCAGAGTCTGATACAGCAGCAGAGGAGATGGTCAGATTCACCTGTTTCTTATTATCATCAACTTCAGCAGACAAACGTGGTGAGGGAGAATCACTTGTACCTCCACTTGGAAAGATGTAAAGAAGGAACTCAGGTTTTAATTTTGGATATTGTCTGTACCACTGCAGATTATATACATCGCCACTGAATT
>JAQMYF010000022.1:1011386-1023551 GCA_030014195.1 Neosilurus mollespiculum
ATCACCATCATTCCAACACCCAATAACTGATCACCATCATTCCAACACCCAATAACTGATCACCATCATTTCAACACCCAATCAGTGTTTACCATCATTCCCAACACCCAATTACTAATCACTATCATTCCAACACCCAATAACTGATCACCATCATACCAACACCCAATAACTGATCACCATCATTCCAACACCCAATGAGTGTTTACCATTATCCCCAACACTAAATCACTGATCACCATCTTTCCCAACACCCAATTCTATTCACCATCATTCCAACACCCAATAATTGATCACCATCATTCCCAACACTAAATCACTGATCACCATCATTCCCAACGCCTAATTACTAATCACCATCATTCCAACACCCAATAACTGATCACCATCATTCCAACACCCAATCAGTGTTTACCATTATCCCCAACACTAAATCACTGATCACCATCATTCCCAAAACCTAATCACTGATCACCATCATTCAAACACCCAATCAGTGTTTACCATTATCCTCAACACTAAATCACTGATCACCATCATGCTTAACACCCAATTACTAATCACCATCATTCCAACACCCAATAACTGATCACCATCATTTCAACACCCAATAACTGATCACCATCATTCCAACACCCTATAACTGATCACCATCATTCCAACACCCAATAACTGATCACCATCATTTCAACACCCTATAACTGATCACCATCATTCCAACACCCAATAACTGATTACCATCATTTCAACACCCAATCACTGAACAAACAATTTCCCCAACACACAATTACTGATCATCATCATTTCCAACACCTGATCACTAATCACCATCATTTCCAACACCCAATCACTGAAGACAATCATTCCCAATACCCAATCGCTGAAGACAATTCCTCAAATTCCTCCAATTCCTCCGCCAAATAGGTTTCTTATAACTTTTGTTTTTTCATGAAACTCTACTCTTTTCTTATTTGGAAATTATTGTGAAAGCTTATTTAATATGCAGATTCCCACATTGTATAATATGGTGACATTCCAACCATGAATTTACCACATTCCCCTGAAAATAGCTGGAATCACTGCTGGGAAATTGATATATCAGCTATTCCCAATTTAATTTATAATTTTTTAAAAATCAAAATGTAAGAGATAATGATGATAATGAGAGAGAGAGAGAGAGAGAGAGAGGGAGTTGAGGTTTTTGTACAGTGCAGTTGGATTTCCTGTCACCGTGGGCTCCACAGCACAGTAGTATAGAGCAGAGTCTGATACAGCAGCAGAGGAGATGGTCAGATTCACTTGTTTCTGCTTATCATCAGCTCCAGCAGACAGACGTGGTGAGGGAGAATCACTTGTACCTCCACTTGGAAAGATGTAAAGAAGGAACTCAGGTGTGGATTTTGGATATTGTCTGTACCAGAACAGGGTGGTTACTGTACCACTGTAGTTGCAGGACAGAGTCACATCATCAGCTTCATGCAGTTCTTTATGAGTGAAAAGTGACTTTATTGGATCTGCCATTGAATTTCCTGTCATAAAAAAGAGTGAATTGTTAATCCGTATAATTCTTTAAGAACACTGACTGGTTATTTACTAATTTAACAATTTGTTCTATAATTAAAATGAAATGAAAACTCACCCAGTGAAATCCACAGACACATGAATATAACAGTGAACATGATGAAGAGTCTTCGCTGGATAAAAGTATTTGGAGGTCTTTCTGTTTTTTTCATATGTTGAATTCATATTGGTTTATGAAGCTCCGCCTGACAGTATCACATGATTTCATTTTCATGTCATTACCCTCACTCTCTTTTTAAAATGTTATTATTATTTTGTAAGCCATATTCACAATCTTTAACACTCTGCACATTATTTTAATACTTTCTCAGTATGTTAATAAACAAATAACCCACAAATACAACAAAACCATGGTGTACATTATTATTTTAGATTGATATTTTTTCTGATCTTGATTATCATTTTGCTTTTTGTTCTGGGTTTGTTGAGTGATGTGGATGGTAGAGTGCAAGTTTGAAGTGGAGAGAGTTATACAGATGTTCACGTTCTGGAAAGAGACCACTGGGGTGGACCAGGAGTCATGGTTTGGGCTGAAATCAGCAGCAGACAGTACACACACACCGCCAAAATTAAAAAAAAAAAGTAAAATAACCACAAGTCTATTGCCCCTAACTGCTGACTGCAGAATAATTATAGCACCTCCCCTCCCCATGTGTCTTAATGTTAAATAAACTATTTTCCATGTCAATTTCACGTCTAAACTGTCATTTTATGTAAAGATTACTAATTTAAGTGACCAACTATTCGCTTCAACCGCTCGACATCTGATGCCATGTCACACACACACACTACAATGTGCCCTCTCACATCTAGAGGAAATGGACACATATGTGAGAATGCTGTTCATTGACTTCAGTTCAGCATTCAACACAATCATCCCCCTGCAGCTAGTAAACAATCTCTCCCTACTTGGCATCAACACGTTCACCTGCAACTGGATTCTGGACTTCCTGACAGAAAGAAAGCAGACAGTGCACATCTGCAACATGACATCAGGCTCCATCAGTCTGAATACAGGTGCCCCCCAGGGGTGTGTGCTCAGCCCACTTCTGTTCACGCTGCTCACCCATGACTGCACAGCAAGCTCAGAATCTAACCTCATTGTTAAATTCGCCGACGACACTACCATTAATGGCCTCATCAACAACCACTTTCTACAGAGGTGCTGTGGAGAGTGTCCTGACAAACTGTCTCACTGTGTGGTTCTGGAGCTGCAGTGCCCAGGATTGCAAGGGGCTGCAATGCACAGTGAGAACAGCTGAGAGCGCTCCCCCTCCCCTCCATCCAGGACCTCTTCCTCTCACGCTGTGTGTGCAGGGCCTCTGTAATCACTAAAGACTCCACACACCCCTCTCATGGACTGTTCGACCTCCTTCCATGAGGAAAGAGGTTCCAGAGCATCAGAACCCGCACCACCAGATTCTGTAACTTCTTTTCCCAGGCTGTCAGAGCCTGTTGGAGAATGACAAAAAAGCTTTAAATCTTTGAAAACTATGTTGAGGTTTTTGTACAGTGCAGGAGGGTTTCCTGTCACTGTGGGCTCCAGAGCGCAGTAGTATAGAGCAGAGTCTGATACAGCAGCAGAGGAGATGTTCAGATCCACTCGTTTCTGCTCATCATCAACTTCAGCCGACAGACGTGGTGGGATGGGGTCACTTTTAACTCCACTTGGATAGATGTAAAGAAGGAACTCAGGTTTGGATTTTGGATATTGTCTGTACCAGTGCAGATTATTTACAGCACCACTGAATCCTTTGTAGTTGCAGGACAAAGTGACCTTATCACCTTCATTTCCAACTTGATGAGATAAAAGTGGCTCTATTGGATCTGCCATGGATTCACCTGTCATAGAAAAGAGAACAAAACATTTGGACCTTTCAATGATCCAGGCAAAGTTACATAACTCAGACTCACATTCTGATTATTTTAACCCCACACAGACTAATCACTCAGCACTATTTCCTATTAATATATCTGAAATGAATAAAAATTCAATGTTACTCACTTAGTGAAATCCACAGGAGCATCAGTATCATAAAGAACATAATGAATGGTGTTGGGAAATGAAAATATTCTGAGCTCTTTCTGTACTTTATTATGAGAAGAACTGGTTCATGAAGCTCCTCCTCACAGCATCGCATGACATCTCTAATGTTGGAGACCAATAACTGTAAAAAAACAAAACAAAACAAAAAAACCTAGAAATGGGCTCAGATAGTGCAAATTTCCACCAAGGTAATACCTCTACACTTTTCAATCCACTCTTTATTGGTGGTCATACACTCATTTGAAATTTTTATTTAGACTTTTTGATCCTAGAACATTGAACAATTCCATAATACTTAATGAAGTTGTGAAAACAAAGCCAACACTGGCAGTGTTTCCAATAGTACTGTAGCATATTACATAATAAATAAAGCAGGTTAAAATTACATGTACAGCTGCTGGAAGAGGAGATATCATTATTTTTTTATCTGGTAGGGTGTGTAATTAGCTGGCACTGGATCAGAATGTTTGGGGGTTGATTTATTCCCTCCAACAAAGTGTTTAGTTCGAATATAAATCCCCTTTATCGACAGTGAACCTCGCATTTCTATTTGTCAGGCTTTTTCTGGAAATTTAACCAGCCCACTCCTTGCCTCAGACCTTCAGACAAACCGTGCACTGATCCACGCTGTTTGTCCAGCTTGGCCATGCATATGTACTGGCCTGATTTATTATTAGTAAAAAAATAAATTAATAAATACAAATTACATCACTCATCTTAATATTTTTATACAGCTTATAACACTGATGTCAGCACACTGTATTTTGTATGGTAACCAATCTGGATCCAGATCCGGCCAATCAGATTGTCGATGGGCCAAGACCCACATTTGGTAAAAATTTCCTTGAAATCCATTCATTAGTTTTTGAGCTCTTGTGGTCACACACAAACACACACACAAACATCCAATCTCATAACCTTCCGCTTTTAACGAGGTAGTGATGTAACACCTCTAACAATTGAAGCAACTACAAGTCAATGTTAAAATAACCTATTTCCTGGTGGCATGGTGGTGTAATGGTTAGCACGTCCACCTCACAGCAAGAAGGCCTGGGTTCGATTCCCAGCTTAGCCATTTCTGTGTAAAGTTTGCATGTTCTCCCCGTGCTTGCGTGGGTTTCCTCCGGGTACTTCAGTTTCCTCCCACAGTCCAAAAAAGATGCCCCGTAGGCTAACTGGCTGTTTCAAATTGCCCCTAGGTGTGAATGGTTGTGTGAGTGTTGGCTCTGTGATGGTCTGGCGAGCTCTCCAGAGTGTCCCTCGCCCAGAGTCGGCTGAGATGGGCCCCAGCCCCCCGCGACCCTAATTATGATTAAGCGGCTTCGGAAATTAATGAATGAATGGATGAATAACCGATTCCCGATGTTACTTTTCTAATTTAAACTTTCATTCCATGTACACGTGTTTGGGCAAGAAATCTGGAGAACTTTTCACAGAGAACGCACAGCCTCGTCTCTGCCTCTGGTTTTGTATCTCGCCAACAAAGGTCTCTTCAATTGCATTGGAAAACATTTGCCGCCACCTGTTGTTAAAATATTTCAAGTAGCTGAATGTGAAAGGTGATCAATGTGCCCTGGTCTCCCCCTGCTCTCCATATGACTTTATTTTCAAAGGTACATTTATTCCAACAAATTTTAGCTCCATTTTCGAAAGATAACATTAATTAAAAAGTATAAAAATAATCATGAGTGTTAAAAATACGAATGGAAATGCTTCCTGACACATTTTAACCTGGTTTTATCGTATTACACATGTGTAGTGTACATGATTACGGTTCATACATTACCATGGTTCCCAACACCTAATCACTGGACACCATCATACCCAAAACCCAATCAGTGATCAGCATTGCTCCCAAGGGCAAATCACTGATCACCTTTGATCTTTAGGGTGTGCAGTTATTGATAACTTTAGTGTGCTCACAATTGATTATTATTATTCACTAGTATACCCATAAGAACTTAAATTCTCCAATACTTTGTATTTTTCCTGTATTTTAATTATACTCTGTAGTCATAATCTGATATACCAATTATCATAAAGACTCCATTTTTATGCAAATTCAAGTATTGTGTCACAAATCAGCATTCAAAGCATATACTCATGACCTGGCACTGAAAGTAGTTGAAAACACGTCTGGGTAATTAATATATTAGCATTTTCCTATTTTTTTACAAAACAAAATCTTAGTGCTAATTATGATGATAATGATGATGATGATGATGATGATGATGAGAGAGAGACTGTCAAAAGTAGATGGTTTTCACTATAACAAAACTGTGTTGAGGTTTTTGTACAGTGCAGTTGGGTTTCCTGTCACTGTGGGCTCCAGAGCGCAGTAGTATAGAGCAGAGTCTGATACAGCAGCAGAGGAGATGGTCAGATTCACTCGTTTCTGCTTGTCATCCACTTCAGCAGACAGACGTGGTGGGACGGGGTCACTTTTATCTCCACTTGGGAGGATGTAAAGAAGGAACTCAGGTGTGAATTTTGGATATTGTCTGTACCAGAACAGATTCCTTACAGTATCACTGAATTCTTCATAACTGCAGGTCAAAGTAACCTCATTACCTTCATCTCCAACTTGATGAGATAAAAGTGGCTCTATTGGATCTGCCATGGATTCACCTGTCATAGAAAAGAGAAAAAAAAAATATTTGGATCTTTCAATGATCCAGGCAAAGTTACATAACTCACATTTTAATTATTTTAACCCCACACAGACTAATCACTCAGCACTATTTCCTATTAATATATCTGAAATTAATAAAAATTCAATGTTACTCACTTAGTGAAAACCACAGGAGCATCAGTATCATAAAGAACATAATGAATGGTGTTGGGAAATGAAAATATTCTGAGCTCTTTCTGTACTTTATTATGAAAAGAACTGGTTCATGAAGCTCCTCCTCACAGCATCACATGACATCGACAATGTTGGGGTACAAAAACTGTAAAAAAAACAATGTAACTTCTTTAAAAAGTGACACATCCACAAATTAATGTCAAAATAACCTGGTTTATTTTATGTCACCGTAAGATGATTCCTAAAAAGAAAATCAGTTTTTGGGCTTGAAAAATAAATCTGGAGACCTTTTCTCAGAGAACACACTGCCATGTCTCTGCATCTGGTTTTGTATCTTATCAATAGAGGTGTCATCAATTGCTTTGGGAAACAGGTGGAGCCAGCTGCTGTTAAAACAGCTGTTGTTCTGGTAAACTGTGAATAGAGTATATAAATCAGTATACAATAAATTATAATACTTAGTAAATTTGACTTACTATCTCAATTATGACTAACTAACCAACTTTTTTTTTTCCGTAGTAGCAGTAATGGGCTTCTTTGCACCCATATCCAGAGGCACTGTGTGAATATTAGGTTGCTTAGCAACAATATGTTTATATTCTAAAGGATGTGGGTCTTTTTTATATACCTACTGTAAATATGAGCTTTTGCTGAGGTGTAGTACTCTTATGTATGTGTATACCTTTTCACACCCAGTAATTGAATATATCTGAAAGCTCTGTAGAGATTTTTTCAGAGAGAGAAGAGGAAGAAAGAACAGAAGTGCAAATTGTTAAATATTTTCATCTGACCTTCCTTATATTCATCATCAAAGTAAAAAATGGTTCCACAGTACTGGTTTGTTGCATTGTGGGAATACAGATGGAAATTATTTATTTTTTTGTATATGTGTTTTGAGTTGCTTAGTAACAAGATGTGAATATATTTGAAGGGGTGTTTTTTTGTGCATTTGCTTTTTCTTCCATTGTGTGACTCTGAAAATACTTTTTAGAAAGAGATAAGAAGGGAACAATTGCAGGGCTTCTGCAAGTTAGCTTGAAATGTTAGAAATTTCCATCTGATCTGCCTTCAGGAGGAAAAAAAATGTTGAGATGTTGATGTTTTTGTACAGTGCAGCTGGGTTTTCTGTCACTGTGGGCTCCAGAGCGCAGTAGTATAGAGCAGAGTCTGATACAGCAGCAGAGGAGATGGTCAGATTCACTCCTTTTTTATGATCATCCACTTCAGCAGACAGACGTGGTGGGATGGGGTTACTTTTTCTTCCAGTTGAATGAATGTATAGAAGGAACTCAGGTTTGGATTTCGGATATTGTCTGTACCAGTGTAGGTAGTTTGATGAAACACTTGTTTTGTAACTGCAGGACAGTTTAACATCACCACCTTCATCTACAACTTTATGAGTGAAAAGTGGCTCTACTGAGTCGGCCATAGAGTCACCTGTCAGGAAGAAGAGAATAAAAAATATTAAATTTTAAGCAACCCAGAGTTACATAATTCAGATTCATATTATGACTTTTCTTAACATTATTCTGTACTAAATTTAACACTTAACTTAAAAAAAAATCAGTTGTAACTCACCTAATGAAAGACACAGACACATGAATATTACAGTGAACATGATGAATGGTTTTAGCCAAATGATAATATTCTAACATCTCTGTGTTCTATTATTTAAACATCTTTAAGGTTGATGAAGCTCCACCCTGCGACATCACATGACTATCACCAATGTTGCTGACAGGTTCTTGACTTGCTGCAGCATCCTGGTATTCCATTCATCCTCCATGAGAAATCTTTTATAATATTTAACTGGAAAAAACATTCAATAAAACAATGATCTTTTTCATTTGTAAGTTTGTAAGCTATGGTAGCGTAGTGGTATAGTGTTGTTTGCCTCCAATCAAGAAGGTCCTGGGTTCGTGTTCCAGGCACGGGTGACTCTGTGTGGAGTTTGCATGTTTTCCTCGTGCATACGTGGGTTTCCACTGAGTATTCAAGTTTCCTTCCACAATCCAAAAACATGCACATTAGGCTTATTGCTAGTTCCAAATTGCCCCTAGTTGTGCTTGTGAGTGTGAATGGTTGTGGGGTGTTGGCTCTGCGATGGTCCGGTGAGCTGTTTAGGTTGTACCCTGCCTTTGTCCAGTGTCAGCTGAGATAGGCTCCAGCCTCCTCGCAAACTAAAAGGGATTAAGCGGTACCCTGCCGAATAAAAACAGTGTTATAAAACTAGTTTAATTTGTGTGAGATTTCTTACATTTTTAAGTTTAGTATTGTTTACTTTTGTGCATTTTTCACTTATAAAACAAAACATGTATTTATTTTCTTATTGATAAAGTAAAAATTCTATATAGCTCCTTTTTTTAATTTTTTACTTTAAACATTGTCAGAAACAGCTTTAATGAAATCTGAATGAAGATTTTGGTGACACTGTCGAGAAAATTGTAACGTGTCGCCAGCGGAAGCGTCGTAGCCACTTGCCTTATTTATTTTGTGCCCAAATGCTGAGCCAGAAATGAGGACATCGAACACAGACAGGGTGAAAAACGGAACCAAGGATACTGGGAAAGAGAACCGGCCTTTTCAAAAATACCAGATAACAGCGGGAGTACTCCCTCTCTCAACAGAACCCTTTTATCCTTTTTATCTTTTATATTTTTTTCTTTTTTCTCACAATACCCAAACATAAATGAAGCACCTGGTCACTTAAAAACCCAGGGAAACAACTACTATGCTACCAGCTGTGAGATGTGCCGCTTCACACATACAAAGACCCAGCACCTTCTAAACGGTGCTGGATTCTTAAATAGGCTTTGTGCCTAATGGTTAATTTCCAGCAGGTGCGGCTCCTCCCCCACTACCAGGAAGAAGGGTGTGGGTGGTGTGCCGCCCTCTGCTGGTTGGTGAAGGAACAGCAGGACTGGAGTACGGTTGTCTCCTCACAATAATGTTATGAGGAAAAAACCTTAAAAGGAACCAGACACAATGGGGAACCGACAGTCACCTGGGTGATATTGGATCAGAGCCGGAACATGGTTCAGGCAGATGCTGGGGTGGCCCAAAACAAATAAAAAAACAGTATATTTAGGTTTAATATGTTTTTATAAATATTATTCCAATACTGTTATTTTCAAATATAACACTATAAAAGACCACAATAATGAAAAATCACCCGATTTTGTGACATTAACCAAAAATTTCGAACTTTTGGCTTGCTTGCTGAAAAATCCAAAGGGTATATCGATCACTAGGATCACAGTGAAGTCCATAAACAAGAACTGGAAAGTGTTTTGTATTACTAGGACTCTGAGTACTTTCCCTGTCAGGCTCTCTCCAGCCTGTAGAATGAGTGATGAGGAAACCGTTCAGAGAGGCTACCAAGAGGCCCACAGCAACTCTGAATCGGTTACATTTTCATCACCTTCCACGTTTTGTGGTAATGTTGTATATGTGACAGCAACATCACAAATGCTTGAAAATATGGCTTGTTTGGGAGGGCTGTGAAAAAGCTTTGAGGAGTCTTGTTTTGGGCTTGCCAGTGCATGAAGATGGTAACATCTGTGGCGTTACTTAAAGACTGCAGCCAACCAAAAGTTACCATCAAATTTGACAGAGCAATTAAACAGTTTGGTTAAGAAGAGTGGGCAAAGTCTCAGGTTGTGAACTTGGTAGAGATGTATCCCAACAGACTCATGGGTCTAATCAAAGTACAAGGTGGTTCCACAAAGGGTGGTGATCCTTTGTTGCTTTGTATGAATATAGATGGGAAAATATTTTTTTTGTGTATGCTTGTTTCAGGTTGCTTAGCAACAAGATGTGAATATTTTGAAGGAGATGGTTCTCTTCTATTCCCACTGTACATATTATGTTTTGCTGACATGTAGTACATGAAGTAAAGAAAGGAGGAAGAGCAGAGCTTCTGCCTGTTAGCTTGAACCACATTCAGATTGTTGAATATTATTAGCTAATCTGCCGTCAGTAGAAAAAAAAAGAAACTGTGTTGAGGTTTTTGTACAGTGCAGTTGGGTTTCCTGTCACTGTGGGCACCAGAGCGCAGTAGTATAGAGCAGAGTCTGATGCAGCAGCAGAGGAGATGATCAGATCCACTTGTGTCTTATTATTATCTCTATTAACGGACAGACGTGGTGGAATTGGGTTACTTTTACTGCCTCCTGAATGAATGTAAAGAAGGAACTCAGGTTTTGATTTTGGATATTGTCTGTACCACTGTAGGTAGTATGATGTAGCAGTTATTTTGTAACTGCAGGACAGTTTAACATCATCACCTTCATCTACAAGTTTATGAGTGAAAAGTGGCTCTACTGAGTCGGCCATTGAGTCACCTGTCAGGAAGAAGAGAACAAAAAAATTAATTTTACAAATTAACATTATACAGATTAACTAACTACTGTATTAAATTTACCACTTAACTCAAAAAAACAAAAAAGTCAGTAGTAACTCACCTAATGAAAGACACAGACACATGAATACTACAGTGAACATGATGAATGGTGTTAGTGGAATGATGTATTCTGACGTCTTTCTGTATGCCAGTATGTTAATATCTTAAAGGTTGATGAAGCTCCACCCTCCCTGCATCACATGACTGTCACCAATGTTGCTGACAGATTCTTGATTTGCTGCAGCATCCTGGAATTACATTTATCCTCCATGAGGAATTTTTTATAAGAGTTAACTGGAAATGAAAACATGTATTTGATAAAACAATGATCATTTTAATTTGCATATTTCTAAACTAATATTAAAGGTTTTAATCTGTATTCTGTACCACGGTGTGAAACTCATCATAGGTAACAGGACAACGTTAGAGTGATTCAAGTGGGTGAAACAAGTGTTGGAGACCAATAACACACAAACAACTTATAAATGTGTAAGTTTATTAGCATCTGTCTGAAATTTTTATTAGCAATTTATACATACATCACATACAAAAAAATGCATTAATATTCTGTGATTCAGTGGAAAAGATATCTTTATTCTTTACAAAAAAAAATGATTGCAAAGTAAAAGTAAACGTTGACATTTTGGTCAGTTGAAGAGTTTGTTTTATTTGGTCTCTTAGTGTAGTAACAGGAATTTAACCTATTCATTCCGTTATACCGATTAATTCAATTATTAAAATTATTTAAGTGTAGCACAATTTCAAAGAGGTCAGCACGTCGTCCACTCCACTGCAAGAAGGTCCTCGGCTCAAGCCTGGGAGTGTCTGTGTGGAGTTGACCTCTTTTGTTTTAAAACAATGAGATTTACTTGAAAAGGCTTATTTTGATCTGATATTTTATTCATTGCCACTTAACCATTCCATAACAATAAAGGAGAAATCAGTGAGGTTCATGCTTACCACCGGGCAAATTTCATTGTTATAAAACAAAAGAGATCAAGTGGACTTACTAGGTTTTCACCTATGGTCATGATCTTTTGGTAGTGACCAAAAGAACAAGATCACGAATACAAGTGGCTGAAATGAGCTTCCTTCGCAGGGTGGTGGGGCTCTCCCTTAGAGATAGGGTGAGATGTTCTGTCATCCGGGAGGAACTCGTAGTAGAACCGCTGCTCCTTCGCGTTGAGAGGAGCCAGCTGAGGTGGCTCGGGCATCTAATTAGAATGCCTCCCGAACGCCTCCCTGGGGTGGAGTTTCGGGCATGTCCAACCGGGAAGAGACCCCGGGGCCGACCCAGAACACGCTGGAGGGACTACATCTCTCGGCTGG
>JAQMYF010000022.1:1028120-1039617 GCA_030014195.1 Neosilurus mollespiculum
ATAATAAGTTCAGTAGAGTCTCTGCTGGTTCTTGTCTGTAATCGAGTGTCAGTAGGAGTGCTCCCAGAACTATATGACCTTGCGCCTTTATACAGTAAATACTGTGGTGCAGTGTTAGGATATTGTTTGTACCAGTAAAGGTAAATGTTGTTGCTGCTTGACTCATACGAGCATTTCAGAGTAACAGTGTCTTTTTCATTTCGGATAATGTTGGCGTCTCCATCTGTCGGCTGAATTGTATCTGCATAACTGCCTGTTTTATGAAAAAATAATAACAATAGTTAATATATTTTTTTTAAAAAATACATAAAATACTCATTTAAGAAATAACTTGCTAGATTAAACAATTTAAACATTTCATTTTTTTTTGTAAATATTACAAAAAATGTACAAACTAATTTTCTACTAAAAGTTACCTGTTGTTACAAAAAGAATCAGTACATATTTCACTATGTACAGTAGGTTGTATAGTTGAGCCATTTCTGAACTCATCTCTATCAGGATTCTGTTTAATAGTGCTGTATGTGCTGAGCTTTACACATGAGGGAACATGTCTGTAAAAAGCCACACCCAGGAAGTACTGCTTTTGTAACATACCTATGTACAGATTATCATTTTACAGTATCAGATAGAATGAACTAATTTACCAAAATAAAACAGAACAATTCCACTGGATCTGTTCAACAAGCACAACATCTACGATTTAGACATTGCATGTACTTTTGGTTTAAACAATTTAAATAATTTATGTATATGAAAAGGCAGAGTGCAAAGCATACAGCTGCCAGAAATTGCAGAAAACATAACATAACATCGCCACAGTCTGTACTCTGCAAACATTTTCTTTCGGACACAATTCAGTAGTCTGTGAAGACCACTTCAACCCGACCTGCTATCGGCGTGACCTTCAGGCAGAACTGCTTAGCACGAAGCCCACGCTTTTACGTCTAAAACTGGACGCTGTTCCTATGGAATTCCTTCATAAAAAGTCAAAGGATGACAACGGATGGGAGTAGAGCCTCGCAGAAAGGAACCAGTAAAAGGTAAGAGCCTTTAGAATGAGGGGATTTTTATCACCTGCAATGTCATTCGTTGCTTGTTTACTTGCGCTGGACAACCCGTCCCAACGAGTTCACCTCACTTCCCGAAAAAAAATGGTTGCTCTGCATTGGTTCAGCCCCTGCTAGTAATCCTGTGGATTACTGATGCTTAAACATATTATATTACACACAAATTATGCTGTAAGGATGATCAATACCGCTACTCTTTAAAATTATTTCTGTCTTTTTTTTATTGTTATTATTATTTTATTTATTGCATAAATGTGGGGGTGTTCCTATTAAAATGAATAGTGAGTATATTAAAAAATTGTCCCCATCCCAATTAAATATTTGGAAGTTTCAAAGTTCAAATTTGAAAAAAATCAAAGTTTAAAAGGGCAGAATTACCAACATTTGAGTACATAATTATGATAAATATGTTAATTTATCATAATAAATGGCTCACAGTGTATCCTTAATTTATTCTCGACATTGAGTCTGATCTGGCTTTTGGTGACGATTGCCACTGAAATGTATTTATTTTTTTTATTTATTTGTTTGTTTGTATTTTACATTGTAGGTCATCAGGTTTTTCCTTAACCCTCAAATTAACCCAGGTTTAATTTGGACAGAACCATTCATGCTTACATTCACACCTGGATAAAATCTAGAATAGCCAGCTTGCTTAATGCGCATATCTTTGAACTGTGGGTGGAAACCGGAGCACGCCGAGGAAACTCGCACAAGCACTTGGAGAACATGCAAAATCCACCCAGAAACACCCTCAGTGGCCACAGGGCTCAAACCCAGGACCATGTACACCGCAATGTCCCTTCTTACATCACCTTTAAATTACATTAAAGTGGTGTACACTCGGGTGTTGTTCTTTTTCTTTTGTTTCTGTTTTCTTATTTATCCATTTTCCTTTTTACTGAAATTGGATGGATAACTTCATATTTGTTCATAGGTAAAGATGGAAAACATGAATGAATTAATAAATGAATACAGTTGGTTGTGGTAAAAACGAGAAATCGGTTCATGAATTTAATGTCACATTTTGCATATCAGTAATTCCTGGCTCAGTAACTCGGAAATTGTTATTAAAATATATTTTGAAGAATGAAACATGTACATTAATGAGTTTGCTGTAATTAACATGTAGTTATTTTGGTAATCCCTCACTATTCTTCTGTTCACTTTCCTACAGCTGTATTACCACAAATGCTGGTTGGATCTGTGGTTAACTGACAGGTTGGTAAAGGGAGTATCTTTAATCTTTGTGGTTTTAGAAGCTTCACACAAACCATTCTTAGGTTTTTGTACAGCATTTAATTGACTCTGTATCACTGTGCTCCTACTCTAAGTGCACAGTGATAGAGTGCCGTATCAGAGAGCGTTAGGCCTCTGATAATAAGTTCAGTGGAGTCTCTGCTGGTTCTTGTCTCCAATCGAGCGTCAGTAGAAGGGCTCGCATAACTATTTGACCTTGCACCTTTAAACAACAAAAACTGTGGTGCAGTGTTAGGATACAGTTTGTACCAGTAAAGCCAAATGTTTTCACTGCTTGACTCGTATGAACAATTCAGAGTAACTGTGTCTGTTTCTTTCTTGACAATGTTGCCGTCTCCATCTTTCGGTCCAATTGTATCTGCAAAACTGCCTTTTGTTTAAAAAAGAAAAGAAAGAGATAGATTAAAGTTTTTCTCTTTTTTTTTTTTTTTTGTAAACCAAATATAATAAATTACCAGATTAAAACATCAATATTAATTAATACAATAAATTAACTTTTAAAAATTCATTGACATTTTCAGCTCAATTAATTAACTAATGAAAGTAAAATACCTGGTGCTACAGTAAGAATCAGTACATATTTCACTATGAACAGTAAGTTGTATGGTTGAGCCATTTCTGAGCACAGCTCTGTGAGGATTCTGTATAATAGTGCTGTATGTACTTAATTTTACACAAGAGGGAACGTGTGTCTAAAAGGCCACACCCAGGAAGTGCTGCATACATTCGTATAGATCATCAGTTTCCAGCTGGAGTGAACTGTGTCACCACTACAACACAGAACAATTCTCCTGAACAGATCGTTTTGGAGTTTTGATGTCTTTGTTATGTCTCAGGACTCCAACTCCAAAAGATATTCTGAAACACCTAAGACCTAAACATTTGGCGTGTTCTGGGTTGACCCTGGGGTCTCTTCCCAGTTGGACATGTCCGAAACACCACACCAGGAAGGCGTTCAGGAAGCATTTTAATGAGATGCCCGAGCCATTTCAACTGGCTCCTCTCAACTTGGAGGAGCAGTGGTTCTACTCCGAGCTTCTCACCCTATCACTGAGAGAGAGCCCGGCCACCATGCAAAGAAATCTTATTACCCAAAGCTTGTGACCATAGGTGAGGGTAGGAATAGATCAACTGGTAAATTGAGAGCTTTTCCTTTCGCCTTAGCTCTCTCTTCACCACACCAGACTGGTACAAGCTCTGTTTTACAGCAGCGGCTGCACCGATCCACCAGGTGATCTCCTGCTCCATCCTTCCCTCACTCGTGAACAAGACTCTGAGATACTTGAACTCCTCCACTTGAGGCAGGACCTCATTCCAGACCTGTCCAGAAGGCTTATAGTTTAGTCATTTTTTCAACACACACAACCATATACACTTATATCCACACCTTGGGGCAGTTTGGAAGAGCCTGGCAAATTGTTCAGGGTGTACTGACAGTCGGCTGAGATGAGCGCCAACCTCCCCACAACCCTATTTAGGATTATGCAGCTTTGAAAATGAATGAATGAATTAATTCAATAAAATTAAAAGGGCAGCAGTGACCTAATGGATAGGGAAGTGGGTTTGGGACTGAAAGGTCACTGGTTCGATTTCCAAACCTGCAGGAAAAATGTGGCAGTGGGGGGAGTGAGCAGCATCTTCCCATCCTCCACCTTAATGGCTGAAGTGCCCTTGAGCAAGGAAACACAACTCCCAACTGCTTTCCCAGTGCCGTAATGTGGCTATGATTGGGGTTGTGAACAAAGACAAAAGTACTAAACATATAACACAGTCCCAATACTTATAGAGCTGACTGTACCTCTGTTTTGTTCTCACGTTCTTTACCGCTATATTTGTGACTAGTATAGGGCGGTTACTGAAAATGAATAAATGTTATTGTCTTCTAATAATGCAAAAGCTAAATAAGCCACAAGTAAGAAAAACAAAATGTCCCCAAAAGAGTATGTAAAATCTTTAACAGTGCTTTCAGTAGAACAAAACTAGGTTAACTCACTGTAATGGCAACGTGTCTCATTGAGTACTACCTCGTGTGTGAAGACAGATCTGCAGGTATTGAAGCTGAGTGGGTAGATCCATATCCATGGATTCTATACATGATTCTCTCTGTTGGATGTATGGCGGCCAAAATGCCAACATTTGACAGACAAAATGGGAGGAACGTGTTTCATTCTGATCAGTCAGGGCAATTTGTGTCCATATTTATGGCTTAAATTCCAGGTATGAGTTTGTTTAATGTGATATATTGCACAAATATATTGTGTGTCTGTGTTTTCAGGAGTCTGTGATGAAGCAGCTTATGAAAAGGGTCCAGAATGTGACAACCCCTAAAAGGAAGCAGGGGGCACCTCCCTCAAGGAAGATGCATTGAAGCCTCGGGTTATAGAGCTGCCATGAGATATCCACTGATGAGCCTGATGAGTCCACCTGAAGAGATCTCCATTAACTACATGCAGTACCCCACAAGTTGAACATTAAAATGTTATGGATAACATAATAGAGCTGACTGTACCTCTGGTGTTTTGGGTTTACTCACATTCTTTAAGGCTCTATTTCTGACTAGTAGAAAGTGGTTACTGAAAATGAATACATGTAATTGTCTCGTAACAATGTAATGCTAAATCAATGAATAAATAATAAAGAGACAAAAAATAACCCAGAGCTTTGTCAGTGCCTTCATTAAATTGAAACTGAGTAAATGTTTTTGTACAGTGTAGTTGGATTTCCTGTCACTGTGGGCGCCAGAGCACAGTAGTACAGCGCAGAGTCTGATACAGCAGAGGAGGAGATGTGCAGATCCACTTGTTCATTTTTCTCAATATTAGAAATGTTGGTGAACATTCTTGGAGGAATGTTAGCACTTAGAAATCCACTTCCAGAAATATAAAGAAGGAATTGAGGGTTAGATTTTGGATATTGCCTGTACCAGTGCAGGTAGGTGTTTTCTACCCTACTGCTTGTTCCATATCTGCAGGACAGTGTAACATTGTCATCTTCATTTACAACTTTATGAGTGAAAAGTGGGTCTATAGAATCTGCCATGGAGTCACCTGTCAAAGAGAAGAGAACAAATGCTTCTTAACCTTTAAATAATTAAACCAGAAATACATAAGTCAGACCTCAACTTTGCTTTTCTTATCACCACACAGATGAATTAAGTTTTACATATAGACTTAATGTTTCTGCATAAACAAAATTCAATGATTAACTCACCCAGTGAAAGCCACAAACACATGAATATAACAGAGAACATGATGAATTGAAGAAAAATATTCTGAGGTCCTCCAACATGGTAAGATCATAATCTCCAAGAAGCCCCACCCCACAGCACATCTGACTGTATCACCAATGTTACTGACAGATTCTTGATTCTAAGTGAAATGTCTAGAGCACATCAAACACAGAAAATTAGTGTAATCAAACACAGAAAATTAGTGTAATTTTGTAAAAAGGATTATTTTAATCTATAACTATAAAATCTATTACTTACATCATTAAATAAATATTCATTTAATGTATTTTGGTCATTTCTATAGATTAGGGGCCTCTGTTCCACCTGCTATATGATATTTTTGTTGTACCTTAGAACAGGTACATGCAGCCATGGGGTGGGGTGGGGTGGGGGGGGGGGTGACCAGTTTTAATAAGATCCCAGTTAAAGAATGAATGTTTTGCAGTATTCGTGTATTCTTGCTTGATACGAGGCTTGAGCTGCTCAACAGCCCGTGGTCACCATTTTGTGATTCTTCCCATAATTATGCTTCATACTTTTAGGAGACAAAGCTGAAGTGGCAGCAGGACAGTCAGGCACACTACAAAGCCATGGTGCCATAGTTTATGCAGAATGTGGCCTGGTATTGATGTGCCAAAAGATGGATTTCTGACGAACATAAATTGCATCAATTGCAATATATTTCTCTCTAAAATCCCAACTTATGCCTCTAGGTAAAGTGTGCTTTCACACACACAAAACTGACCCATGCAATGGGCACTAATGCACACCCATACCATCATAGATTCATCTGAGATGAGCTTGGGCCCAGAGAACCTGCATTCCTGCACAGAAAGATGTTCCTTTTGAACTGACAATGAACATTCTCATTTTTCCCTGTGAGTCAAGGCCCATTTTTGTTTGAAAATACTAAGCCTTTGGTAGATGCTGTTTTATACCTCGCCATGATACCTCACCTACTATCAGTTACTTTACTCTTAACTGAACATTCTGTACATTTTTGGTTATGATATATGTATATATACTAGGGTCGTGGGGAGGCAGGATCCAGACCACTGAGATCTCCAAAGAGCTCAAGGACAAAGTTGTAGAAAAGTACAAATCATGACTGGGTAACCCTGAAGGTGCTGGAAAGCTACACAGTGGACACTGGTGCATCTTTCCACAGGACCACTCCAAGTCATACAATCCTTCAAGCCATTGGTTACAGAAAACAATCAATCAAGGTTAGAGTTCACCAGAATGTAAGTGAAAGGCTCCCCAAAGATATGAAAGAAGGTCCTCTGGTCAGCTGAGACTTGAACATTTTGGCCATCAAGGAAATATCTCTCTGGTGTAAACCCAACATCTCTCATCACCCCAAGAAGAGCATTGATGGGGACTGGGACACTGATAAGAATTAAAGGAATGATGGATGGTGTAAAATACAGGCAAATTCTTAATGAAGAAAAGTTCTTGAAGGAGCTTTTTCAGTTTTGCTTCAACAAATGGATAAAAATCCAAGTGGCTAGAGGTGCCATGCAAAATGTTTCTCTAGACTGACACTCAAGTTTTCTGTTCATTTTTTTCCTATCTTCTTTCTTTTGAATATTTCTTGTTTGCTCCACAATAACAAAGATTCTGTTGGCATGTTGTGTAAATCAACTGATTTAAAAAATAAATAAATAAATAAAATGCAAGTCTCTACCTGTCATTGCTGGTAGCTTCAGCTTCTATTTAGCTTGATTAAGGCTTGTGAGGGTTGAGGCAGACTAATCATTAATGGAAAAGAAAAATGGAAAACATACCAGATGTTATTTTGGAAAACCTTGACGACACAGACATGTGTTAGTTTTAATTTCATATTAAACGTATCAAGTAAGTGAATCTTCTTGTTTACTTAATTCCACCAGCAGTTATTCAATTTCAGTTATATTTGTATAATAATTTTTACAATTATCGCAATTCCTGCAATGGCCTGGCGACCCAGAGTTGGCTGAGATGTGAACATAATTAGGATTAAGCAGCTTAGAAAAAGAATGAATGAATGATAGTATCGCAAAACAAGCATTACATTCTATTGTTTAAGAATGAGTCTTATGATTTTAAACATTGCCCTCTAAATCCTATGCATCCTCATGAGCAAGCTTGTGGCAGCAGTGGCAAGAAAAAACTCCCCTAGACGATATGGGAAAGAAAACTCGAGGGGAACAAGACTTAGAACCCTAATCCGGCTTCTGCAGTTAGGAGTGTCATGGAGTGCCCTTTTGGGATTTAAAAAAATTGCTTCAGGTGCCTGGAAAATCTGTTAGCCGCATGCTTTTAAACCCTTCGAAGGTGTGCCCTGTCACTGCTGTCTGCTGCATTCTATGCTTTATGGCATCGGAGAGAAGATTTTTCATTCCAAATGCTCCTGACAACCAGCCTGAAGTCATATGTTAATTTGAATTTTAAATCGAAGAATAAAAGTAAGTAAATTTCCTTCTCCCAAATCCCCCTAACAATTCATTCAATTTTACTGGTGTTTGTATGGTGCTCTTTATAACTGACATTATGGCAAAACAAGCTTTACATAATATTGTTTAGGAATTAATCTTATGAGTTAAACATTGCCCACTATTCATAACCAGATTTAGTTTTTGGCCTGGTGTCTACTGTTACTAATATTCTGCTGATTAACTGATGGAACTGATGTTGGTGCTCCCTTTTTTCTGGGTCCTTGACCAGTCACACATTTTCCATTACAATCAGGCACCAAAATCTCTTGCTGTGTCAACTCAGTTAAAGCATTAGCATGGAAACAAGAATTTTGTTGCTGTTTTGTTGCCATTAATATATATTATGGAGAATAAAACGTGTAGATTTATGCATTTTATCTAATTAATGTGTAGCTGTTGTGTTAACCCCTCGCCATTCTTTTTTTTTTTTTATTAACTCCATCTGTGTTAGTTACCACAAATGATGCTTGAGGCTGTGGATAACTGATATGTTGGTAAAGGAAGTACCTTTAATCTTATGTGGTTTTGGAAACTTCATTATAAACAGTTTGTAGGTTTTTGTACAGTGTTTTAATGGCTCTGTATTACTGTGCTCCTACTCTAAGTGCGCAGTGATAGAGTGCAGAATCTGAGAGCTTTAGATCTCGGATAATAAGTTCAGTAGAATCTCTGGTTGTTTTTGCCTCTAATCGACGATCATCAGGAGTGCTTTCTTCACTGCTATATGTCCTTGCGCCTTTATACAGCAAATACTGTGGTGCACTATTAAGATACTCTTTATACCAGTAAAGTAAAATGAAATTACTGCTTGACTCGTATGAACATTTCAAAGTAACTGTGTCTGTTTCTTTCTTCAAAATGTTGGCATTTCCATCTTCCGGTCCAATTGTATCTGCAAAACTGCCTTTGGTTAAGAAAAGAAAAGAAATTAAACAATTAATTTAACAAGTTATACACACATGGCTAGTAATTAATAGTAAATTAATTGTTAAAATTTCACTGTAATATTTACCACAATTAATTACCTACTGAAAGTTAATTACCTGGTGCTACAGTCAGAATCACTACATATTTTACTATGAACAGTAAGTTGTATAGTTGAGCCATTTTTGAACACAGTTCTGTGAGGATTCTGTATAGCAGTGCTGTATGTGCTGAATTTTACACATGAGGGAACATGTCTCAATGAGGCCACACCCAGGAAGTGCTGCTGTTTGTAGCATACAATTATGCTAAATTATTCAAGCACGTATTAAAGTATTTTATTTTTTTTTCCTGGTAAGGGTCCACAAGCAAGGACCCTGTCATACATTGAAGATTTATCCAGCGTATGTCAATGAATGAGAAATTTGGTCAATATGCTGGCGTACCTCAATTTATGGTGTAAATTGAGTAATGAATAAGTTTTGTGTATTATGTGTATGTCTTAAAGGGTTATTTTTTAATTTTTTTAATTTATTTTATTGATTTATTTTTTTGACGATTTAGCCAACGTATGTCAACATATGAGAAATTTGGTCAGTACGCTGGCATATGTCGATTTATGGCGTATGTTGAGTAATGACCACATTTTGTGTAAGCTAACAGCACACTGGTATAAAAGATACGTACGTTGAGGTCGTACAAAGATTTTGTGAATGCACAAAATTTTTCGACGTATGCAGGCGTATGGCTTATGCGTTCCGCATACGCTGGCCATAAGTTGTAGGTAAGTTATGGGATCATGCACACACGTTATTTGTCGTACATTCATAAGGTAAATATATTATCTAGCATACTTTTAACCTACATATAACTAATACCAGCGAATGCCTAGCATGTTGGCAGCATTTGCAACTTATGACTAACAATAGTCTAACTTATGCAGCAGTGTATCCCCAACGATCGATCACATGACAGCCTATAAAAGGCTGCCGCTCGCTGATTCAAATCAGATCCCTACTAGACATCGCAGTGTCAACATCACCATTGTGCCAAATAAATCGATGAGGTCATGCTGATATTGGAGACCCTGCTTGCATGAGCTTCCTCTGAGGTACTCCGGTTTCCGCCCACAGTCCCAAGACATGCACTTTAAGTTAATTTGCTGGTCCAAATTCCCCCTAGGTGTGAGTGTGAATGATTGTGTGTTGCCTTGCAATGATTGGTCGAACTGTTCAGGGTTTATGCTGCCTTCATCCAGTGTCGGCTGAGATCAGCCACGACCCCAGTTGTAGGATTAAGCAGTTCAGAAAATGAGAAAGTGGTCAGTAGAAATATAAAAAAAAAAAATAATAAAATAAAAAAAAAAATAAACTTTTATTTTTGCTGTCATCAGTAAAATTAAGGTAAGCACAGAAAAGTTTATTTAATCAATAGTCACTCTGAGATCAGCTTAGGCAATTTTATTTCAAGTCACAGATTTAGGATTTTTTTTTTTTTGCATTTCAACTTTTTGGAAATGAGGTTGGTTTATACAGTATAAATGCAATGTTTATAGTTCCAATACAGTGTATATCTATGTAATTTATATCATTTTCATTATACACATTGTATAATGTGTGATGGAGGACCAGGTTTACTGTAAACATCTTGATCTTATTGTATTCATTGCGAGCAGGTGTGAGCAGGATTGCATGGTGCTCTGGTACTTGGCTTACAATAAGATAACTGTTTATGCCATCTTGTGTTCAGCAAAGAGAAGCACATTAACATTTTTACCCCACATAGTGTACACATCACAGAAAGGCATAAAAAGTAATGAGTTGTCAATATGCACAAAACTCATTTACTCATTCACTCACTCATTTGCAAATCCACTTACTCTTACTAGGGTCGTTGGGAGGCTGGAGCCTGTCTAAGCTGGCTCATTTTTCATCCTGAATAGTTCAATCAGACTATCACATACATAACCATTCACACTCATATCCACACCTAGGGGAAATTTTGAACAGCTAACTTGCTGAAAGTGCATGTCTTTGGACTGTAGACGTAAACCAGTGTATCCAGAGGAAACTTATGCAAACACGTGGAGAAATTCCACATTAAAACGCCTGAGCCCCACACTCGAGTCCCGGACCTTCTTGCTGTAAAGCGGACATGCTAACCATATACAAACAGCTCTGAAAAAAAATTAAGAGACCACTGCAAAATTATCAGTTCCTCTGATATTACTAGTTAGAGGTATATGCTTGAGTAAAATGAAAATTTTTTTATTCTATAAACTACCATTTCTCCCTAATTCCAAATATAAATGTTGTCATTTTAAGCATTTATTTGACAAATGGTCAAAATAACAAAACGATGCATCATTTTTGATCATCATCATGATCATCATCTTCCGCTTGTTCCGGGGTCGGGTCGCGGGGGCAGCAGCCTAAGCAGTGAGGTCCAGACGTGCCTCTTCCCAGCCACTTCCTCCAGCTCTTCCGGGGGGACGCCGAGGCGTTCCCAGACCAGCCGAGAGACGTAGTCCCTCCAGC
>JAQMYF010000022.1:1051186-1067085 GCA_030014195.1 Neosilurus mollespiculum
GCGCCCATCTCAGCCGACTCTGGGCGAGGGCAGAGTACACCCTGGACAGCTCGCCAGGCCATCGCAGGGCATAACATAAAATTAAATTCCTTTAACCAGCTCAGTGATTGTGCTCTGACCGTTTTTTGAACTGATGCTATTATACTATATTTTTCACTTGGCTGTTACAAGTTTTTTGTATCCTTATTTTAGGCTGACAAGAAACAAAATATCAATATTTTATAAAGGGTGAATCTCTTCTATACCCACTACATTAACTGATCTGTTTTCAGTAGAGCAAATCTGTGCCAATGTTTTTGTACAGTGCAGCTGGATTTCCTGTCATTGTGGGCTGCAGAGCGCAGTAGTATAGTGCAGAGTCTGATACAACAGCAGAGGAGATGGTCAGATCCACTTGTTTAATAGTATCATTAACATCAGAGGACATACGTGGTGGCCCGGAGTCAGTTTTAAGTCCATTTGAATAGATGATAAGAAGGAACTCAGGTTTTGATACCGGATATTGCCTGTACCAGTGCAGGTAGTTTGTTGTAGCAATAGCTTGGTAAGTGCAGGATAGAGTAACATTATCACCTTCATTTACAACTTTATGAGTGAAATGTGGTGTTATTAAATCTGCCATGGAGTCACCTGTCAGAGAGAAAACAAAAATTTAAATTTTATTTTTAAGACAAGCAAGTCAGGGTTATGTAATTTATTCCCTGATTTTTAAAAGCATAATCATTTTTCACTAATTATTCACTAATTTACCAATTAACTTTTAAATAATCCAATGTTACCGTAAATTACCTAATGAAAGCAACAGACACATGAATAGAGGAGTAAACATGATGAATGGTTTCAGCCAAGTAAGGTCTCCATGAGGTTTTTCTGTGCGGTATCTTTTTACATCTTAAAGGTTTAGGAAGCTCCACCCCTCTGCATCACATGACTCTTTCCGATGGTGCTGATAAATCCTTGATGTACTGCATCCTGCGATCACATTCTGTCTGTCATAGGTAATCCCTCATTTTAATCAAAGTCGAACTGAAATCGAAAAATGAAAATTTGATTTCTACGAAATGATAATCTTAGAATAAAGGTTTTAAATGGTATACCAGGGGGTGTCAAATACATTTAAGTAAACAGGCCACAGTAGATAGTCTATAGACAAATTGGTTAGACAAAAGCATTAATAAATAAATAAATAAATACCTTAAAAAAAATAATAATAATAAATAAACAGATAAATAAATAAATAAATAAAGAGGCGTTGTGGTGTAGCGGTTAGCAATGTCACCTTACAGCTATAATTTTTTGGGTTTGATCCTTGTGCATAATCGCATCCTTTCTGTTTGAAATTTGCATGTTCACCACATGCTTGTATGGGTTTTCTCTGGGTATTCCAGTCCAAAGACATGCAGATTTTGCCACCTAATTTCTCCAAATTGCTCATAGCTATTTGTGTGCATATGATGGTTGTTTGTTTCTGTATTAACCCTGGGAAGGATTGGCACCTTCTTCAAAATCTGGGGTTGGCTCAAGCTTTTCCTGTGAGTCTAACATGTAAGTGGCATAGATACAGAATTAATAAACAGACCAATTCAGCGGTCAATAATCATCAAGAGCTGTTAAATATTTTCATATAGCAGCATCAATCTAAGGCCGCCTCACAGCAAGAAGGCCTGGGTTTGATTTTGGCTCGGGGCGTTTCTGTGTGGAGTTTGCATGTTCTCCCCATGCTTGTGTGGGTTTCCTCCAGGTACTCTGGTTTCCTCCCACTGTCCAAAAACATGCACAGTAGGCTGACTGGCAGTTCTAAATTGCTTCTAAGTTTGAGTGAGAGTGTGAATGGTTGAGTGTGTGTTGGCCCTACGATGGTCTGGCGAGTTGTTCAGGGTGTATCCCGCCCTTGCCCAGAGTTGGCTGCTATGGGCGTCAGGCTCCCTGTGACCCTAATTTGCGGCTTGGAAATGAATGAATGAATGAATGATTGTCACATTTTTGTCAGTATATAAGTTTCTTGCTTTATTTTGCCCCCTGGTGGAATAACAGAAAATAATGTTTTTTAAATCTTTTCAGTTAGATTCAGTCAATTGCATCATTTATAAAATTTTATTTAATTATTTTTTTAGGACATCAAATATTGTCCCACAGGCCATATTCAATGATAATACAGGCCTTAAATGGCCCGCAGACTGCCAGTTGCCCATAACTGCCTTAATTAAAGTATCTGTTTAGAAGGATCATGCATTCCAAAAACCATTGAATGAATGATTTTATTATTGCATTAATATATATAAAAAACCCACATTGTTCATTATAATATTTAGGATTAAACTGTTTATTAAATACCTTAACAACTAGTTGCTATGGAGAAGGGTACTATCAGAAGTGGCTCTTCAATTTCAAATACCAAGATACTAAATTATGATATACTTATGAATCATTAACAAACAATTAAACAAAACTGCTGGTTAACTTAAAAGTACAATTACAACTGTCATAGAGAAGAGAACAAACATGTATTTTAATTTATGGAAACTATATAGGTTTGTATAACTCAGGCTCACATTCTGATTTCGGTAATAGCACACAGAATCACTAATATTAAAATATTTCTGAAATAATCAAGTCATGACTTAGATAATGAAAGCCACAGACACATAAATATAACACCGAACATGAAGAATGATGGTGGACAAATGAACTTTTTCTGTGCTCATTGTTAAGATCATAAGAAATCATGATGCTCCACCCCACAGCATCACACTGTTACCAATGTTGCTGACAGATTCTTGGCTTAAAGTACTGGGATTATATTATTCCTCACAAGTCAAACTGCAAAAAAAATATATAAAAGTTCAATCCAGTAAGAAAAAACAAGTTAAATATAAAAAACAGGGTGTTTCAAATTCAAAACCTTTAGTTATTCAGGGAGGCAGCACCGTGGTGTGGTGCTCAGCACATCTGTGTCACAGCAACAACGTCCGGGGCTTGAGTTCTGTGTGGAGTTTGCATTTTCTTCCTGTGCTTTCTTGGGTTTCCTCCAGGTACTCCGGTTTTCTCCCAAAAAAACATGCACATTAGGCTGATTGGCGATTCCAAATTGCCTCTACATCAGAAATGTGTACATGTGTATGTCTTGTTGTCGTTGTGTTCACTGGATATCTCTACACTTAACTAGGCAGACTGCCTAAAATATACTTGATGAATGTTTTGTCCCTGTTTTCAGCGCTTCTCTCCCAGGCCATGTACTTGCATGCAATTCTGTCAACAAAGTGATGTTTTCAATGTCTCATTTGCTAACCTTGGGTGTATACTGGGGCACAATGTCTGCAATCTCCACGAGGTCTGTTAAGCTCTACTGAGCTCTACTACGATTCTCACATTCTATCATGATTGGAGGCAAATTGTAATACATCGTAATAGTCATGATCACCACGATCATCACAATTCCATCAAGTTCCCTCGAGATCATCACGATCCCATCAAGTTCTCAAGATAATCACGATTCCACAAAGTTCCCTTAGGATCATCACAATTCGCTCAAGTTCTCTCAAGATAATCACGAATCCACCAAGTTTCCTCAAGGTCATAATGAATCCCCTAAGTTCCCTCGAGATCTTCAAATTCCACCAAGTTCCCTCAAGATCATCAAATTCCACCAAGTTCCCTCAAGATCATCAAATTCCACCAAGTCCCCTCAAGATCATCAAATTCCAACAAGTTCCCTCAAGATCATCACAAATCCACCAAGTTCTCTCAAGATAATCACGAATCCACCAAGTTTCCTCATGGTCATAATGAATCTCCTAAGTTCCCTCAAGATCATCAAATTTCACCAAGTTCCCTCAAGAGCATCAAATTTCACCAAGTTCCCTCAAGATCATCACGATTCCACCAGGTTCCTTCAAGATAATCATGATCCCACCAGGTTCCCTTAAGATCATTCCAAATTCACCAAGTTCCCTCAAGACCATCACAATTCCAACCAGTTCCCTCAAGATCATCACGATTTGATCCCACACCCCCGGGTAATAGATGAACATGTGTACTTACTTAATCCCAATGAGGAAATATGGGTTATTTTGTACAATTGCTGTGTAGCTGCCATCCAGCTGCACTTTCTTCCAGCTGCATGTTACTTCAACATTTATTGTATCTGTGGTTAACTGATAAGAAATTGGTAAAAAGAGTATACCTGATGTGGTTTTACAAACTTTATGTACAGCATTTTATTGTTTTTGTACAGACTTTAATTGAATCTGTATTATTGTGCTACATCTCTAAGCGCACAGTGATAGAGTGCAGAATCTGAGAGCATTAGATTTCGTATAGAAAGTTCAGTAGAGTCGCTGGATGTTTTTGACTCTAACCGAGGGTCGGTGGGTTTGCGCTCACTAAAAGCTGACCTTGCATTTTTATACAGTAAAAACTGTGGTGCACTGTTAGGAAATTGTTTGTACCAGTAAAGCCAAACGTAGTTGCTGTTTGTCTGATAAGAACATTTCAGAGTAACAGTGTCTGTTTCCTTCCCCACAAGGTTGGTATCTTTGTCTGTCGGCCCAATCGTATCTGCAAAACTGCCTGTTGAAAATAAGAACATAAAGGAAGTATACAGTGAGCTATTTTTGTAAAAAATCATTCTAATGAAATGAATGCTGTAGACATCAATATTTATTAATACAATTGAATAATTGATTAAAATTGCCTACCTGATACTATTACAATAATCAGTGATAAGTATCTCACTATATAGAGTAAGTTGAATAATTGAGCCATTTCTGAAAGCAGGTCTGTGAGCAGTCTAGTGCTGTATCTGCTGAACTTTACACAAGAGGGAAAACATTTCTAGAAGGCCACACCCAGGAAATGCTGCTTTTGAAGCATAACTTTTCACTGTACGTATCATAACTTTTAGGTATCAGTGACAATAAATAAGAGTCAACTACAGTGTGGTTTTTGTTCTAAGATTAAGGGTCTACTTGTGTCAATTTGGGAGGTCTTTACTCGATTTGCCTATTTAAGGAATATTATCCACAATTTGATGTAATGACTTCTTTATCATTACAATTACAAATTAATCTATAATTTATATAACTATATGTTCTATATAACTATATAACATATATATGTTATGTATGTACAGGGGTGATGGGATGTGTTGGGTTTGCGCCAGACATAGTGTTTTCCTTGGTGGACGAAAAGGTTTTAGTCCCATCTGACCAGAGCACCTTCCTCCATACATTTGTGGAGTTGCACATTCTTTTTGGCAGATTCAAAATGTGCCTTCCTATTTTTAATACTAAGTAATAGCTTTTTCCTGGCCACTCTTCCATAAAGCCCAGCTCTATAGAGTGTATGGCTTATTGTGGTCCCATGCTCAGATACACCAGTCTCTGCTGTGGACATCTGCAGCTCCTTCAGGGTTACCTTTGGTCTCTGTGCTGCCTCTCTGATTAATGCCCTCCTTGCCCGGTCTGTGAGTTTTGGTGGGCGGCCCTCTCTTGGCAGGTTTGTTGTGGTACCATGTTCTTTCCATTTGAAGATGATGGATTTGATGGTGCTCCGGGGGATCATAAAAGATTTGGATATTTTTTTATAACCCAACCCTGACTTGTACTTCTCAACAACTTTGTCCCTGACTGGTTTGGAGAGCTCCTTGGTCTTCATGGTGCGATGCCTCTTGCTTAGTGGTGTTGCAGCCTCTGGGGCCATTCAGAAAAGGTAAGTTTATACTGACAGATCATGTGACACTTAGATTGCACACAGGTGGACTTCATTTTACTAATTATGTGACTTTTAAGGGTAATTGAATCAAAAGTTCTGGCACCAGAACTTTTGAGGGGCTCTATAGTAAAGGGGATGAATACATATGCACATGGCAATTTTCAGATTTTTGTTTTTAAAAATGATATTTTGTATATATTTTTCTCATTTCACTTCACCAACTTAGACCATTTTGTGCAGATATATCACATAAAAATCAGATATTAAAAACATTTAAATTACATTGCACTGTGTCTCAGCCAACACTAAGCAAAGGCGGGATACACCCCGAGCAGCTTGCCAGACCATCGCAGGGCAACACACACTCACAACCACAAGTAGGGGCAATTTAAAACAGCCAATTAGCACAATGTGCTAGTCTATGGGCTGTGGGAGGAAACTGAGTACCTAGAGGAAAGCCATGCATATAAATTTGGGGTCATACACAAATTTCCCATTTTCTATGAAAACACAAACTTACATCCATCAAATAAATTGCAAAATAAATATAAAATATAGTCAAGACATTGACAAGGTTACAAATAATATTTTTTACTTGAAATATTATTTTTGTTCTTCAAACTTTGATATTGTCTTAAATCCTCCGATTGCAGCTATAACAACTTTGCAGACTTTTGTCATTCTAGCTGTCAATTTGTCAAGGAAAGATAAAGACATTTCACCAGATGCTTCCTGAAGCACTTCCCACATGTTGGACTGGCTTGATGGACACTTCTTCCATACTGTACAGTCAAGCTTCTCCTACAACAGTTCAATTGGTTTGAGATCATGTCACTATGCTTGGCACTTCATTAGTGACAAAATACCAGGTGACTGCTTTTTCTATATATAGTTATTTCATAGTTTGCAGTGTTTTGGGTCAATTTCCAATTGTAGAAGAAAAGTGGCTCTAACAGGGCAGCCCACCGGGTATGGTGTTTGACAGATGGCGATGGAGCACTCCTCTGGCATCTTGTCCTTTATTCTACACCTTACAAATGTTCTTCTTTGAGACCCATACAACTTAAACTTAGATTCATCCAGACTAATCTTTCACTGTCCAATGGCCATGCTCCGATGCCCATCTTAATTTTTTCTTTTACTGTCCAGTCTCAGTTATGGCTTTTCTCTGCAACTCCAGATGTTGCCTTTTCACTGTTGCCATTAAAACTGGTGTTTTGCAGGCACTATTTCATGAAGCTGCCAATTGAGGACCTGTCAGGCATCTGTTTCTCAAACTAGAGACTCTGATGTGCTTGTCCTCTTGCACATTTGTGCACCGGGGCCTACCTCTTCTCTTTTTATTCGGGTTAGAACCAGTTCGCACTGTTCTGCTAAGGGAGCAGTACACATCGTTGTATGAGCTCTTTAGTTTCTTGGTAGTCTCTCACATGCTCTGTCCTGGTTTCCAGCCCTACTTGCATGAAATCCTGTCAACAAGGGAATGTTTCCAATGGCTTGCCATTAAACCATGCCAAGATTCAAAACTGTTTTGAGAGAAATGTCTGCCTTCCTGAGTCTGGCTTTAAGCTTAATCTCACACATTTCCCATTTGTCTGTCAATTAATCAATTTAAAAAATATTAATTACCCTGTAAATCACAAAATATTTGCTTTTTTACTGATGCATACATTCTTATTAAATGCACGTTTTGAATTTCTCTCTTTTCTCAAATGAGCTCTACATCAAAATTCACTGTAGAAGTGCCAGTAAAATATTTTTGCCTTAAATAATGCAGGCTTAATAATATAAATGGCTTAATGGACAACTTTATTGATTCCGAAGAGGAATTATGAGTCATTTTGTATAATTGCTGTGTAGTTGTCATGTTTGAATACTTTATTTCCTTCCAGCTGCTCAAACTTTTTTTGTGTCTGTGGTTAACTGATAAGAAATTGCTAAAGAGAGTATACTTGATGTGGTTTTACAAACATTTTAATGTTTTTGTACAGACTTTAATTGAATCTGTATTAATGTGCTACATCTCTAAGCGCACAGTGATAGAGTGCAGAATCTGAGAGCATTAGATTTCGTATAGAAAGTTCAGTAGAGTCTCTGGATGTTTTTGACTCTAACCGAGGGTCAGTGGGTTTGCGCTCATCATAAGCTGACCTTGCACCTTTATACAGTAAAAACTGTGGTGCGCTGTTAGGAAATTGTTTGTACCAGTAAAGCCAAACGTACTCGCTGTTTGTCTGATAAGAACATTTCAGAGTAACAGTGTCTGTTTCTTTTCCCACAAGGTTGGTATCTTTGTCTGCTGGCCCAATCGTATCTGCAAAACTGCCTGTTGAAAATAAGAACATAAAGGAAGTATACAGTGAGTTATTTTTGTAAAGAATCATTCTAATGAAATTAATGCTTTAAACATCAATATTTATTAATACAATTGAATAATTTATTAAAATTGCCTACCTGATACTATAACAATAATCAGTGATAAGTATCTCACTATATAGAGTAAGTTGAATAATTGAGCCATTTCTGAAAACAGGTCTATGAGGATTTTGTGCAACAGAGCTATATGTGCTGAATTAAAAAAAAAGGGGGGGGGGCATTTCTAGAAGGTCACACCCAGGAAATGCTGCAATTGTAACTTTGTTATTGTGGGGCTAGCGGTGAAGTAGTGAGGGTGCTGGGCTCATGCTCGAGAGGTCATAGTTCATCATTAGACCTTCACAGTGCTAAGAACCCTGGGCAAGGTCTTACCCACAACTGTGCCTCTGTCCACCCAGCAGTATAAATGGGTACCAGTAAAATACTGGGAAGGTAACCTGCGATTGACTGGTGTCACATTCAGGAGGAGTTAACTCCTAGTCACTTCACACCAAGGAATCCAGGGATAGGTGCCGGTCTGATGAGCCAGTAGGCTCGGGTGTAAAAAGCCCAACAGACTTTTACCATTTGTACCTATCATGACTTTACAGTATCAGTGACAATGATTTGTGTTGTGTTTCAAGATTTAAGGCCTCTTTGTGATTTGGGTGGTTTTTACACTATTTGCACACTTAAATAATTGTATCATGCTGCAAAAATTGCAAATTTAATAAAATAATGATAATAAAGTATGGAAGATTGATTTAATAACATTTCATCTACAATTTGATGCAACTGATACTAATAATAAATTTATAAAAAAATAAATCATGACACAAATTCTTTAATTATCTGTACATTTTAAACTATATATACTGTGTACATTTTTAATATGAATACAGATTGTAACAGTGTCCTGGATGGAATGGAGAGCAAATTTTTGCCGCTGTTCTCACTACCCTCTGCAGGGACTTCCAGACAGAGGCACTGCAGGCACCTGACCAGACAGAGATGCAGCTGGTTGGTATGCTCTCTATAGTGCCTCACATATATAATGCTGCAATGCGTGGCATCCCACTGCTCCGAGGGTGTACTCACTGTTTACGTGAGGGAGTGCTCACTTTGGATTGGGGTTCAAGCCCAGTACCACCAAACTGCCACTGTTGGGTCCTTGATCTGTTTAGTTATACAAATTAGATAAAATGTAAGTTGGGCTGGGCACATGCCATACATGTAATGTAATGATGTCATCTTAGTTAGCATCCTCTTATCTCCCAAACTGATTCTTTGGAATACACTGGATAATCCAGGATGGAACGGGCCCTCCTGACCAGTTTGTTAAGTCTCTTCCTGTCCGTCAGTGCTGCCATGTCCCCAGCAAACCACTGCATAGAGGATAGCAGATGCTACCACAGTGTCATAAATTATCGGTTCAGGTATTATATATATTTGTATCTCACCACTTTCTCAATATCCAAACCCTGGATATTTACTTGTGTGATGTGTGGAGTTTTTCTTTGGTAGCTTATTATCATCTCATTTGTTTTGCTGGCATTTATGGCAAGTTGTTACACCTACACCGGCTGACGACATCCATGATGACCTCTCGGTACTTCTGCTTGTTCTACTCAGAGACAAAACCAACAATGGCTGTATTACCAGATGACATTTGGAGGTGATAGCTGACACAGTTGTGCTTACAATCCAAAGTGTAGAGGGGGCAGAGAGAAGGGCAAACAGCACCACTGTTCCTCCCACAGTCCAAAAACATGCACCGTAGGCTAACTGGCTGTTACAAATCACCCATACGTGTGAGTGTGAGTGTGAATTGTTGTATGTGTGTTGGCCCTGCAATGGTCTGGCAAGCCATTCAGGTTGTACCCCGCCTTCGCCCAGAGTCGGCTGACATGGTGCCAGCCTCCCCACTACCATAATTAGGATTAAGCGGTTTAGACAATGAATGAATAAATGAATTTGTATTATTATACTCTATAATGTATCTTTAATACCAGGGGTATGGACTACACTACAGTTACTCTCCTGTCCAGTAAGCCAAACACAACAAACAAACAATCAATCACTCACACTTAGGGGCAGTTTGGACCATCCAATTATCCTAATCTGTATGTCTTTGGACTGTGGAAGGAAATCAGAATGCCCGGAGCAAATCCATGCAAGCATGGGGCAGCATGCAAACTCCACACAAAAACACCTGAGTCCGCCAGGCCCTTCTTACTGTGAGGTGGATGTTCTAATCACTATGCCAGTGTGCCTCACAACAATAAGGAACAATGTTACATTACCTTGGGCTCGTGGTGTAGTGGTGAGAGTGCTGGGTTCATGATTGAATCCCCGTTAGACCCCCACTGTTCTAAGATGCCTTGGCAACATCTTAACCACAAGTGTGCCTCTGTTCACCCAGCAGTATAGATGGGCACCAGTAAAAATCCTGCCGTAACATCCAGAAGGAGTTGAACTCCTAGTTGCTTCACGCTACAGAAACCAGGATAAGCGCTGGCTGTACTGATGATGAGCTACTGGACCCAGGTTTAAAAGCCCAACAGACTTTATCTTACCTTAATACATTACTTGCTCTTAAATGTGAAAATAACCAAAATGTATCTGAAGCCAGATTTTGAATTTTTACTGAGCAAAATTAGTAGCAGTAGAGTAGCGGTATTGGTCCTCCTTACAGCATACTTTGTGCATAATGTAATACGTTTAGGCAACTCAAAAGCTTATTTTAACATAAATTATTATTAAAAGCACAAAACTGGTCATTTTATCCTGTGGATTACGAGCGGGGGCTAAACCAGTGGTTATTGATGTGATTTTTTTCCCCTGAAGTGACATGAACTCATTGGCCGTTTTGTCCAACGCAAGAAAAACAAGCAGATCTATTCGGCGGGCGACATTTTAGGTTAGAAAAGTCGTGTTCAAGAAGCAACTATGGCTAGCAATTTGGGGGAAATGGGTGTAAATGGTTACCTATTTAAAGCAGAGAAGGAGGAGTCTTGTGGAGACAGTGAGATCTTACATTCTAGTGAGCCTGAGGACAAAATTGATGCCAGAGGCGTGACGGTAAATCCAAAATGGCTTATGCAGCCAAAATTTTCCCAACTCGGCTTTCCTGTCGTCAGTTGGTTTAGGGACACAAGAGGAATGTTTTCCATGATTTCTGTGCTTGTTGCTTGTGCAGCTCAGCAATGGCCGAAAATGTGTTATAATACATGGGGTCAGTGACGCAGCACACCTGATCCATCAAGTTCACGTCACTACCAGGCTGGGACGAAGGCAACATGTCTTTGAGCATGCCCAGTGTCGCAGCACTCATACGTACTTTCACAAGGGGTCGAAGACTGATGTTGTCGGAAGGAACCAATGATGTCAAACGAGATTATTTTAAATATCTAGTAACACTAATTCACAACAGATACCCTGTAAACACTTACTAATGAAAAGTCAAGATGCTTCCTAGAACCTAAAACAGTGACATGTTTCCTTTTACAAGAATGAACTAATAATAAAGGAAAAAAAGTGCATTATTTGAATGAAAAAATAAGATGTAAAAATTATGACTTAAAAGATTAATTTTACAGTGAAATGTTTAATTTGGGCTTTCTAATCAAATTAACCTCATAGAGAGGTGAAGGAAGTGATGTGAATGTAAACAGCTCCAACTTGTGTGGAAAGTGTGGTACTGCTCAAGTCATGTGTTGTGCTTTTTGTACAGTGTAGTTCGTCTTCCTGTCACTGTGGGCCTCAGAGCGCAGTAGTACAGTGCAGAGTCGGTCACTTGTGCAGAGGAGATGTGCAGATCCACTTTCTTACTCGGTTTGTGAAGTTTTATTGAATATTGTGGATACGGTGGTTGAGCCTCTATGATTTGTCCACCACTTTCATAGATTAGCAGCAGAAACTCAGGTCTTGATCCAGGTTTTTGTTGATACCAGTGAAGACTATCAGCTGATACATTATATGTGCAGGACAGGGTGATATTGCTGCCTTCCGTTGAAAATACATTGGTTTTATCTGGTTTGATACTGTCATCAGCAGCCTCTGCTATAAAAACATGGCAGTATAAAACAGGACATGATGTCATGAAGGACATTATTCACATGGAAACACACAAACACAATGCTTTGGACTTACCGAGATCAGCGATAGTAAAAACAAAAAACAAAAACAGGAATGGCATTGTTTTAGAAGTGTTTAGCTCACGATGCATTTAGCTTTCGAAATAAAAGCCAGTGTAGGCTGTTTTATATAGGTCTAGCTCCGCCTACTCACATAAATGCATGTTCATGACAGTGATGCTCCTTCTCTCACTATCAATCTTTCTATATGTGTGATTTTTTAAGAGATGGATGCCTGTAGTGCCTCTTTTATTGCAATTTAATAATAACATATAATAAGACCAGGGTTAGGTTACCTACATCACCGTGTAATGTGTTTCATTTTATTGATCTAACTATTTAAATACGATTTATTTCATTAATAAAATTTTTATCCTGTGGTCTGACCATTTCCCTGTTTGCAATCATTTCTAATAGCAAAGTTGTCAAATAGGAAGTGACCTCATAACTCCAAACTTGGTACATGCACTAGAGACGTGTTTTAAAAAAGCATAAACAACATTCTGCTTGTTTCAAATCACCCCTAGGTGTGAGTGTGAGTGTGAATGGTTGTGTGTGTTGGCACTGTGATGGCCTGGCGAGCTGTACAGGGTGTACTCTGCCCTCAACCAGAATCCAATGAGATGGCCACCAGCCTCCCTGCTACCCTAATTAGGATTAAGCATCTTAGAAAATGAATGAATGAATAAATATTCTGCATCAAAAACAACTGTGTCACTTGACCACCAGATGGCAATGCAATAAGCAACAACAAACAAACAAACAAACAAACAAACAAACAAAACAGCTTTTTTCTTATCACCTTTATTTGTGTTTCCCTTTAAAACGTAATTCTTGTGTGTGGTTGTTCCTTAATAAATAAATAAATAGATAGATAGATAGATAGATAGATAGATAGATAGATAAATAATTAAATAATTAAATACATAAATAAAGTTCAAATCCATTGAAAATACTGTCAGTTGAAAATTGAGGTAAAAAATAAACAGAAACAGAAACTTTATTATTGCCCTAAATAACTGATTTATGTTTTTGGTGATTCTGTGGGAGGTCCAAAGGCCAAGAGTCTTTTCGGCTCTGCATCCACCTGTGCTGAAAGCCTGTCTGCCTCCCTCTTTATATTAAATTCAAAAATGAATAAATAAATAAATAAGCCTTACAGTAAATATCACATTTTGGTGCACCATTTTATTTTTCAGTACCCTTATAGTATATAATAAAGCAATTATGCACCTCAGACTCAATCGATGTTGCTATAAATAAATAGACCACAGGTGTCCAGATGTTCCCGATGAAAGGACCTTTACATAATATGCCAATATAGAACAAGCACAGCAAGTTTAAAAGCCCCAGTTTCAGTGTGCGGCAAGTAAATGTCTGGAAACCTAATATACAGTTTTGCCTCTGTGACCTTGAAACGTTGGTCAAGGTTACTCACACACAAGCTTATCCTAGCACTCATAGTAATGAGCCAGCATATCACGTTTGAAAGCCCCAGCTTCAACGTGCGGCAGGTAAACGTCTGGAAACTGAAGTGTGACGGACAGACAGAACCCAGTCCTATAGCTCCTGAGCCACTTCGTGGGTGGGAGCTAAACATATTCAGTGACATCCACCTTGCCTTTGGTGCATAGTAACTAAGTATGCTAAGTAACACTGTACATTTTTATTGCCGCTAATGTAGTTGATAGTGCTGTGAATATTTTTTTCCTACATTTTTGTGTGAAGCAAAATTATTTTCAGAGAGAGAAAGAAAAAAAGAAAGAAAGAATGAAAAATAAAGTAGCAAGACATCTGCAGCTGATCTGCCTTTAGGAGAACAAAACTGTGACAGAGTTTTTGTGCATTGTTGCTGGATTTCCTGTCACTGTGGGCTGCAGTGCGCAGTAGTACAATGCAGAGTCTGATACAGCAGCAGAAGAGATGATCAGATCCACTTGTTTAATAGTATCATTAACTTCAGCAGACAGACGTGGTGGGCCAGAGTCAGCTTTAAGTCCACTTGAAGAGATAATAAGAAGGAACCCAGGTTTTGATTCCGGATATTGCCTGTACCAGTGCAGGTATTTTGTTGTAGCAATTGCATCATAAGTGCAGGATAGAGTAACATTATCACCTTCATCTACAACTTTATGAGTGAAATGTGGCTTTATTGAATCTGCCATGGAGTCACCTGTCAGAGAGTGAAGAATGGAATATTTTTATTTTTAAGACAAGCAAATTAAAGTTTTATTTCTTATACAATTCATTTCTGAGAAAAAAAAAATAATTGTATGTCAATGTTTACTTACCTAATGAAAACCACAGACACATGAATACAGGAGTAAACATGATGAATGTTCATAGACAAATGAGGTCTCTGAGATCTTAAAGGTTCAGGAAGCTCCACCCATCTGCAGTGTTGCTGACAGATCCTTGATATCCTGCATCACATTCAGGATGTCATGTAGAACATGTCACTTTAATCAAAGGTAAACAGGAATGTAAAAATGTATATATAAAATGAAAAATCAATTCTCACTCTCTCATTTGCCGAACCGCTTAATCCTACTAAGGTCACGGGGAGGCTGGAGCCTGTCTCAAATGACACTGGGTGAAGATGACCAGACCATCGCAGACTAACACACACACAATCATCTACACTCACACCTAGAAGTGATTTGGAACAGCTATTTAGCCTACTGTGAAGGTTTTAGGATTCTGGGAGGAAACCGGAGTACCCGGAGGAAACCCACGTAAGCACAAGGAGAACATGCAAACTCCATAAAGACCGGGAATCGAATTGTCTCCAACTTTCACCTCATATCTCATACCCTCAAAAAGAACGGGCCTGCAACTGCCTCTCCTCCTTTTATTCATTCTTTTGTTAAGTGTTCAATAAAATGAATAAAAGGATGAGGCAGTTGTAGGCATTACATGACCTTGTTTCTAACAATATTGACATGTAGGACTTGATGTATGTAAAGTTGGAAAATAAAAGTTATTTTATGTTTAGCAATTTTATAAGCGAGCCAGGGAGTGTAGCAATTACCAATAAATTTAAATTCAAATTCAAAAATATAATATAAAATTTAATATAATAATAAATTTAAATTCAAATTCAAAAAATAAATATAAAGTTAAAGTCTAAGTCTAATAAAATGAGTAAAAAAGGTGGAGAGGCAGTTGTATCAGGTGTTGCCACAGAGTCGATGCCGAACCCAAAGCCTATGGACCAATCCCATCATCAAAAGATGACATTGTTGAAAAAGAGAATCCAAAACAGTTTCCTTCTCATCCGGTGACGAGCTCTAGCCTAGAAAATGGCCGAAGCACGGAAAACTGATACTGAAGATGACATTTTGGATTTGTCACAGATATTTGCTGATCCAGTGAGGATGTTGATCATGCTTCAGATGTGAATAATAAGATGTGAATAACATCCAAGACAAATATGTCTCTATCAAGGGAAAAGTTAATTCAGGAACAGAGCGGTTCCATTTACCACACAAAGACAAATGTGAACTGGCCGATCTCCTGGTAGAATTCAAGGCAATATTTCCTGATGTGCTCAGCAAGACTCACATCACCGAATATGAGGTGGACGTCAGAAATGCTCAACCTAGGGCTCCCGAGTGGCATCCGGGTTGATGCCACAGCCATCCGTGACCGAGAGTCCATGGGAGCTAATTGGCTGAGCTCTCACGGGAGGGAGGG
>JAQMYF010000022.1:1071763-1082336 GCA_030014195.1 Neosilurus mollespiculum
GCTTTTTTTTTTTTTTTTTTTTTTTTTTTTGCTATACTGTCTTTATCCCACAAGGGAAATTATTACCTCTGCATTTAACTCATCCAAAGTGAACACACACACACACACACACGTAAAGACTGGCACACACAATGGGGAGAGCCTGGAGAGCAGTTAGGGGTTAGATGCCACATATAAGAAAGAATATTGCTGCATGTATTCAGATTAAAATTAGTTCTGTATTTCCGGTGAAAGCAAGAGATGATCACATGACCTATCGCAACCTTTCCATTACAGTGCCCACCCCCTTCTGTATTAAGTAATTGGTGTGGGTTTTTTTCTTTGTTTGTTTGTTTGTTTGTTTGTGTTTTGTTTGTTTTAATCCCTACAAAAAAATAGGTTAATATTTTTTTTTTAAGTTCAAACTTTTGCACAATATCTTTGCAATATTTCATGGTAAATACTTTGAATTTACCCTAAAAGATAATAACTGGTTTAATATGATCAAAATCTGAGGAGAATTAGTGCAAGCGGATATGCTCGTTGCATGTCTGCCAAACTGAAGAACTGAATACTTTAAAGTACATTATACTAACTTTGTGCCACAAAAGTTTGCCTGTTTTTTTTACACGATGTGTCTACTGACTTGGAAAATGTTAACAAATAAAGGTATAAAGGTACAAATAAAGGTGTTGTTATTTATTTATTTATGCCACAAACACTTTTCGATGAAAAGAAAAATAGACCACAGTGGTCTAGATGCCCCTGCTGGCAATTCCAGCATATAAAAAGTGACCTTGTGACCCTGAAACATGGTCAAGGTGATCCTATGTCATTTACTTTCAAAGTTATCAGTGTAATGAGTTGGATGGCTGGATGAATGTCATTTCTGTAGCTCTGAGTCTGCTGGTAGTGGGAACCAATTAAACACCCAACCAACCATGAGCTAATTTATGACAACCTTACATGCATTCATATTGCTTAATGTGCAATGCATAACAATTTGAGCAGTAAATTGATCAGCAGACAACAATTAAGGGATTGTCACACGAATTAACATCATGTGTAAAAATAATAACATCCCACAGAAATGAGTGATGTGTTTCAACATTTTTAAACAAGCAAATATTCCATCCTTCTTAACACAGTATTTACAAATCAAGGTAAGATATGTGTGTGTGTGAGTGTGTGTGTGTGTGTGTGTGTGTGTGTGTGTGTGTGTGTGTGTTGATTTATTTTTATCTATTTTTTTGTGGTGAAAGAAACTACACATTTGATATCAAAGGCTAGTATTGCCCGTTTAGCAAAAGTAAATACTGTAGGCATTCATTATTGTTTGTGGACCTCTCCCCATTCATTTCAGTGGGATTTTGGGTGTGCCCATAATTGTGTTGCCATGGTAATGCAAAACACCCATAAAAGTGATTCTTCACGGTGCCAAGACGCACGTTTTGATAAATACATTGCGTGGGTGCACTTTGCCATTCGGGCCGCATTAAGTGTGATGGAAAAAGAATAATAAAAAGAAAAATGAAGAGCCCCATTTTGTTTAGGGTAAATAGTAATACGTGTCTGCTCTTAAGCAGCCACATAATTACATACATTATACAGATATAGATAAATTAGCAGATATAGCTATAAACAATGAGTAGAAAACTATATAAATAAGGTAAATAAGGAGTTTAAATATAGACGTGTGTATATACAAGAAACAAAAAAGCAGACAGACAACAACAGTAACACAGTGAGTGGTGGGTAATGAGTAATAAATGAATTTGGTCAGATGAATATCAGTTACTGATTATTGCACATGGAATTACATATGGGGAACATTCTGAGAATACTGAGAATATTGTAGTGATCACAGTGTTGAGTCCTGGTACAGTCTCACAGCAGCAGGAAGGAAGGATCTGCGATAACCCTCCTGCACACACTTGGGATGAAGGAGCATGTCACTGAAGGAGCTGCCCAGTACTGCGATGGGGTCCTGCATGCGGTGGGAGTCGTTCTCCATCAGTGATGAGAGCTTTACTCTCAACCTCCTCTCTCCCACCACCTGCACTGAGTCAAAGGGGCTGATGATCAGTTTATCCAATCTCATCCTGTCAGCGGTGGAGATGCCGCTGCTCTAGTAGACCACTCCAGCACAATTGGCTGATGCCACCATCGTGTCAAAGAAGGTCCTAAGGAGAGCTCCCTGCACTCCAAAGGACCCGAGTCTCCTTAGCAGATAGAGTCTGCTCTGGCCTTTTCTGACATCTGTGGATGTTCAAGATAGGCACAACAAAACAACATGTGATTAGATTAATCAATTCAAATCAATTGGTAATGTCAGTTGTGCATACATGCTGTTGTGCACTGTGTCTTTGGAAAAAATGTACTTTAACGTGGATATCATCACTAGATGTTCAAGAAAACTTCACAAGGGTTAATACAAGAAATTTTTAAATGTTTAAATTCGTCTTGTTTTTGCGATGTAAAGCTGCTGTGCGACAATGTCAATTGTAAAACGTGCAATACAAATAAAACTGAATTGAATTAAATTGAATAAAAATATGTTTTAAAATGTTTAATTCTGGCCCCTCTTTAAACGTGAGACAAATTGTTTAAATGACTTCAGGACGTATCTTTCCTCATTGGGCACCTGCTGTTCCTCCTTGCGTATACTTCTGAGAAGTGTATTTTAGTAAAATATTCATGCTATCGTCATATTTCTTGGGTCAAAATGAGTTCCAGCTTTTATTTTACCATTTTAGCCAAAATGGTGCCTGAAATACAATGTAAATAGTGAGATTAAAGTATCCAGAGTATTTCTCTAGTTGCTTGATCAACAACAAGAATTGTAATTTCTTCTTTTACCTCAAACTCAGGTCTGACTTTTTAGTTTTTGCATTGCTTACTTGGGTTTCCTGTCACTGTGGGCTGCAGTGCGCAGTAGTACACTCCAGAGTCTGACACTGCTGCAGAAGAGATCTCCAAATCCACCCGATTGAGACTTGGAAAAATTTTAGCAAGCAAATACGGATGAGGAGTATCACCTGTCTGATTTGCTCCTGATTCCATCAGTAAAACAAGGAACTCTGGTGCAGAGTTGGGATATTGTCGATACCACTGTATATTGTTCATAGAAACACTGTATTTATAAGTACAGGAGAGTTTAATTGCCTTCTCCTCTTTACCAAAGACAGCAGGAGATGTTGGAGTAATGCTATCCTGTGTGCTTTTACCTGAAAAGGACATGCAGTATATTTAGATAGAACTACTGTACATGTTTACAAGCTAAAATAAACACACATGGAAACAGTTTGCGATCATTGGTGATAATACCAACAATACCTACAGTATATATAGAAATATTAAACATGTATTTGGATAAATCAAATACAAGATTACCTATAAACGAGGCAAAAACCAGAATTGTATAGAAAACCTGCATGCTTTAATTTCCTCTGTTCTCTGGTACGACTCCTTTATAGGTTACTGCAAATGTCAGGTTTCTTTCCACTCTGTTTTCAGTGAGGAAGTGTGGCTTCTAAGCATTTCCTGTGCAATATGACATTATGTCAGTTGCATCTTTATTATAACCAATGGGAGTGCAGAATCGGCTGCATTATGCAAATTCTACACACAGTACCTAAACGATTGTACACTTATGTATAATATATAGATTTAGGCACTTCCTAAAAATGCCTTCATCTATATATTTTATTGGTGGGAAGTCTCAAGATGAATTCATTTTAATAAATTGTTTATAGAGGGGAATAAAAATTAGGTAAAAAACGCAGTCTTAGTCTCGACATGTAAAGTACACCATTTAAGCCTCAATCTTATTTGAGCGATAACGATTTGATCAAGTTTTAGTTCGTGAGGGGTCTGCGAATGATATCGTCGACCATATCACTGACTGTCAGTGACTATCAGCGAGGAATCCACCTCTTGTGGCCAATCGTCCCATTTTTTGAAACCTGTTTCTAAATGTTGGCTGATAACACATGATAATCTACTAATCGGTGACTAATGCCAACTATCCATGATTACATTGCTGACAGTCTGAGACTGTTGTGGTCGAGATAGTTGCAGATAGTTGGGGACTTAGTTGCAGACAGTCTTAGACCAAGTTGCTGACCATCAGAGATTTTCATCTGAGTATTATTTTCTTAAGTCATCAAGGACATCCCATACACAGTTGTGGTTGGTCTGAGACATTTGCCAAAGAATTACACAAATGACATCTGGCCTTTAGAAACTGTAGGTTTAGAGAACATTTCAATAACACAAGAATATAATCAGTTGTTTATTTAATTCAATTCATTAACGATGATGTCACATCACATGACCCGACTATTATAGGAATCTTGTTCTCTATATTATTCTTTCCCAGAAACATTTCCTTACGTATTTCCTTTTCAATATATTAAATCTGTTGAGTAGAGATGCTTTAATGAAGGCCTTGTTAATCATTGACGGTCCAGAAAGAGAGCCAGGCAGCTGTCCAAAACTGCCTAGTTGCTATGGTAGTTCTAATAATACAATTATTAAATTATATTTTTGATATTCAAAATGCTGTCTTTTGTTATGGTGTCAATAAGCTCCAGCCTCCCTGCGACCCTGATAGGAGTAAGCAGTTCGGCAAATGAGTGTTTAAGCAAATGTGTTGTCAATGAGACACAAACTGAAGTAGTAGTAAGCAGTGAAAGATTTCACAAAACCAAGAATTGAGTTGAGACTTAAATTGTTACCTGTTACTTGTGCAATGGTGCCATAGAGAGGTTGTTCAGAAAAATGACACTTTCATTCTTGTATACTCTGGTACCTCTACATCCTTTTCAAAAGGAGAAAGTACTTTGTTTATGCAATCTTGAGAAGGAAAAAGCTGATAAAGTGGAATATTCACTTTCACAGTTGATGGAAGACTTGTGATGCCTGCATACCTTCTTTCTTCTAGCATTGAAAATCTTAATAATTAAATAATAATGGCAAAGTCATCTTTTGCTGGAAATAGTTCAAAGCAAAAATTTAAAAGGAGGTGCACAACAGCATCGCATTATAAGGATTCTGTAAAAGTTTAAATTAATAGAAAAGAAAAATAGAAGGTGCAGAAGAGTATGATAAATTGTAAGTAATGATTTTTTTTCAAAAAAAAATAGGTTTTGCATCTATCTTTATATGCAAATCTTGAAATTGTTTACCTCTGCCTTATCCAATCAGAAACAAAGAATTTCACCTTTTCATTTTACCTCGTATTTGCATATGTTACATACAAGGGTTTGATTTTCCTTCATTGCTTTCAGGCACATACGACGTTTTGGCAGAGCACCCTCAATACATTTAATCCCTTCAGAGTGCCAAGCCAAGGAGTGTAGACATTTATTAAACAAAAAAAAAAAAAAAAAAGTTTATTTTTAAAGGATACACACGCGGGACTTCAGTGGGAAACCCACCTGATTTGTGTGGATAGGTCTTTGTTCCCGCATTCTAGCCATCACAGTTTGACCCTTGCCAAGGTTGCCCAAATCCCAATATTGGCACATTTTTAACAAAACTTTAAGAAACAACTGTTTACTTGCTGACTAATACAGCCCAGTCTTTGCCAGGCATTATGTTAGTGAGATAATCACCATTTAAAATGGGCACATAAGCAGAAGAACTGCGGTCTTTCCACACCATCTACTGCCATCTACAGGTGTGCATACATCATCATCAAGGATGTCAGGAACCTCATGCTCATAATTCTTTTTGTGATTTTGTTTGTTGTAATGTGCTGTTGTAATTTACTCAAAAAAAAAAAAATAAATGCCGCATACTAATATTTTCATGGAGCTTTAATCACAGCATGTAATCTCAGTGGCAATTGGCAGGTGGTGTGCAGTAAATTGAGCTTGAAACATTCGCAGCTCAGGTGATCTGGCTTCTGCCACAGACATCGATTTATATAAATCGTGTCCATATGTCTATTCTTTATTTCTGGCCAAAGACTTTGTGTGTTGATGCTATCTTGTTGTAGTTCTCATTAACTCTGTATTGATTTATGACATCACATGTGTGGCTGGGATTCAGTTTCAGCACATCTTTGAACCACCTCAACCAATCAGAGTACCCAATTGTTGTACTCTGTACATTACTGTGATTTAAAATGGATTTAAAATGAAGCTTTCAAGATGTGGTTGAAGTGTAGCCTTTGAGCTGTTATACAATAAGTAATTGGACAGTTGACTGGCAAGCCGCTTCATGGCCAGTCATTGCTTGTTTTTTTTTTTTTTTTTTTAATGTTTTTTCCCCCTCATTATATATGACAAATTAATAAAAGGTCTGTAATTGGTTCCAGATGTTTAATTTGCATAGAATGTCTCAATATGTAAAGAAAAGGAAGCAATCATTAGTCTGAAAAAATAAAAAAGAATAATAAAAAAAAAACCCTATCAGAGGTACAGAGGAAGCCTGACAAGTGGCTAACTCAACAGTTAAAATTAAATAAGTAAATAAAATAAGACAACTAAACTGGATGATCTTTTTTTGCCCCCTTGGTAAAGAAAAGTCCATTCACAACACCCAGTCAGGAATACTTTAAGGAGGTAAGCTTATGATTTTCATAGTCTACAATCAAGGGACAATTTCAAGAATCACAGAGCCACAGCACACCGTATCATATGTCAAACATGGTACCATCCATTTACACTTTAATCCTATCTGCTTCATTTGAGTCTATTGTGGTGGAGTCCACTGTCCCAGTTCTTAGAGCAGACTGTACTGCTGGCTTTTTTTTTTTGTTTTTGTTTTGTTTTCCCACATTCTTTACTTATTCACAGTGTATCCAGGAAAGGCACTGCATTTTTGATTAGTAAAAAGTGGTTACATAAAATGACCAAATATGAGTGTCTTTTCATAATGAAACACAAAGTATAATAATAATAATAATAATAATAATAATAATAATAATGATAATAATAATAATAAATAACAAATAAAAACTTTATACTCACAAGGGACAAAAACTGAATTTTTCCCAAAGGAGTATATACATTACTCATAATCTTTGACAGTGCTTTCAGTAGAACAAAACTGGGTAAAAGATTATGTACAGTGTAGTTGGATTTCCTGTCACTGTGGGCTTCAGAGCACAGAAGTACAGCGCGGAGTCTGATACAGTGGAGAAGGAGATAAGTAGATCCACTTGTTTTTGCTTATTATTATTTTTAATTTTAGCAGACATTCTTGGGGGAATGTTAGAACTTAGATCTCCACTTTCGAAAATATAAAGGAGGAATTCAGGGTTAGAATTTGGATATTGGCTGTACCAGTACAGATAGTTGTTTGTTGTACCGCTGCTTATTTCATATCTGCAGGACAGTGTAACATTGTCACCTTCATTTCCAATTTTATGAGTGAAAAGTGGCTCTATAGAATCTGCCATGATTTCACCTGTCAAAGAGAAGAAAACAAAAAGTTTTGAACCTTTAAATAGTTAAACAAGAACTACATAAGTCAGACCTACACAGTGGTTTTCTTATTAATTATTCTTATCCACATGCACTAATTAATTAATCAAAAAATGCAAACCTAATATTTCTGCAATAAAAAATTTTATAATAATTAAAAAAAAAAAATAAACAAACAAAAAAAAACAGTTTATAACTCACCCAGTGAAAGCCACAAACACATGAATATAACAGGGAACATGATGAATGTTCAGCTGAATGAAAATCTTCTGAGAACATATCCTGGGGGACATAAATCTTCATGAAGCCCCACCCCACAGCATCATATGACAACAGACATTTCATGATTCAAAGTGAAATGTCCTAAGCACATTTTAGCAAACACATACTGAAAAGAGGAAATTAGTACAATTATGTAAAAATAATAACTATAAAATCTATTAGCTAGATTATTCTATATTTATTTATAAGGGGCCTCTGTCTCACCAGACTTATAGCTTTTTGGTGAAAAGTAAGGACTTGGTGGCCTGGATCTTAAGGCTTAAGGCATCTTGGGATGCAGCTGCTTCTTCTGGTGAAGATGGACCCTTGCATATTTGCCTGGGAGATATGAAAGCTGTTTCTTCTCTGGCTTCTGCTTCTTTCCCCCCTTGAATTTTTTAGGCTTCTTCAGTACTCGCACAATGCGACAGGAAAGAAAATTTGTTCAGTTATTGCGCAAATGTTTTATACCTGCATACAAACATCACGTGAACAGTTTATATTCGTGGATCATACCGAGAGCACGTGCACATCTTGTTATCCATCCATTAAAACATATGTTAGTATTTTTTTCTTTCAATCTCTTGTTGGCTGAGTATACTAATTGTTGAAACTTTGCAATTTTCATCTATTTTTGCATGATACAGTACTTGAGCTGCTCAATAGTCCGTGGCCACCATTGTGTGATTGATTTTTTTTGCTTTTCTTATGAAGCTTTTTGTGGTTTTTTATGAAGCTCCTTACATATTTAATAGAGTTCAGTGTTGCCCTGTCAGTTAACTACACTATGAAGTCATGCTGTTGCAGTTTGAGCAGATTAAGGCCTGCTGTTGATTTGCTAAAGGATGGAGTTCTCAGAAACAGACATTGCCTTGTTGGCAATATATTTTTCTATAAAATCCCAATATATGCCTGAAGGGTACATTTCCACATGAAAAACTTACCCATGCCATGGGCACTGATGCATGCCCATGCCATCACATATACTGGCTTTTACACTTTTCACTGATAACAGATGGTTATTTTTATCTTTGGCACTTGAAACTCAAAATTTGAATTTTTTCCCAAAAACAAGCTGAAATGTGGACTCATTTGACCACAACACATGGTTCCATTGTCTTTTGGTCCTTTTGAGATGAACCTGGGCCCAGAGAACAAGGCATCAGTCTTGCATATAAAGGATATGTAGCTTCTTGACATAATGCGGTTTCAGGTTGAATTTCTGTATGCTGCTATAGACTGTGTCAAATGACCACAGTTTTTAAAAGTACTGTTATACCCAAGTGGCTGTATTTGCCACAGTAGCATGACAATTAAGAAGTGCCATCTGGGGGGCTCAAAGGTCACACATCTAACAGTGGTTTTTAACATTGACCTTTTCACCCTGAGATATATCTAAATTCCCAAAATGCATTCACAATGTTGTGTACTTTTCATTTTTTTTAAAACTATTTTTAGCTTTGATGACCTTAATTCTCTGCAATATTGCATTGAAAAATATTCCTTATGAACTGACTAACAATTTTATCATTATTGTTTTTCTTATTTTTCATTGTGAGCCATGGACCATTTTTTTCTTGAAAAGTCTGAGCATTTTGTGGATGCTGATTTTACACAGTCATGATACTTCACCTACTATCAATTACCTTAGGACTGTTATCTGAACGTTCTGTATATATATATATATATATATATATATATATTACATGCAATAAATTAGTTTTGATGGAAAACCAGGTTTACTGTATACTCTATTTACAGAGGCTTTCATCTTATAGTGCTCATCAAAGGGTTTCTGGCAGGTGTGAGCAGGATTGTATGGTGCTCTAGTATTTGGCTCACAAAAAGATAACTGAGTATGCCACCGTGTGTTCACCAAAGAGCTTTTTATTTATTTCTTTTTCTACCCCACATAATGTACACATCATACATCACGACATACAGACAGAAAACAACTAATTAGCCTAATGTGCATGTCTTTGGACTGTGGGGAGACTAGAGTAACCAGAGGAAACTCATGCAAACTCCATGCAAACATGCAAACTCCCCCAAAAAAACGACTGAACCTTGGACTCGAACCGAGGACTGAACCTTGGACTCGAACCAATGTTAGGCAGATGTATGTTTATATATAGGTATTTACCCCTTTTGCTATGAAGCCCCTTAATAAGATCTGGTTCTATTAATTACCTCTGCAGAAGTTATATAATTTAAAGTTATATAATTACTTTAATACGGTTCACCTGCATATAGTCTGTGTCTTATTAACTCAGTTTATATAGACCTGTTCTTGAAGGCCCCAGAGTCTGCAACACCTCTAATTAAGAAACACCACCAAGCAAGTGACAACATGAAGACCAAGGAACTTTCCAAACAGATCATGGCCAAATTTGTGAAAAAGTACAAATCATGGTTGGGTTATAAAATATATTCCTAAGTAATGAAAATCCCACAAATCCATTATCAAAAAATGAAAATTATATGACACCACAATAAACCTGTGCAGTGAGGGCTATCCACTAAAACTCACAGATCAGGCAAAAAGGGCATTAATCAGAAAGTTAAGAAAGAGACCAAGGGTAACCTGGAAGAATCTGGAAAACTCCACAGTGGAGACTGGTGTATCTATCCATAGGACCATACTGTCATACATCCCATCAAGTCATTGTTTACAGAACACAATAAATCATGTTTAGACTTCACTAAAAAAATCGGTGTTAAACGCACCCAAAGATATGGAAGAAGGTCCTCCGGTCAGATAATTTAACTTTTTGGCCATCAAGGGAAACGCTGTCTCTGGTGTAAACCCAACACCTCTCATCACGCCAAGAACATCATTTTCCCAGTGAAGGATGGTGGTGGCATTATTATGCTGTGGTGATGTTTATATATACATA
>JAQMYF010000022.1:1082436-1107009 GCA_030014195.1 Neosilurus mollespiculum
GTTATATTTATTTGGAATTGGTTAATTTGAGTAATCCAGTCATTAGTATTACAATATATGTATTGGATTTTATATATTATATTTTTCTTTCCTTTTTCTTTTTGCCCTCCTCCCTCACCTCGTGCTGCCACACAGGCAAAGAGATGGGGGACAACTCCAGATCCTGTCGGTAGATGACAGCTAAGCCATCACCCTGACCGGTACTGCGAGCTGCCTCCAGGTAACTGTAGCCGGATGGACAGGCTTCACTGAGGGCAGTGTATACCTCTGGCTGGTGCCAGGTCTCTGTCAAACACATGAAGTCATGTCCCTTCTCTCTGATGTGTGTTCTTCAATCAGTGTGGACTTCTTGCTGATAGATTGAGTGTTAAAAAGTTCGAATTTAACCAATGACTGTGGAGTAAATCTCTGTACAGGTCTTAGAACAGTAAAATCCACTCCACGCGGGCTGGAATCCACTCTACAAAATGTATCCACCTGAAAGTGCGGGGATCTCGCGATATTTCCTATAGTGGAGTGCAGAGATCTCACGAAATTTCCAGTGTTGATGGTTGCTGGAGCAACAGTGCTCTGATGATGCGTCAGACATGTGACGGATGACCAGAGAGATGGAATGCTGGTAGCAGAGCAGCTTGACTGATTGTGGAAGCTGAACTTTCGACCAGAGCCTCTGTGAATGTAGCAAGGGCGGCGAAGAAGACCAAGTTCTTTAATAATGGAGATGTTAATTCCAGAAGTGGTTACGTGATTCATTCCGCAGAGTTGTGAGCTGGAATAGCTGAACGCCATGTTAACCAGAGAGGGATGCTAGCCAGGCAGCATTGGTGCCTACAAGAAACGGTGGTGTGGGCGACACATTATCTGTCAGGATGACATGTTGGTCGGATCCAAGGAGCCCTTTTTCCTGTGGGACAAAGATGACAGCTGGAAGTCGTCTAGCAGGTAGATGACTAGCTACCTAGCATCACCACTGGTGTAGTTTGGCCAGGAACCGAAGTCAAGAAAGACTAGAGCACAAGGCTCTTAAAAGTAACACAAGCGCAAATATCGCAAAAAAAAGCGCAAAAATAAGAATAAAAAATAAAAATAATAATAATAGTAAAAGCGCAAATAGCTATCAGCTATAAAAGCGCATAAAACCATGGGCGGAGAAGCGGCGAACAAGCAACTCCAGTGTCCTCTCCTTTCCCACTAGTAAAGGACAACCATTGTCCCTTTCCCAAAGAAACCTAATGTGAGCTGCCTCAATAGCTATCACCCATTAGCAATCACATCTTCACTGCCTGCTGCACTCAACCCATTTCAGTTCGCCTACCGGTCAAACAGACCCACAGACGATGCAATAGCGCTGGCTCTGCACACTGCTCTCTCACACCTGGACCACAAGAAGTTGTATTGTTTTAATGCTCTGGACCGCAAAGCTCTACAGGGGTTGGTCAGATCAGCACAACGTATCACCAGGACTGAACAGCCAGCCATCCAGGACCTATAAACTCAGCGCTGTAGGAGGAAGGCCCAGCGGATCCTCTCTGATCCCAGCCACCCCAACCGCACACTCTTCATGCTCCTGCCGTCAAGCGGACGGTACAGGAGCATCTGGACTCAGACCAGCAGATTCAGGGACAGTTTCCACAAGCCAACAGGCTACTGAACTGCCGATACACTGGGCAAATTGCACACAATATTTTGCATGCTCATTGTACACACTGTACATGCACACACCACTACCTTTGCACTACAGCCACTTCAGTATTTATTTTAGTATCTTTTTATTTATCCTTCTGTATATATATATATATATATACCTTTCCCTCACCCAGATTCGGGTGAGATGGGCGCCAGCCTCCCTTGTGACCCTAATTAGGATTAAACAGTTCAGAAAATTAATGAATGAATCATTGTTAATGTTGTCACATGTAGAGCGCAACCAGTATTTGCCAGAAATTCTTTGTTGCTGTAGGCCTTTTTGCAGCATCCTGGATCAAACTTTAATATGTTAATACGCCAGTGGTAAGAGTGATTATTTAAGTCTAATTTAGAAGTAAAATTAGCAGATTACACAACTGGTAGTTAAAATTAAAAAGAAAAATAGCATCATAGATATGGCATCAATGATGAGGGGGAGATGAGAAGCTCAACCATCCAGGAGGAGCACAGAGTAGAACCGCTGCTCCTCCGTGTTGAGTGAAGCCATTTGAGGTTGCTCGGCCATCTGATTAGAATGCCTCCTGAACACCTGGTGTGGTGTTTCTGTCATGTCCAAATGGAAAAAGACCCCAGGGTCTACCCAGAACACGCTGGAGGGACTATGTTTCTCAGCTGGTCTGGAAACGCCTCGGTGTCCACTGGGAAAGATGGAGGAAGTGTCTGGGGAGAGGTACGTCTGGACCTCATTGCGTAGGCTGCTGACCTTGCGACCCGACCCCGGAACAAGAGGAAGAAGATGATGATGATATGGGATCAAGCATGCAGAGGTAAACATGAAAACAGCTCCATCATGTGGTAAAAGCATGGCTCTGCCATGTGTAGTGCTTTTTGTACAGAGTAGTTGGGTTTCCTCTCACTGTGGGCTCCAGAGCGCAGTAGTACAGTGCAGAGTCTGATACTGCAGCAGAGGAGATAGTCAGATTTACTTTCTTATTCGACTCAGATTTGTCAAGTTTTATGGATAATCGTGGATAAGGTGGTTGAGCCTTAGTGACATGTCCACTAGATTCATCAATCAGCAGCAGAAACTCAGGTCTTGATCCAGGTTTTTGTTGATACCAGTGAAGACTGTCAACTGATCCAGTATATGTGCAGGACAGTGTGGTGTTACTGCCTTCAGTTATAGATTCGGTGGTTTGGTCTGGTTTAATGCTGTTGGCAGCAGCTTCTGCAATAAAAATATTACAAGTTCTTTATAATTACAAAATATAATTAGATTACCATTGCATCATTGAAAAAAAAGATGAAAAACAAAATTGTGCTTTTTGATAATTACAAAAACGTGTTATTTGATATGTAATGTATGACTTACCATTATCAGCAACAGTGAATAAAACTAAGAGCAGTAACATTGTTACCATTCCTTCAAACCTCTCTGCCTTTAGAACTTTATGTCTGTGTCGCATATTTGAGATTGTCTCTGATGTCACTACATGTAGCTCCACCCACTCATATTTATCCTGCTTCATTTCCCAGAGCAAACATGGCCTAACTAAATAATATGTTAATTTGAGGATATTAAAATGATTTACTTGGCTGGTGTTTCGGTTTCATAAATAAACTTTATTGGGGCTAAGAAGTAGATACCATGAGTACCTCTCACTAAAGCAACGATGACAGATGAAGACATTTATTATTTTGTCATTACTCACCTCAAAGCATTTTTGTTCCTGAATCAGTGGTTCTGGTTCATCCGCAATCATTTACTTGCCGAACCGTTTAATCCTACTGATGTCATAGGGAGGCTGAAGCCAATCTCAGCTGACATTGGGTGAAAGCTGGGAACACCTTAAAGAGTTTGCAAGACCATCGCAGGGCAACATACACCCCACCATGCAAACTGACATCCACAATTTGACCATTTGGAACAGGCAATTAGCCCGATGTGCATGTCTTTGGACTGTGGGGGAAAAAACGGAGTACCCGGTGGGAAGCCATGCAAGCACAGGAAGAACATGCTAACCCCACACAGAAATGCCTGAGAGTCAAACCCAGTACCTTCTTGCTGTGAAGTGGACAGCCGCCCTTCTCTGTGTTCCATGATGATTCATTTCTTTTGCTGACTTTTGCTGACTTTGTCTTCCACCGATGAGATAATTTTTATACTTTGTAAATGCTTTGCGGATCATGGCAGTCAAACAAAGTTAATGTCAGGAAAATCCTACCAAAACAACTGAAGTGTAAGTTTGAAGTGGTTAATTGAAAAAAGCTGTTGCCTCTCAGCTCCAAGCCCATCTGTCTCACAACAATTTGTATGAACATTTTCAATCTGGCTTCCGCCCACTCCATAGCACCGAATCCGCATTACTCAAAATCACTAATGACCTCCTCCTGGCAGCTGATTCCGGTCTGTTATGTATTCTTATTCTTCTTGATCTGAGTGCGGCCTTCGACACCATTTCTCACTCCATCCTCCTGGCTAGACTCTCCTCCATCGGCATCACTCATACCCCTCTCGATTGGTTCACATCATATCTCTCTGGCCGCACTCAGTTCATCCAACTGAAAACTTTTACCTCCCAGTCACTCCCAGTTACTACAGGTGTGCCCCAGGGCTCTGTCCTGGGGCCCCTGTTGTTCATCATCTACCTCCTCCCCCTCGGTTATATTTTTAAAAAACATCACATACATTTTCATTGCTATGCGGATGACACCCAGCTCTACCTCTCCACCAAGCCGAACTCCACCCTACCACCATCTTCCCTCACAGATTGTCTTCAAGAGATTAAGTCCTGGTTCACCTCAAACTTTCTTAAATTAAACAGTAGCAAAACAGAAATGTTATTAATAGGCACCAAATCCACTCTCTCCAAATCTGATAGTTTTTGTATTCCCATTGATGACTCTTCCATTTTCCCCTCTCCCCAGGTAGAGTCTGGGTGTCTTCCTCGACAGCACTCTGTCTTTTACATCACACATCAACAATATAACCCGGTCAGCATATTTTCATCTTCGCAATATCAACCGCCTCTGTCCCTCTCTCACCCCTCACACTGCCGCCATACTTGTTCACAGTCTTGTCACTTCCCGTCTTGATTACTACAACTCCCTTCTGTTCGGTCTTCCTCAAAAAACACCTCATAAACTTCAACTGGTTCAGAATGCAGCAGCCTGGGTTATCACAAGAACCCCATCCACTCATCACATCACCCCTGTCCTGCAGCAGCTTCACTGGCTTCCCGTCACTTGCCGCATCCACTACAAAATCCTGCTGTTCACCTACAAGGCCATCCATAACCTTGCTCCTTCCTACCTTTCTGATCTCCTCCATGTTTCCATACCAGTCCATTCCCTCAGATCCTCCTCCTCCATCCACCTCACTGTCCCACCCACCCGCCTTGTTACCATGGGGAGCAGAGCTTTCAGCTGCTCTGCTCCTAATCTCTGGAACTCATTCCCCCCTGACCTCCGTAACTCTGATTCAATACAACTGTTGAAATCTAAACTCAAAACACATCTGTTAAAACTGGCATATTCACTGTAATTTTTCAAACTGCTTCTGATTATGTTGTTTTATGCATTTTTTATTTATGAGTGTATTAATTGATGGGTTCTTTTTCTTGAGTTGTAAGGTGACCTTGAGTGTCAAGAAAGGCGCCCACAAATAAAATGTATTATTATTATTATTATTATTAATCAGAGTCACATTAATTCATGGTATATGTGTACAGTACTGATTGCCATTTAATATAAGAATGTGAGTGGTTAATTCTCGAAACAGCCACAACACCCATTATAAGAGAGTGTGTACATGGTGGCGTTGCGGTTAGCACCTCCACCTCACAGCAGGAGTGTCCTGGGTTTGAGCCTCGTACCTGGTAAGGGTGTTTCTGTGAGAAATTTGCATGTTCCTCTGTGTTTGTGCAGGAGAATGTGAGTGTCAATGGTTGTGTATTTGTTGGCCCTATGATGGACTGGCAAATTGTAAAGGGTGCACCCCGCTCAGCTGAAATAGACCCCAGCCTTCCTGCCACATTAAAAGGATTAACCCAGTTAACAAGTTCTTTTGAGAATGTTGCTACAGTACTGCACAAAAGTTAATGCAACCTTATAATTGATGGGAAACAGTTCAGCAAATGAATAAATGAATGAATAGGAAGCCAAGCTATGCTTAAACATGGTTTAAGTGGATCACTATCATGCTACAGCCTCAAGAAACGTAATGTAAATGTGGTTTGGAGGCAGTGTTGTTTGTCTCACACTCCCGTTTCTGTTTCCTTTGCAGCTGCGGCACTGTGATGGGGTGTGGATACGCAACCCTAACCATTCTACATGTAGGCCATTGTATACTATGGGTGCACAGGACCCTAGTGGGCCCTAGTTAGGACTTATTGTTCTTCATGACTTGACCATTTTCAGAGAGGTTCCATGGGCAAAACCTCATGTAATTTGGCACACATGTTTGTGCTACTGACAGTTAATCAGGGACCGAGGCTTGGATTGAGATCTATAGCACCAACATATGTAACAGAGAAATATTTTTGTAATCTTTGCTTGTGCTTATGGCTTTATGCATTATATGTAGGGGTATTATCACACATACTTGCATGTTTCGAATTTTTTTTACATCATGAATGTACATGTGTGTTTTTCTTTTATTTCTCCAACATTGTTTTTTCTTAATGTTTTAAATGCCAGTTTTAAGGGTCATAATTTGAGTCTAAATCATGAGTAAACATTAGCAGATTATACAAAAGGTGGTTGACATTCAAAAGCAAAATAACATCATAGATATGACACCAAGCATGAAAACAGCTCCATCATGTGGTAAAAGCATGGCTTTGCCCGGTCATGTGTTGTGCTTTTTGTACAGTGTCGTTGGGTTTCCTCTCACTGTGGGCTGCAGAGCGCAGTAGTACAGTGCAGAGTCTGATACTGCAGCAGAGGAGATAGACAGATGTACTTTCTTATTCGACTCAACTTGGTCAAGTTTTACAGACAGTCGTGGACGAGGTGGTTGAGAATGAGTGACAAGTCCACTAGCTTCATCAATCAGCAGCAGAAACTCAGGTCTTGATCCAGGTTTTTGTTGATACCAGTGAAGACTGTCAACTGATCTAGTATAGGTGCAGGACAGTGTGGTGTTTCTGCCTTCAGTTATAGATTCAGTGGTTTGGTTCGGTTTAATGCTGTTGTCAGCAGCCTCTGCTAAAAAAAAAGAAAATCAATTTCTTTATTATTACAAAATTTTATTAAATTACAATTACATTGTTAAAAAAAAAATTTATTGTGCTTTTTTGATAATTACAAAAATGTATAAATTTACATGTAGAGTATGACTTACCATTATCAGCAACAGTGAATAAAACTAAGAGCAGAAACATTGTTATCCTGAGTGTTTCCTTCAAACCTCTCTACCTTTAGAACTTTGTCTGTGTTGTATATTTGAGATTGTCTGTGATGTCACTGCATGTAGCTCCACCCACTAATATTTATTCATATTCATGAAACCCTGCTTCATTTCCCAGTGCAGACATGGTCTAACTTAACAAACTTTTTTTTGTTAATTTAGCCCGTTATCCTCATGTGTATGTCTTTGGACTGTGGGAGGAAACTATAGTATCCAGTGGAAACCCTTGCAAGCACGGGAGGAACATGCAAACTCCACACTGAAAGACCTGAGTCCGAAAATCAAACCCAGTACCTGTTTTGATGCTAAAATGCTATTTACTTTGTCCCTGTTTTACATGTCACTTTATATGTCATTTATTCATTTTCTGATCCGCTTAATCCTAATTAGGGCGGCGGGGAAGCTGGCGCCCATCTCAGCCATCACTGGGCGAAGGCAGATTACACCCTGGACAGCTTGCCATGCCATCGCAGGGCAGTCACTTGATATGTAAAGAGCTTATTTACCATTCCCTGAAGCAATTTTACAGGGCCATAATTTTTACTCATCTCCTTTATTACAGAAATACACTGCCCTGCCGTGCATGTGTGTGACATTTTGGCAACATCAAAACAGTGTCAAAAATGTCATGTACATTAAAGTCATATACATGTTCTCAATCAACATTATGGCCTAACATTGTTACAATATTCAACCAACCAAATTATGACCTTTATCCAACGTCGTAGTAATGTTGCACAACATTGTGTGTTTGCTGGGTTTGTCCCAGTGGCATTTCTGTTTTTGTTGTTGTACCACGTAAAAACAAATATGATAAGGAATTTTTCACATTTCTTCTACAAACCCAACACATTCCCAATGAGCAAGCCCGTGGTGACGATGGCAAGGGAAAACTCCTTCAGTCGACAAGAGGAAGAAACCTTGAAAGGACCCACACTCAAATGGGAAGCCCATCCTCATTTGGGTGAACCCAAATAAAAATACAAACCATGAGGCAAACACTTCACTATAGATTAACATGAAGTCTAGTTGGTCATGTTATAACTGTAATGCTAATTGTAGTCCTAAATAATTCTAGTAAAATAGTTTATATCACCAGCAGTGAAAAGTCATTTGGAGCAACTGGCTTCTAAGATGAGAACTCCAACTAGCAGTAGCACATCAGGATGGAGCACAGGATTCATAAAGCAGAAGGATCAGGACCATTGATATCTCAGAAGTAGCATATGTACCTCAGCAAAAAACAGAGAAAGAGAGGGTGTGTGTGTGAGAGAGAGAGAGAGAGAGAGAGAGAGAGAGAGAGAGAGAGAGAAAGAGAGAGAAGGATGATAGGAATGCTCATTACAGTATAATTGTTAAGGAAGAGAGTTTATTAGTGCTGAGTGCAAGCAGGGTTATGCACCTATTAGAACATCCAGGCAGTAACGCATTACAATAATATAATCTTGAGGTAACAAAAGCATGAATTTTTTATTTTTTTTCTGCATCATGACGTGACATCATATTACTTATTAAATTAATATTCCTGAGAAGAAAGTAGGCTATCTGGATAATATTATATTTATCTATTTGAGCTTCAAATATAAGATATGTAAATCACGAAAGGGCCGTTTCCTTAACCCCAACAAATTATTATTATTATTATTTTATGTTTATTTTTTTTGCTGTACTGTATTAATCTCACCGTAGAAATTATTGAATTAAACCAATCCAAATTGAGCACACACACAAACACACACGTAAACAGTAAGCACACACACATTTAGAGCAGTGGGCTGCCACACACTGGAGGTGCCCGGAGAGCAGTTGGGGGTTAGGTGCCTTGATCAAGGGCACTTCAGCCATGAAGGTGGAGGAAAGGAAGGTGCAGCTCACTTTACCACCGCCACACATTTTTCTGCTGTTTTGGGAATCAAACCAGCGACCTTTCAGTCCCAAAGCCACTTCTTTCTTCTTTAATCATTAGGCTATGGCTCCCCCCATTTTCTAATCTATCAAAGTGAATGGTATGATAAATAGTGTCAAAGGCTGCACTAAGGTCAAGCAACACAAGCAGGGAGACACAGCCATGGTCAGAGGCCACCAGTAAATCATTTACCTCCTTAACGATTGCTGTCTCTGTGCTATGATGAGGCCTGACTGATACATTTCATGAATGCTATTCCTACATAGATATGAACATAACTTCTGTGCTACACCTTTAGGTAAGATCTTGGAAATAAAAGGAGGTTTGGTATTGTTCTATAGTTGGACAGCTGACAGGGGTCAAGGTTAGGTTCGATAACTGCTAGTTTAAAGGCTTTAGGTACAGTTATAGGGGATGAATGGCTTTATAATGTGTTCTTTTGTTATGGACTACCATTATTTTAGATCCCTCTTTTTCCATTTCTTTGTCCTTCTTCATGTCATGATACAGTTTAAATATATGACTTTGGGCTCATATCAAAACACATTTTCTTTCATGTTTTTAGGAGATTTGATGTAGAGTTTTGCCAAATTGAATAATGAAATATACATGGTAATGTTGTCACAAGTAGAACACAGCCAGTACTTGCCAGGTATTCCTTTTCTCCTTTGTTGCCTTAGGCCTTTTTGTGGCCTCCTGGACCAGATTTCAGTATTTTATTATGCCAGTGGTAATGGTGATAATTTAAATCTAATTCAGAAGTTTACATCAGCAGATTACACCAATGTTGTTTGATATAAAAAAAATAACATTACAGATATGGGATCAAGCATGCAGAGGTAAACATGAAAACAGCTCCATTATGTGGTAAAAGCATGGCTCCCAGTCATGTGTAGTGCTTTTTGTACAGAGTAGTTGGGTTTCCTCTCACTGTGGGCTGCAGAGCGCAGTAATACAGTGCAGAGTCTGATACTGCAGCAGAGGAGATAGACAGATTTACTTTCTTATTCGACTCAGATTTGTCAAGTTGTATGGACATTCGTGGATGAGGTGGTTGTGCCTTATTGATATGTCCACTAGCTTCATCAATCAGCAGCAGAAACTCAGGTCTTGATCCAGGTTTTTGTTGATACCAGTGGAGACTGTAAGATGTTACACTGTATGTACAGGACAGTGTGGTGTTTCTGCCTTCAGTTATTGATTCGGTGGTTTGGTCTGGTTTAATGCTCTTGTCAGCAGCATCTGCTATAAAAATATTACAATTTCTTTATAATTACAAAATATAATTAAATTACCGTTACATTATTGAAAAACAAAATTGTGCTTTTTGATAACTACAAAAAAGAATTATTTGATATATAATGTATGACTTACCATTATCAGCAACAGTGAATAAAACTAAGAGCAGTAACATTGTTATCCTGAGTGTTTCCTTCAAACCTCTCTACCTTTAGAACTTTATCTCAGTGTTGGATATTTGAGATTGTCTCTGATGTCATTACATGTAGCTCCACCCACCCATATTTATTCATATTCGTGAAACCCTGCTTCATTTCCCAGTGCAGATATGAGCTAACAAACTATTATGTTAATTTGAGAACATTAAAATTATGTAATTGGCTTGTGTTTGGGTTTCATAAATAAACTTTATTGGGGCTAAGAAGTAGATACCATAAGTACCCCTCAGTAAAACTAAGATGACAGATGAAGACATTTACTTACGTTTTATTATTGTGTCATTAATCACCTCAGAGCATTTTTGTTTCAGAACCCATGGTTCTGATTCATCCACAATCATTTAGTTGCCGAACTGTTTAATCCTACTGGAGTCATGGAGAAGCTGAAGCAATCTCAGTGGACACTGGGTGAAGGCAGGGTACACCCTACACAGTTTGCCAGTCCACTGTATGTAGTCATGTAGCCTGCCTTGACCCAGTATCAGCTGAAATAGGCTCCAGCTTCCTCGTGACACAAAAAATGTTAAAATCAGCTAACAATATGTTTTGAGAATGTTGCTACAGCGTTGCACAAAAGTTGCAATGATGCAAGAATTATGCAAAGTTACAATATTGTTGCACAACTTTGTGTGTTTAGTGGGAAGCGGTTCAGTTAATGAATGAATGAGTGAGTAGGAAGCCCTGCTACACTTAAACATGGTTTAAGTGGATTACTATCAGGTTACAGCCTCAAGAAATGTAATGTAAATGTGGTTTGCAGGCTGTGTTGTTTGTCTCACACTCCCATTTCTGTTTCCTTTGCAGCTGCGGCACTGTGACAGGGAATGGCCAGAAACCCCAACCATTCTTCATATAGGCTACTATATACTTTCGGTGCATGCGACCCTAGTGGTTTTGTTAGGATTTATTTTTCTTCAACACCTGAGCATTTTCAGAGAGGTTCCATGGGCGAAAACTCATGTAATTTGGCACACATGTCTGTGCTACTGACAGTTACACACGTCTGCTCCTGGGTTGTTGGGCCTGTTTGATACACTTGGGCCTATCAAAATAACAAGAAGAAGCCCCATGAACGAAGCTATTTCACAAAACATAAATGTTAAACTACATATTGTAATAAATGTCTATTTTTGTAGACAGAGGAGCACAGTGGCTCAGTGGTTACTGAAATCACTGCATTGTCTCAGGAACACTTCCACAAATCGCTGTCTCTGAACACAGTTCGCAGAGATGCTTTTAAACTGAAAGCTGATAACAAAAAGGGTCCTCCTCCTTTTTAGTCCAGAATACGTAGCTTCCATGATTTACAAAGCCAATCATTTATGTTCTACCAACATCACTACAATGTTGTAATCATGTTATGTGTCGACTCTTGAAAATTTTTTTATATAATTGTGTTTGCTCATGTTTTAAGTTTGAGTGGTTTAGGTAGTTAACTTCTGTTCTTTTTGTGGTCCGGTCCAGTAGATTACTTTGCACTGGGAGTAAAAGTAGAACGCAAGGCTCTGGGTTACCGATCAGGAAGTCAGCGGTTCAAGCCCCAGTACCACCAAGTTGCCACTGTTGGGACCTTGAGCAAGACCCTTCACCCTCAATTGCTCAGTTGTATGAATGTCATATAAATCTAAGTTGCTCTGGTTAAGGGCGTCTGCCAAATACTATAAAAGTAAAAGTTGGTGTTGGTGCCATTGAGGGATTGGAAAGATTACTATGTCTTGTGTTTAAGCCTGAATGGGCAATATTAGCATTTTAGTTGATGGGTGTGGTCTTTTTGATCCTCTTTTTTACTTATCCTTTTCTCTTCTCTGCGGGACGGGAGCTGTTGGGCTGAGGTCAGTGGCATGGTGTGTTTTTGGTGATGGTGTCCTTTCCCCTAATCGATCCTTTACATTAGCTCACTTCGTGTGTTGTTTGGAGGGTGTATTGCATTCACATGGGCTGTTTATCATCAGAAATTCCCTTTCTCTCTTCCTGATAACCCTCCATACTGCTTTACACCTCTGTGCTGTTTCACAAATAGGATTTTATGTGTTTCTTTGTCAGCATATATGGCATATGAGACGTGAAAAAAAACATGGTAATGTTGTCACATGTAGAATGCAACGAGTAGTTGGCAGAAATTCCTGCATCTCCTTCGTTGTAGGCCTTTTTGCAGCCTCCTGGATGAGATTTCCTCTGGAATTTTCAACAATTTTGAAGGGACGTCCAGTTCTTGGTAATGTCACTGTTATGCAATATTTTCTCCACTTGTTGATGATTGTCTTCAATGTGCTCGATGAAGCCTTTTCCTTTCATCAATGAAATTATTTTTATAGTTGGTAAACTCTTTGCGGAGCATGGCAGTTGACCAACGTCAATGTCAGTGTGGCATGAGGAAGTGTTAGAGAGGTAGTAACTAAAATAGCTGTAATCTGACTACGCCTATCTGAGAATTGCACCCAGAGAAATTTGTTATTTTCCTGTTCCAATTACCCAGACAGGTCACCCAGGCTTGTCCCACAAGTTAGAGCACAAGATATGTGTCCAGTAAAAAGGAATTTATTACAATCTGAGAGATAAACCACTAGTTTATCAGACTCAGATTAATTCATGGCAAATGTGTACTGACTGCAATTTATGATTAGTTTGAATGTGATTGGTTAGTTCTTTACACCAGTGTGGTATAGTGGCATAGTGGTTAGCACTTCCGCCTCACAGCAAAAGGTTTTTGGGTTCAAGCCTCATGCCTAGCAAGAGTGTTTCTGTGTGGAGTTTGCATGTTCTCCCTGTGCTTGTGTGGGTTTCCTCTGGGTGCTCCAGTTTCCTCCCACGGTCCATGAGGTGTGAATGAGCATAAATGATTGGGTCATATCCAACTCCCACCCTTCATGCATTGCCTTCCCTATCATACAACCATCACCAACCAGGGAGGGGGGTAAGCATGCACATGCCCCCTCTGTGACATGCGATTCCTCCACCCACCTCTTTATGGACTGCTGCGCATGCGTGTTTGGGGGTGGACTAACACACTCGGAGAGAAAGCGATATCCGCCCTCTCGTACGAATGAGCTCACAGACGCCCATGACTGGCTGGTGACCGCTGCGAGTGACCAGGAGGAGAGCGTATGCCATCTCTCACTCATGTGAGAGCTCGGCCAATTAGCTCCCATGGACTCCTAGTCACGGATGGCTGTGGCATCAATCCGGATATCAAACTTGCGATTTTCGGGAGCACTGCAATGCTTAAACAGGGTTTAAGTGGATCACTATCATGTCACACTCTCAAGAATACTTTAACAGTAAATGTGATGGTAACTTTTTTTTATTATTATTAAGAAAAATATTCATGATTATAAATAAGTACAGTTTTTCTTAATATTTTACTATGCCAGTGGTAAGGGTGATTATTTAGTTCTAATTCAGAGGTAAATATAAACAAATAGTGTCTGATATTCATAAGAAAAATTACATCACATACATGAGACCAAGCAAGCAGAAGAAAACATGCAATCAGCTCCATCATGTGGTAAAAGCATGGCTCCCGGTCATGTGTAGTGCTTTTTGTGCAGTGTAGTTGGGTTTCCTCTCACTGTGGGCTGCAGAGCGCAGTAATACAGTGCAGAGTCTGATACTGCAGCAGAGGAGATAGACAGATGTACTTTCTTATTCGACTCAACTTGGTCAAGTTTTACAGACAGCCGTGGATGAGGTGGTTGAGCCTCAATTATATGTCCACCAGCTTCAACAATCAGCAGCAGAAACTCAGGTCTTGATCCAGGTTTTTGTTGATACCAGTGAAGACTGTCAACTGATCCAGTATAGGTGCAGGACAGTGTGGTGTTACTGCCTTCAGTTATAGATTCGATGGTCTGGTCTGGTTTAATGCTGTAGTCAGCAGCATCAGCTATAAAAATATTACAATTTCTTTATAATTACAAAATATAATTAAATTACAAATACATTACATAAAACATTTAAAATTGAGTTTTTCTGACAATTACAAAAATGTGTATTTTGGCATGTAATGTATGACTTACCATTATCAGCAACAGTGAATAAAACTAAGAGCAGTAACATTGTTTTCCTGAGTGTTTCCTTCAAACCTCTCTACCTTTAGAACTTTGTCAGTGTTGTATATTTGAGACTGTCTGTGATGTCACTACATGTAGCTCCACCCACTCATATTTATCCCTCACTAAAATAAGTAAGTAAAGCAAATAAGTACAAATTTAAAGCATTTATGTTCCAGAATCTGGTTCATCCTCATTCATTTATTTGCTTCATGGAGAGGCTGAAGCTAATCTTAGCTGACACTGGGCGAAGGCAGGGTACACCCTAAACAGTTCGCCAGACCATCACAGGGCAACACACACCCAACCATGCACACTAACATCCACAATTTGACAATTAGGAGCAGTCAGTTAGACTGCAGGAGGAAACCGGAGTACTCGGTGGAAACCAATGCAAGCCCAGGAAGAACACCACACAGAAATGACTGAGGATCAAAACCAGAACCTTCTTGCTGTGAGACGGAAGGCTGTATTCCATGATGACAAATGCCTTGGAAAAGGAATTTCTGTAACCTCCTCCTGACGTTGCCTTCCACCAATGAGATTATTTTTATACTTTGTAAACGCTTTGCGAAAACATTGAAGTGTAAGTTTAAAGTGGTTAATCAGAGTCACATTTATTCATGGTATATGTGTACAGTACTTACTGCCATTTAATATAAGAATGTGAGTGGTTAATTCTCTAAACACCCACAGCCCCCATTATAAGAGAGTGTGCACATGGTGGCGTAGCAGATAGCACTTTCACATCAAAGCAGGAGTGTCCTGGGTTCGAGTCCCATACCTGGCAAAGGTGTTTCTGTGTGAAATTTGCATGTTCACTCTGTGCTTGTGTGGGTTTCCCCCCGGGTGCTCCAGTTTCCTCCCACAGATCGAAAATATGCACATTAGCCTAACTGCATGTTCTTGATTGCCCCTAGGTGTGAATGTGACTGTGAATGGCTGTGTGTGTGTTGGCCTGGTAATGGACTGGCAAATTGTAAAGGGTGTACCCTGCCTTAACCCGGTATCAGCTGAAATGGACCCCAGCCTCCCCACAACCCTAATAGGATTAACCCAGAAAACAAATTGTTTTTAGAACGTTGCTACAGAACTTTGCACAAAAGTTGCAATAATGCAACCTAATAATTGTTGGGAATCAGTTGAATTAATGAATAAATGAATGAGTGAGTAGGAAGCGCTGCTATGCTTAAACATGATTTAAAACATGATTTCACTATCATGGTATCAGGCTTCAAGAAATGTAAATGTGGTTTGGAGGCAGTGTTTTTTTTTTTGTCTCACTTATCCCGGTCCTGTTCCCTTTGCAGCTGCTGCACTGTGACAGGTGTGGGTACGCAACCCCAACCATTGTGTTTGTTGGCCACTGTATACTGTGGGTGCATACGACCCTATTGGTTTTGTTAGGATTTATTTTTCTTCAAGACGTGACCATTTTCATAGAGGTCCCTTGGGCAAAAAGTGTAGTGGTTAGGGTGCTGGGCTCATGATCAGGAGGTCATGGGTTCGAATCCCCATTAGACCACCACCGTGCTAAGACCTTAGGTCTTAACCACAAATGTGCATCTGTCCACCCAGCAATATAAATAGGTACCAGTAAAAAAATACTGGGAAGGTAACCTGCGATGGATTAGCATCCAGAAAGAGCTGAACTCCTAGCCGCTTCACGCTACAGAAACCAGGGATAAATTCCGGCCAGACCCAACATGGGCAAAACGTCATGTAATGTGGCACACACGTGTCTGTGCTACTGACAGTTACACATGTCTGCAGTGGTTACTGAAATCACTGCATGGAACATCCGCCACACATCACTGTCTCTGAACACAATTTATAGAGAAGCAGGCTTTTGAACCGAGTGCTGATAACATAAAGGGTCCTCCTCTTTAGTCGAGAATACGTAGCTTCCATAATTTCCAAAGCTAACAATTTAGGTTGTTCCAACATTGTTAAAACGTTGCTCAAAAGTTGTGATCATGTTATTTGTAGACTCCCAAAAACGTTGTTAAAATGTTTCAGGTAACATTTTCATTGAATGTCTTAAAGACATTATCAGATGTTATAAAACATTAATTTGCAAGTACTGTTCGCATGTGTACTGTGGTTTCCTTTTCAGTACCTGCGTGGTTCAGTGAATAAGAAACCCCAGTACAGATGCACACAGTTCTTGTGCTAGATGGCTCTGCACTGGGGGCCTGCATGTGTGTGACATTTTGCCATCAGCAAAACAACGCCATGCACAAAAAGTCATGTACATGTTCTTGTTATGTCTCATGTTGTTATGTCTTTCTGCTTCAGCTTTTTGTTATTATTATTTTTTGATTTTGATATACTGTATTAATCCCACACGGAAAATTATCGGCTCTGCATTTAACCCAGCCAAAGTGAGCACACGCACACACGTAAACAGTGAGCACACGCACACACTCGAAGCAGTGGGCTGCCACACACATTGCAGCGCCCGGAGAGCAGTTGAGGGTTAGGTGCATTGCTCAAGGGCACTTCAGCCATGAAGGTGGAGGAAGGGAAGGTGCAGCTCACTTATCCCCCCCCCCCCTCCCGCCGCACATTTTTCCTGCTGGATCGGGAATCAATCCAGCGACCTTTCAGACCCAAACCCACTTTTCTAAACATTAGCCAACGGCTGCCCCTAATTTTGTCTTTTTTATGTATATAAAATTGTGTTTATATAATTGTGTTCACCTGACTATTTTATTTAAGTTTATTTATATATTTTTATTGTTAAGTATTGGTATGCTCATGTTTTATGTTTGGATGGGCTGAGTAGTTCACTACTGTGCATTTTGTGGGCCAGTCCAGCAGATTACCTTGCAGTTGGTGTTGGTGCCAAAGTGGGATTGGAAAAATAAGCACTTCCTGTGTTTAAGGCTGGTTGGGTAATATTAGCATTTTAGTTGATGGTTGTGGTCCTTTTGATCCTCTCCTCGTTGGATGGTTCTACTGAAGGCCTTGTTCTTATCCTTTTCTGTTCGCCGTGGAATGGGAGCTGTTGGGCTAAAGTTGGTGCCATTTTTTTAAATAAAAATATTAATGATGTAAACAAGTAGAGTTTTTTTTTTTTATATTTTAATATGCCAGTGGTGAGGGTGATTATTTAAGACCTGACTTACATGTAAGCAGTCTCATCCGAATGTACAATCCGAAGCTAATTGAATATATTCGAATTGGAACTCACATATTTTTTGAGATAGTCAGCCAAATTTGAGGTAAATGGTCCATATTCTCGGTCTTGGTGAAAGGTTTTGGACCTGCTCAAAATTTGGTGCGAATTCAGAGTGGCTCGAAAATGAGCGAAAAGCTTCGGAAGCAGTTCAGTTCATTTTGCTCGTTTTCGAAATGATGACACATCTTGCGAATCTGCCCCTTTTTACAAAGAAAAACCCGCAAAATGATACACAGGTCACTCGAATCCGCCCGTTCTATAAAGAGACGGCCGGCGGGAATTCCAGCTACTGGAGTCCTATGTGCCATCTATTTATACTTTCATTTTCCAAAGAAAAAAATCTGCATATAATCCTCTTGCCACCTCATGCACGTATTATTAAAATATAATACTATTTCTAAATATAAATGGTTCTTCCGGTGTTAGTGTATTTACTGCTCACACTGCTTTTCGCAGAGGAACGCACATCTCAGATCTGTTACTTTCGCGCCAGGCCGATTCTTAGAGATGTGTTACAGGGGACATATGGAAAATATATATCTGCCATGCAGTAATCTACTGCAGTGATTTTTATTTACTTTTCCAGGAATCACTAAATCAACTTGGATTTAACACATAATCTCTCATCTGACATAAAACGGGGTTTTCCCGAGCTAGTTGTAAAGCTGATCTAGTCTGTTATGCACGTCCAAAATCGATGATAAATCCCCAGGTTGAAGTAATAAAAACCTCTTCCATGTAATTATGCACTGATCCGACATGGAATGAAAGCATCGCAAAAGGAAGGTGCAAGTTTTTACACGCTGCTCCGCGCTTCACTATCTCACACACACGTCCGCATTTTAGCCAGTAGTGCAGGTTGAAATAGCGGCTGTCCCTTAAGCCAAAGCTGAGCAGCTCATGCTGGAATACACAACTAATTCAACCGGACCCACTGGACTCGAGACAATCAAATGGAGGTTACATGTAAAATATACACAAGAAAAACAAGCACTTGGGTTTGTTTTATGTACATTTTAAGGGCAGGTTAAATACAATACATGACACACAGCCACTGATGGTTTTCAAAAAGACAGCACATTTTTTCGGCCAGCCGAAACCAAAACCAACCAAAAATGACTACTTCGCACTATTTCCGATATATCGCTTTCGAGTGAGTCAGCCTTAAGTCTAAATCAGAAGTAAGCATTAGCACATAACACAACTGGTGGTTGATATACAAAAGCAAAATAACATCATAGTTATGGGACCAAGCAAGCAGAGGTAAACATGAGAACAGCTCCATCGTGTGGTAAAAGCATGGCTCTGCCCGGTCATGTGTAGTGCTTTTTGTACAGTGTAGTTGGGTTTCCTCTCACTGTGGGCTCCAGAGCGCAGTAGTACAGTGCAGAGTCTGATACTGCAGCAGAGGATATAGACAGAAGTACTTATCCGACTCAAGTTTGCTAAGTTTTATGGACATTCGTGGATGAGGTGGTTGAGCCTCAGTGACAAATCCACTGTCTTCATCAGAAACTCAGGTCTTGATCCAGGTTTTTGTTGATACCAGTGGAGACTCCTAACTGAACCAGTATATGTGTAGGACAGTGTGGTGTTACCGCCTTCAGTTATAGATTCGGTGGTTTGGTTCGGTTTAATGCTGTTGGCAGCAGCGTCTGCTATAAAAAATATTACAATTTATATATAATTACAAAATATAATTAAATTACAAATGCATTACTTAAAACATTTAAAATTGTGCTTTTTTGACAATTACAAAAATGTATAATTTGATATGTAATGTATGACTTACCATTATCAGCAACAGTGAATAAAACTAAGAGCAGTAACATTGTTATCCTGAGTGTTTCCTTCAAACCTCTCTACATTTAGAACTTTATCTCAGTGTTGCATATTTGAGATTGTCTCTGATGTCACTGCTTGTAGCTCCACCCACTAATATTTATTTATATTCATGAAACCCTGCTTCATTTCCCAGTGCAGACATGGGCTAACAAATTATAATGTTAATTTGAGGACATTAAATTATATATTGGCTGGTGTTTGGGTTTCATACATAAACTTTTTTGGGGCCAAGAAGTAGATACCATAAGTACCCCTCACTAAAGCTAAGATGAAGATATGTAGCCACATTATATTATTGTATCATATGTCATTACTCACCTCAAAGCATTTTTGTTTCTGTATCAGTGGTGTTGGTTCATTGTCATTCATTCATTTACCGAACCGCTTAATCCTACTAGAGTCATGAGTGAAGGCAGGGTACACCCGAACCAGTTTACCAGACCTTTACAAGACAACACGGGATCAGCCCCATGTTCCCCAAACCCTATGTTCCCTGATCCTTTTTAAATGAATGGATCTTCTATTATATTGTGTACTTTATAGAAGTAGGCTACAATCGTATCCATACTGTAAAAGAACTATGATGAAATAAAATCAAACATTCTCATCAAAGTTACAATTTATGGAATATTAGGGTTAGGGTTTGGCGTCAGGTGGAACATACTGTAGGTACTGGGGAACATAGGACTGGGGAACATAGACATGGGCCCGGACAACACACCTTACCTTGCATACTGACACAATATTCAACCAACCAAATAATGACCTTTATGCAAGGTCAAAATAATGTTGCATGCCCAGTGGCACTGCTGTTTTGTCTCTTGTATCTCTTCCTGTTTTTACTTTTTTTTCCATATATAATTGTTTTATTTATGATTGTTTATATATTCTTATTGTAAAGTGTTTGTATGCTCATGTGTTATGTTTGGGTGGGCTAAGTAATAACTTGTGCAGTTATTTACTGTGTGTTTGTGGGCCAGTCCAGCAGATTACCTCGCACTGGGAGTACAATTTGGAGTTGGTGCCAAAGAGGGATTGGGAAGATAAGTACTTCCTGTGTTTAAGGTTTCAATTGGATAACATTAGCAGTTTAATTGATGGGTGTGGTCTTTTGACCAATGCCTCATTTGTTGATTCTAATGACAGCCTTGTACTTATCCTTTTCTCTTCTCTTCTGTCTCAATTATTGGGTTTGAGTTGTTGGCAGGCTGTGTTGATCAGTTTGTGTGTTGTTTGGAGGGTGTAGGGCATTCACATGTGTTGTGTACCATCAGAAGTTCCCTTTTTCTCTTCCTGATAACCCTGCCAACTATGGTACACCTCTACACTGTTTTGATGAACTTTACATAAGTCATCAACCTAAGTGGCGGGGTGTACATTTTGTAATTTTGGCCAAAAATGTAAACTTTGCCGTCATACCATGACACATTTTCTTCATGTTTTAGGAGACTTGATGTAGGTTTGTGCAAAAATTTGATGTGTTTCTTTGTAAGCATACTGTATACTGCAGGGGTCTCAAACTTGTGGCGGGATAAATGAAAAGTAGGAACTCAATGCAAGATTACATTAGATTACATCTAATGTAATCTGCAGTCACATAGCGACACCTGTCCATCGGCAGTAACAGTCCCAAATATCGGTGCGATCAATTATAGGGTCGCACCGATATTTGTGGGTCATTCACATTCCTGGAGCCAGAACCTGCGAACAGGTGTGCAGGACCACAAGGCATGGAAATAGTTGTCAATCATGTTATCAGTGCAGTGTGTGCAAATATTTCGTTGTGACAGACCCATCCTAAACATCCTTTGTCTTGTATAATGAGTTCTATGAAGAATTTTGAATTATATTAGTTGCATATTTGAATTCTTAGTCATTTTAGAGGTGTTTAAATATATTTGTGACCATTCATTTTGATTAAATTTACTGGATAAGTTGGAAGAGAGATTGAGTCTTCTAGTTAAGATAATAGTCTATATATTTTTGATATTTAGCTTTGGGGCATGGTGATTTAAGAATTCTGCTATTATTATTATTATTATTATTATTATTATTATTATATTTTATAATTATACTATAATAATATTATTACAACTCACCATTACTGTTTTAATGTTATTATTTTTATTATTATTATTGGGGGCAACAGTGGCCAAATGGTTAGTAAAAAATGGTTATTTAAATAATGGTTGGTTTTAAAAATCATTTAGCTGCACCGGGGGAACAGCAGTGAGAACCCGTTGATAGTGGGGCTGGAACTTATAGTTCTCTAAATTATATCCCTCTACTTATGCCAAACCCACCTTGACTCTTGTTATTTGTCTCATTAGAACATAGAACACAGTCCCAGTCAAGTTTGTAATAACATTTTGCAAAGTACAGGTGCTGAAATCGGTGCATAACTGAGAAACGGTTAACCACATGGTTTATGTTTTCTTAATCTCTCCCATGTTATTGGGTGACGAAGGGGAATTTGGTCTCCTCATATTTGTACAGCAGTTGATCTGGAAATCATGGATTACTGCTTGAAAGTTCCCCCACACTCAAATAAAACAAAAAAAGTAATATAACATGGAGGCAAAAATAATTTAAATGGAAAACATGCTTCAGTAACTTTAGTGATTTAGTAATTTAGTCATTGCCAATTTCCGCCCATCAAGCATTGCCTGCTTATTACCACCAGCCAGGAAGGGGCATAAGTAAGCATGTTCTATTGTACACATGAACTCACAGATGCCCATGATTGGCTGGTGCTCACTGTAAGTGCCTTTCCTCCTTCCCATAAGAGCTTTGCCAATTAGTTCCCATGGACTTTCAGCCACCGATGGGTGCGAACTCAACCTGAATGATGACGATGGGAACCCACTTGCATATATAGGTGTGTGTGTGTGTGTGTGTGTCATTACACACTACTGATAACTAAAACAGGGGACCATTGAAATCCAAGTTACATTTGGACATTTGTATTACTGTTAATTATTGTGTCAATGTGTATAGTTTACAATCCGACAAAAGAGAAGACAGACCAACCTTCCGCGCGATCAAAAATATTGTACAAATGTGCAGTGTCAGTCACAGACATTCACCTGTGTGCATGGAAGAACTCAGATCTTCTGGCCAATCTACCGTGGCTTAAATTCAGAATGTCAACTGAAGGTAAAAGCACAGAGTTAAAGTTGCAAGCTGTGATTTGAGGTTGATGTGGAGGTGTTTCTCTTTTGTGACGCTGTAACACAGTTACACCCCATATCCGAACATTATTTTGTTTCAATCCCAGGGGCAAATCTCTGCCATAAATCTTCACAACATAAACTTTCTGTGTCCTATGATAGCATACTAAAGCTACAGATGCAAAATTCTTAGGTATGATTGCTAGAGATGGGGAAATTACATTGATGTAACTGCGTGACCTGTGACACGAAAAGCTTACACACATAGTCTGCACCATACAGACTCTCTCTCTCTCTTTCAAATAATTTCATTTTGAGTACCAACGTAACATGCTACACCACCCTTGAGTAACTGCATTACAAGCGACACTGATTGTCTATGTGGTTCGGTGACGTGTTACACAGTGACACATTGCAGCCTTTCAGGAATCATAATGTTTTAGCTCAGAATTATTTGCTTTAAATCAGCTTGCTTTAAAAATCGTCCATGATATACCTCGATAGAAACCATCTACAGCATTATATTCTAATTTATTCCACACACTGTGTAACATGCGACGCAAACAGTGTAGATGAATGTGTTTAAGTACGTATTTCTCTTAAACCATGAGGGGGAATCCAAACATTTTCATCTAAAACAATAACTAGATGAATAATGTGATTATGAGAACTTGCCTTTACTTCTGATGTGGCCGTATTACTCTCGATTTTAGACGATTTTACAGTCACCCTCACCTTCTCAGTATGCACGTAACTGCATAACACAGCAGGAGTGTTCGTGACACGTCATGATCCCGAATCATAATCCCACAATAAAAGAGGGGAAAGCTCGCGCCTCAGAGCTGCATCACAACCTCAGATCCAAGCTGCACTAAAGATCTTATCCATGCAGCAACAAAAATGTCTTTAAACAAACACGTCGTGCTTTAATTCCCATCCAAGAATGAGTGTGTTCCCGTCGCGTCTTTCATGTCTCACAAAGATAAATGTTTATTTTGATTGTGATAACGATCACAAGAGGAGGGGCATTTCGTTTAGTCCTGTAGGTGAAAGCACAGAGGAAGAAAGGAAAAACATCATCAAGAGTTTTTTCTCATGTAACTCTATCCATTAGTAGATGAGAAAGAGGTGATGTCATTTTTTTTTTTTTTGAGAAGAGACCAGACTTCATACCAAAAATAGGCTACACCAACACACTCAGGCCACTGATGGAAATAGGGGTTTAAAAACTAATTAATTAGTCTTAATATTTCAGCAATATATATATATTTGACCCATTGTTGGTTCATGACCCCTAATTCGTGAGCCTTTGAACGAAATGGTTATATGTATTAAAATATCTGTCACATTAAACCCATATTATTATTATTATTATTTTTATTTTTTTTTTTTTATCGATGATAATAATAATAATAATAATAATAATAATAATACTAATAATAATAATAACTTATTATTTACTTCAGTGAGGCTTGGGGTTCTTTGGGGTCTGAGGTGCAGGCAGACTAGTAAAACACTTCCATCTAGTGTTGATGTTGTTAACATACTGCTGAGATAGGAGATTAAATTCCCTCCCTGGATCTGAAGAACTTCAACCATTTGTTACCAACATTTGTATACACTATTAAACATTAATGCTGAGTTCTACTACTACTACTACTAATAATAATAATAATTATTATTATTATTATTATTATTATTATTATTATTATTATTATTATTGTTATTGTTATATTTTTTAAATATTTTTTATTATAATTATATTATAATAATACTATTACAACTCACCATTACTGTTTTAATATTATTATTTTCATTATTATTGGGGGCAACAGTGGCCAAATGGTTAGTAAAAAATGGTTATTTAAATAATGGTTAGTTTTAAAAATCATTCAGCTGCACCGG
>JAQMYF010000022.1:1121620-1132349 GCA_030014195.1 Neosilurus mollespiculum
ACACACACATATATATATATATATATATATATATATAGATATATATATATATATATATATATATTACATGCATTACATGCAAAGTGAAATATTTCAAGCCTTTATTTTTTATAATTTTGATGCTTATGGCTTGAAACCCTAAATTCAAAATCTCTGAAAATTTTAATATTGTGAAAAAGGTTCAATATTGTAGGCTCAAAATGTCACACTCTAATCAGCTTATTAATCCAAAACACCTGTGAAGGGTTTCTGAGCCTTTAAATGGTCTCTCAGTCTGATTCAGTAGAATTAACAATGGGCAAATTCCATATGGTTTGAAGTTCATTCATGTTATGCAAAAGTAAAAAAAAATAAAATTTGTGACACCTTTCAATTTTTCTGAAAAATTGCTATTTTCAGTGTTTTTGTTTATTAGCCATAATTTTATCTCAATATATCTATCTATAATTTTATCTCAATATATATATATATATATATATATATATATATATATATATCATTGCCTACAATAGCATTGTTCAATACATTCTCACCAAAAAAATTATAGAGAAGTAATTTTTTACTCCTTTTTTTTTTTTACTCCTTTGTGGGTATTAAGGGCCCATACTCTGGGCAGGATGATCTGATGAATGTAAACATAGCGCGCACACCATCTACTGGCAAGGGTGCAGAACTATCAAGATGGAAACCCAACACATACAGCAGTGAAAATAATTTGTTTTATGAAATTAAACATTGGTGCTAATTGATGTCAAATTATTTTATTGATGTCACATTAAACATTCTACGTGCTTGTGGTGGCATAGTGGTTAGGGGGTGATCACACTAGAGATGCGACAGAAAAGCAAATGACATTAATAACAATTCACGGCTATCGCTTTTCATTCTCAAAATGTTCCCAAATTGTTCTCGCGGCATCGCGTTTTGGTCCACCGGTTTGTAAACTCATCACAAGCACAAGGCTCTGACACAGAATAGTCTCATCAAACTTTTATTAAACAGTCCATACATGTCATTAGAAGGTCACAAAGGTTTTCGAAACTTATTTGTTCTTCATTCGCAAGGAAATGCGACAAGATGGAGACTTCCACATGGAAAGTTTGAGACTTGCTGGCATTTGCCATAGTCAGTGTATTTTGTCATCACTCATATTTTCTTTGTGCTAAAACGCAAATAAAAAGCAAATGGTTTGAGAACAAAAAGCGAACAAATCGTGACTGATTTACAACAGGAGCTTCACTTTTTTTTGATAAGCAACCGCAAGTCAATCGTAAACTAGTCGCAAATCAGTCAAAAAATTGTTTGTGCGACTTTCTATCGATATACACATTTAAGCCGCAAAATATCCGCTTGCATGTGGAGTCACAAAACACCTTGACGCGAATTTCAATATTTGCACAGAAAAAAAATCGCGCAAAAATCTATTTGCGTCAGTTGCTTTTCTTTCACAGTTGTGGTCTAGTATGATCGCCCCTTACAGCATCTGCCTCACAGCAAGAAGGTCCTGGATTTGAGTCTTGGCCGCTCGGCTAATTCTGTGTGGAGTTTGCATGGTTTGCATGTGCTTGTGTTGCCCTTGTGATGAGCCATTCATGGTGTAATCCACCTTTGCCCAGTGTTGGTTGCTCCAGCCTTCCCTTGGCCCTAAAAGGAGTAAATTGTTGGGCAAATGAGAGTGATGATGAGGATTTACTGGAGCACACAGACAAGACATACGAAACATACAAAACATACAGGACCTAATGCAAGGAATATTTGTGTACCTGAAATGTGTTTTAGGACGGGGTGTTAATTGGTTGTGATCATATATGTCTGGTTATTTTCTAAAATGAATTAGCAACTTTGTAAAAATACATAATTGGCAGATTGTCATGTGGTCATCGCACACAATTTGCTGCCTTTCTAAACCACCTAAACCTGACCTCTGACCTCCCTTCCGGGGGGTGGAACAGAGGTAGCTAAAACTTTATGGGCTTTCACATAACACTGGTAGTTAACTATGATGTTCTCAGCAGACAGATAGAAGTCACCTGACACCAGAGCAGAGAGTACTGGCGCTAGTCACTCTGTCCTGCATCACACTGTCCAGTTTTGCTCTGACCTCTTTTTTTTAATTAATTCTCTACCTCTTTCACAGTCATAAGACCATTTGAGTATAAGTTATAGAATCTGCTAAACTGTTGCACCACTGTTGCAGTAGTGGTGCAACAGCACTATGTATATATAAATATATATTTGAATTATATATTATATATATATTCTTGGGGACTCGACAGTTAAATGAGATTTTGAGCTTGCTCTAAGTGTTTGTGTCCTGTCTGTTGGCTCTGGCCTGGATCTGTGCAGAAGTGATGCTCATGCACTAGGGTCAGATCAAATCTGGTTTTCTGTAGACATGGCACCAGGACATCATCATGTTTCTTGAGCTTCAGTGCACTTTCTGTGCTCCAAAATATAAGTACTGTCTCACTTCTTTGCTGCTCATCGTTGCTTTTTCTCGTGTAATAGGCCCAGCATGTTGTCTTTTTGCTACATCATGATCTTCGTTCGAGTTTGAGCTTGGATTACTCTATATGCACTGTTTAACATATTCTTGTATACATATTCTTTGTATGGTGGCTTAATGGTTAGCACCTTTGCCTCACAGTGAGAAGGTCCTGGGTACGATTCCCAGGCTTGGGTGATTCTGTGGGAGTTTGGATGTTCTCCCCGTGCTTGCATGGGTTTCTTCTGAATACACCAGTTTCCTCCCACAGTCCAAAGACATGCATGTTGGGGTAATTGGCTGTTCCAAATTGACCCTAGGTGTGAGTGTCAGTGGGTGTGTGTGTTGCCCTGCAGTGGTCTGGCGAGTAGTTCAGGGTGTACCCCGCCTTCACCCAGTGTTGGTTGAGATAGGCACTAGCCTCCCTGCGACTAGAGTCTGATTAAGCAGTTCAGCAAATGAGAAGAGTGAGTGAGTACATACCCCATGTGCAGCTTTTCTGGGTTTCTCACAGTGCCCCCTCATTCCTGGTATTCCCAGGAAAGTCTTTGAGACTCTAGCCATAATAAACTGATTACTGAAGATGAATAAATAAATGAGCTGTCTCCTAATAATCCAACATGAGCCAATGATATAGACTAAAACAGCAGACGAATTCCCCCAATGTTGCAAGTAACTCAAGTCAAAATCTTTGGTAGAACTGTAGCCCATATATCAAAACTGTGTCAAAGGTTTTGTACAGTGCAGGTAGATTGCCTGTCACTGTGGGCGCCAGAGCACAGTAGTATAGTGCAGAGTCTGATACAGCAGCAGAGGAGATGTTCAGATCCACTTGTTTTTTTATCATCATCAACTTTAGCTAACATTCTTGGGGGAATGTTGGTACTTAGATCTCCACTTTGGAAAATATAAAGGAGGAACTCGGGCTTAGATTTTGGATATTGCTTGTACCAGTGCATGCTGTTTGTTGTACCACTAAGTATTGTGTATTTGCAGGACAGGATAATGTCATCCCCTTCATTGACAACTATATGAGTGAAATGTGGCTCTATTGAATTTGCCATGGAGTCACCTGTCATAGAGAACACAAAAATGTTTACCTTTACACAGTCAAGTCATAGACGTCATTACTTACATACATACATACATACATTACATTTCAGACCAAATTTTTTTGATCCCAAAACAGAATAATTCATTAACACTTAATGTTTGAAATAACTAAAATTTACTCACCTAGCAAAAGCCACACACAGATGGATATAGCAGGAAACATGATGCAAGGTCTTTCTGTAGTGTGTATTATGGTAGCATCATAAATCTTCATGAAGTTCCACCCCCAGCATCATGTGAGAGGATCAAACTTCCTGAACCTTTCTGATTTGCATTCAGCCTCACACAGGATCAGAGTTGCCAACTTCATGAAAAATAAATAAGGGACAATTGCTTTCACCCCTCCTGGCATGGTGAATTGTTTTATTTTGTTTTATTTTATTTATTTATTTATTGTTTGTTTGTTTAGGTTTTTTTTGCCTTTGTGTGTGTGTGTGTGTGTGTGTGTGTGTGTGTGTGTGTGTGTGTGTGAAATGCTTTTTCAATTATTAACTCAAACCTGAATTTAATCAGATGCATGCTTTTGAGTGATACAAATACAGAAAAAAACTATTTATTATTCAACAATTTCTTTTTAGTGCAAAATAACAAAACTGACAGAATAAAATAAATATTTTTCTTAGACAGAACTCTCTCCTTCTTAACGTAAAACAGTATAAAATAATAGAAAACAATAGAAAGAAAAACATTCCTGTAATAGTGCACAAAAAACTGCATGGCCCAGGAAAAAATCTTCCAGTTTTCTTTATTCCGAAGATATTTATTTTAAGTTAAGCCAGAAAAAGTTCTGTTAAAGAAAGATTTATTTTTATTTCGTGAAGCTAAGCAGGACATGTTTCTGTTTAAAACAGATATTTTATTCTATTAATTTTGTTATTTTGCACTAAAAAGTAAATTGTTGAATACATTTTTTTTCATGTATTTGTATCACTCAAAAACATGCATGTAATTAAATTCAGGTTTGAGCAAAATAGTTTTGAAAAATTGTTTTACACACACACACACACACACACACACACACACACACACACACAAAAAAAAAGGCAAAAAGAAAGGGGGATGAGGGAGGTGTGAAGTCAATCGGGCCCTGCCACCGACATGTCCCTTATTTATTTATTTTTCAGAGAGTTGGCAACCCTACTGTAGAAGAAAACCGCAGTACCCAAAGAAAGCCCAAGCAAAGCACAGGAGGAACATGCAAACTCCTCACAGAAACATCTACATCAAGCCTGAGACTCGAACACAGGACCTTGTTGCTGTGAGCTGGATGTCATAACCACTATGTCACCGTGCCACCTTACTTATGTAAAATTATCACTTTACACATGAGGTAATTTAATTTGCATGTGGGTGGATGCCAGAGCACAACTATGCAAGCACAGAGACACTCCAAAAAAAGATTGGTTCAAAAATTCGAAAATGGAATTGGTTATCAGAATATTGGTTGTAATAAATAATATTTTGGTTCCCCAAAATTTCATTAATAAGGGGGAAATACCTCATATAAATTGGTTGGTGCTACAAATTAATCTTCAGTATCACTAGACTTACAGTTATAATCAATGATGTTCAGATAGATGTTTGTATTGTCTTGAGTCTGTTGGTCAATGTGTACAGACACTGAATCGGTCTTATAGCTGGATTCTCTGGAGTGTAACATGTATAGGTCTACACATCTCCCTTCTTTTATAAAGGTTATAGTTGTGTGTGTCTGTCCGTCTATGTGTCTGTGACCAGGATACCTCAAAAACTAATTTTCACAAAATTTCAACCAAATGTGGGTCCTGGCTCAATGACAAACTGATTAAGTCTTGGACATGAAACACAATTGGATTCACAAGGCCTTGAAAGGATTTATGAGTGTGAGATAGCTGGAGGATGGTGAACACTGCTGTAAAAGAACTCTAACAAGATGTTACACAATCAATGATGGCGGTGCCATGCTGCTAGACTGCAAAACTTTGTAAAATTTCTTCCTGAATCAAATCTGAGACATGAACAAAGCAAAACACCCAATTCGAGAGAGAATAAATCCACCCCAGCTTCAAATAATGCTAAACACGGTCACTTTCCAGCCAACATGTAGCATCACCACCCACCTCTCAAAAACAAAAAAAATCATGTTCCTATTAGGTAAGCAATATCTCTATTTTCATCGAAAATAAAAGTAATTAATAGAAAATAAAAGCCAGTTATAGGCACCTGTTTGAAAATTGAAGGAATTGTTTTGTATTGTTTATACCATTTAATAATGCTAACAAGCTAATAATATATGAAGCACAAGCCAGTGAGAGGTTTTCTATATAAAGCTTTAAACCTTACATAAATAAATAAATAAATGCACACACATACACACATACATATATACATACAGACGTACTGTGGCTGGGAGCACATGGGAGCTGATGAGTCGAGATCTCAGTGGAGGAAGGGATGGCATACACTTTCTTATCTGACTAGTTTTCTACAAGCCCGTAAATGTATCTCTAGTGTATATAAACAGACACCTAATTCAATAAGCAGTACGGATAATTAATGAATAAATGGATTCATCTCTTCCAGGTGCGTATGTTACCAGAAATATTTGTGTCTGTGGTTAACTGATAAGTTGGTAAAAGGAATAGTCTGATGTGGTTTTAGAAGCTTCATGTATACCAACGTTATGTTTTTGTACAGCCTTTCAGTGACTCTGAATTACTGTGCTGCATCTCTAAGAGCACAGAGGTAGAGTGCCGAGTCTGAGAGCTTCAGGCCTCTGATAGTAAGTTCAGTAGAATCTGAGGTTGTTTTCGCCTCTAATCGATCATCATCAGGAGTGCTATCAACACCTGAACTTGATTTTGCTCCTTTATATAGTAAAAACCGTGGTGCAGTATTCGGATATTGTTTGTACCAGTAAAGGTAAATGTAATCACTGCTTGACTCATATGAACATTTTAGAGTAACAGAGTCTGTTTCCTTCCCAACAATGTTGGCATCTTCCTCATTCGGCCCAATTTTATCTGCAGCACTGCCTGTTTAAAAGAACATAAAATCTGGTAAGTATTTTGTAAACAAACCCTAAACAGAACTGTACAATTACTCAGTTAATTCTTAAAGCTCTGGGTATTAGATAATATAGTAAGTAAATTATTAAATTAATTACCTGTTGCTACAGTGAGAATCAGTGGTATGTATCTCACTATATACAGTAAGTTGTATAGTTGAGCCATTTCTGAACACAGCTCTGTGAGGATTCTGGATGATAGTGCTGTATGTTCTGAGGTAACAGATGGGCTACATCATGCAGCAGATAGCTCCCCCTATCCACCATCTTAAAAACTTACTACTGCTTATACAATAACATTTGTTGCTCAAATTTTAAAATAGAAATCAAAAATCAAGCAAGTGGTAAACTATACAGATACATCATATCCTTTAAAAAAAAAACGTGTTGTTAAAGCATAAGCAAAGTTTAGGAATATTCATTTACTCATTCATTCATTTTCTAGGACACTAAATCCTAATTAGGGTTGCGGGGAGGCTGGCACCTATCTCAGCCAACTCTGGGCAAAATATAGGGTACACCCTGGACAGCTTATCAGGCCATTGCAGGGCCAACACACATACAACCCTAGGGGTGATTTGAAACAGCCAATTAGCCTACTGTGCATGTTTGTGGACTGATCCCGGGAATCGAACTCAGGCCTTCTTGCTGTGAAGTGGACATGCTATGTGCCACCATGCCACCAGGTTCAAGAATATTTACGGAATCATTTATTTATTTATTTATTTATTTATTTATTTTTATAATTGTATGCAAATATTAGCTAATGGATCCAAAGATCCTGAGATGGAGAAGGTAGGGGCTGGAGTGTACATACCAGAGACTGTGTGGTTACTAGTGTTGTAATGTTGCAAGAATTATGGCCTGGCGAGCTGTCCAGGGTGAGGGCAGAGTACACCCAGAGTCAGCTGAGATGGGCGCCAGCCTTCCCGCGACCCTAATTAGGATGATGATGAGAGTTGTCATCTGCTCAGATTACTCTGCAGTTTTTAATAGCCTAAATAGCCTACTCTCAATAGAAACAAATAGAGCTGATATAATAATAGAAGTATATTTACTTTTGTTGAGGATACAAAGATAATTATTTATTTGTTTGTTTATTTATTTATTTTTATTTTGCTGGGTTCCTACCTATGCTGGGGACAAAGGCAATGAGAAAGCAGATAAAATCACAATTAAATTAAAGGATCAAGCAATAATGAACATTACTTTTGGAAAATTAAGGCAAAATCATTAATATAAAGAACAGTGTGGGACTCCTGGTAGAAGAAATGGAATACAGACGGTAGAGGGAGACATTACTATAGCTTTCAAAAGTCATTTAAGGCGAAGTCGTTCCAAATGAAATGCAGAAAAGAGGATGTGACTCATTCATACAGAATTAAAGGCATGTTTAAGCAACGCTGTGTATTATGGCAAAATGTGTATCAGATAGATTTGAGATCTATAGCATCCCTAAGAATGTAGAACATATTATAGTGAGTAGGAAATACAGTATAGAGAGGAATACACTACATGAGAATATTTATAATCTGGGGCGAGGTAGGAATCTACAGGAAATGGGATACGATGTGGAAATGCAGTAGGGCTTTGAGTTTTTCAAATGTACAGAATTAGATAAAAAAACAATTTTTTTGTTTGTTTGTTTAAGCATTTGTTTTATTGTTGGTATTAATATTACTATCAATATTGTTAGTTCATGTTTTCTAAATGGACAGACGTGCTAACCAGTAGGCGGCTGTGAACTGAGTGTGATTGTGTGGAGCTGTCATTTTTAAATCCTTATAATGTTTATTCTGTATTTCTTTCAGTTGTATAAGTTACAGGAAACATCTGTGTCTGTGGGTGACTGATAACAAGTTGGTGAAAGCAGTATCTTTGTTGTGGTTTTAGAAATTTCATATATACCTTGTTATGTTTTTGTACAGCCTTTCATTGAATCTGCATCACTGTGGTTTGCAGAGCACAGAGGTAGAGTGCCGAGTCTGAGAGCTTCAGGCCTCTGATAGTAAGTTCAGTAGAATCTGAGGTTGTGTTTGCCTCTAATCGATCATCGTCAGGAGTAGTCTTCCAATGTGAATTTGATTTTGCTCCTTGATATAGTATGAACTGTGGTTCAGTATTTGGAGACTGTTTGTACCAGTAAAGATAAATGTTATTGCTGCTTGACTCATATGAACATTTTAGAGTAACAGAGTCTGTTTCGTTTCCGATAATGTTGCCATCTTCCTCATTCGGCCCAATTTTATCTGCAGCACTGCCTTTAAAAAATAAATAAATAAATACATACATACATAAAATCTGTTAAGCATTTTGCAAACAAACCCTGAACAGCAGTGTAACAGTTACTCAGTTAAATTTAGGAATATTTGTAGTTATTTAATATAAAAAGTAAATATAATAAGTAAGTCGGTGATGAAAGTGAATTACCTGGTGCTACAGTGAGAATCAGTGGTATGTATCTCACTATGCACAATAAGTTGTAGAGTTGAGCCATTTCTGAACGCAGCTCTGTGAGGATTGTGTATCATAACTGCATGTACTGATCTTTACACATGAGGAAACACAACTGTAAGACACGCCCAGGATGAGCTGCAGACTCAGCTCAACACTACACAGTATAAGTGATGGTGATAAGACAGAATCACCCCTGTAGTTAATGCAGTGTCACACAAGAGCCCAAAGATCACAGGCATCCAATATTGATTTCAGGCCTCGTCCCTTGCACACAAACATTTTTTTTTCCAGATTCCTTGAAACTTTTCATGATAATATGTACTGTTTATGATGAGATACTCAAAGTCTTCGAAGGCCATTATTCTGAAATTACTCTATATTTGCAGTTATTTTGCAAATAGATGAATCTCTGTCCAGATGTTCTTTTTTAATACCCAATCATTTTTCAGACCTGTTGCCAATTATCCAAATTAGTTGCAAAATGGGCCCTTCGATGGTCTGGTGAGCTGTTCATGGTGTTCCCTGCTTTCGCCCTCAGTCAGCTGGGATGGGCTCCACCTTCCCTGTGACCCTAATAAAGGATAAAATGGTTGAAAAATTAAAATTAATTTGTAGAATATATCCCCAGCTGTTTCTTTAAGCACCACTTACTTATCCAGGCTTCTGTTGTACTGTAACTATCCCAACTTTTCCAAGTTGTGTTGCTGCCATCAAATTCAAAGCGAGCTAATATTTTCCATGAAGTAGTAAAATGACTCACGTTCAACATCTAATGAGTTTTTTATATTCTATTGTTTCATTTCTATTTTCTAATTTCTTTTATTGTTTTGCACATCTGTCCTTGAATGGTGACTGTTGGTGGACTGCAATCTTCGAGTCATTTCACAGATATTAAATAGGGTTGAGGTCTGGGTTGTGGCTAAGCCATGCAAGAACATTCCCCTTTTCTCCTTCAGCTACTGCTGATCAACTATGCTGTGTGGTTCAGGTCACTTTCTGGCAGATGACAAAAGAATTTGATGGGGTTTTTTTTCCTTATCCATTTTTTATCTTAACAGTTGCCCCAGGGAGTATGTTACGAAGCGAGTTTAATTTACTGAGGGTTAACTCCTAGTTATGGAGTGAAGTTGTAGTTAACCCCTGAACTTCCTACACTGGTGTTTATAGGTGTATGAAGGTGATTAAGAAGTTTGAAAGTAAATCGGTGTTAAGTCGTCTGAGTCTCTGCGCGTTCGTGTAAAAGGGGCATGTCTAAAGGCACACAGCTTTGAAATTATGGTGCAAGTTTCGTATTTTTTTGAATGAGGAATGTGTAATAGGACATTATGCATTTTAAACAACTCTTACAGCAAAGTACAACACTGTGGCATTAAATAAGGACAGGAGACATGTAATCAATGCAATGATGGTCTTTATTTTAAATGTTGGATTCCTATTTGGAATAGAATTAAAAAATAGAAACATGTAAAATATTCTAACAAGTGAAAACAGTCAGGAACTTTTAATAAGAGCTGATACGTGGGCTACAGTTAACCGTTATATATATATACAGCTATATTCTATCTCATACATATATCTTAATTTATTCAATATTTTTTTTCTTATTGTCCTTTTCTTAAGCTGACCTA
>JAQMYF010000022.1:1157065-1169313 GCA_030014195.1 Neosilurus mollespiculum
AAAATTGCCATTGCATTTATATTGTATTTATATTTCATTATATTTCATCATATTGCATTTATTCTGCATTTATATTTTATTATATTTCATCATATTGCATTTATTCTGCACTTCTACTTTATTTTATATATTTTTATTTTAGATATTTTTTTATAAACTTTTACATTTTACATTTATACTGACTTTAACTCTAAAGTCCTTTAAATAGTTATTCTCCTTTTCTTTTTGATATTGATAGGTTTTATTCTTCAATTTTTAGGACTGTCATAACAAGCATTTCATTACATATTGTACTGTGTATGATTTTGTAGGTGACAAATAAATTTGAATTTGAATTGATAAAACCTGCAGGAAGGTAGATCTTCAGGAATAGGGTTGGTGCTACTGGATTACACCTTTATACCAGTGTGTGCTTCAAAGATTTCTAAGGAACTAAATTAAAGGTATGATCAGAGTGAAGTATACATTTATTTATATTCAGAAGCTGTATCATGATTTCAACTATACCTTCCTCTTTTGACATTGTACAATTAGTCTTGTGAATTTCTGGGGTGGGTGTGTGGAATTGTAATCTTACACTGCCAGGGAAGAAGGCACTGTTCTTAAATTTGCGCAGGTAGTAGGCAATGAAGAAGGTTCCTGACATAAGCACCAGGGAGAGCAGTGCTGTATTGGGCTGGTTCACTACTTTCACAGGTATATCTTGAGTTCTGTTGAAGTTGATTGGTAACTCTGCTGTAGTGTCATTTAAAGTGTTATATTCTGCTGTTCTGTTGCAGGAGGTAAGAGGGTGGTCTTTAAAGATCTGAAAAACAAATGAGCACAAGTGTGAGGATTTGCAAAACGTATGGTCATGGCTCAACACAAAAAGAGAATGAGTTTTACCTTGGCAAGCTTTGCAAAGGTCTCATAGATGAAGATGAGGGAGATGAGAAAGGAGAAGATTTCCTGTGTGAAGCGGGAAACGAAACGCACCAGGAAGCTGCCCTCAAAGGCCACCATAACCACCACAATAAGAACTAGCCAAAACCCGATCCATACCCGCCCTGTCAGGTACTCCATTTCATAGAACGTACAGAACTGTCACAAACAAAGGGATTATAATATAATATATCCATAAGACAATGTATCCAGAGTTTTGAATATTATCTACAAGCTAAAACTAGACAATGGGGGCTTGTCTAGTAAGGTATTGTAATCACAGTAATTTTTTTGTCAGTTTGTCAGCAAAATCTTTACCACACCCATGCCCAGATTGTCACCAAACTTGGTGGGGTCACTACCCTATTTGAGTCCCAGAGATGATTAATTTTGGAATGTCTGGGTTAAAGGTCAAGGTCAGATCAAGGTCACACATTTTTGGTAGACATTTCTCATGTTAAATTGAAACTGCTTATATTTCAGAAAGAAAGGAACATAGACCGATAGATGCAATGAGGGACAGCTAGGAAACCATACATGCACACACACACACACACACACACACTCAAGGTTATAGGACTTTACTAAAAATTTTGAAACAAGGGTCAAAAAACATGCCATTACTATGGAACATTAATAGGTAACATTAAGGCCTTAAATATGGTAAAACCAGTAACCATGTAAGGTCTATTTGCTACTTTATCCATTGTGTGGAGGTGATACCCAGGAACAGATTTTTTGGTTGTTTGTTTTCTTGAGGCGGATGATGGTAGAGGAATGGTGAAAGAATTTTGACCACACAGAGGGTGTCCTCTTGTAAATCTCTTTAAAAGGGGAATCTCATTATTTGATTACACACCTTCATTTGTACAATTAAATTTGTAATTGTGTGCCTGCACACTTAAGTGCAACACGTTACTATTCACCTAGATTTGGTTCTCTTTTTTGTTTTTTTTCTTATTATTCTTTTTTCTTCTTCTTCTATCGTACGTAACATAGCCCGAACAGCAAAGTTTACCCATGCAATGTATGTATTAAAATGTGCGAGTAGGCACTGCGAAGTGTGTTATTACTTTAATTGGTGTTTTTCATTACCATGGCGACACAATTAGCCAAAAAAGACACCAAAATAACTCATTGAAATGAATGGGGAGAGGTCAACAATCATTCATGAAACCTCACTATGACGACTCGCCAAGAAGCAATACTTTCACATAGAAATTTGGTTAAACTTTTAAAACGAAAAAGTCATTTCGATGGTCAAAACAGCTTTTTGATACCTTTTATGGATTTCTCTAAATCGTTGTTCAAGTTTGTGTGTTCATAATGGGTGTCTATTGCGTGGAATGTTCTGGGCTTGAGTGGGTTATATCCTCAACAGAGTGTGAGAAAAGATTATCTTGGAAAATGTTTTTTTTTTTAACTTACTCCTACTCCCAAAATTTTCACTCTACACCAATAAATTTAACATCAAAATGGAAGAAATGTTGTGCTGATTCTGACCATAGAACTTTTGAGTCAACAAAACTTGCAGAAGTTAATTGGCGAGCCTCTGACTGACAGCTGTACCGTAAATTTCTCCATAAAAGTCAATACAAAAACACTGTGAACCTCATTGCTATGGGAAATACAGTTTTCAAATCACAAGTCCAAAAGCGAGACATATGCCCCATTCATTTTTTCAGTTTAAAAGAGGCAGTGTAACTGTCGGTAACTGCCAGCTTAATCACTATGGCAATGACCAGCTGTGTCATGCACACACCTGCAGCTCATTAAAACACAAAAACGAGTGCAATCAAAGCAGAATAATAATGTATATACAAATCAATGTTTCAGATCAATCAATATACAGAGATAATTGCTTGTTTAATGTTTAACACGGACTATACAAATTCCTGTTTTAAGGAGGTAAATATACAACACTCATCATTGTTATCTGGCCACCATATTACCCCCACCCTGTGTAAAGAATGCAGTAAGATCAGAAACACCACCATTGTGACTTTCGAATCACCAATTACAAGGTCAGTCAAATGCATTATCAGCCTAACTACGTTACTGTTCCCTATTGTGAAAAGGAAAGGATAGAAACCCTGAACATAATACGGCATATATACACAGTATATATTTATATTATAGCACTGCTTTAATTCTGTCTTTTGATTTGTCTAAAGATGGTGACTTTTTAATAACATTAAGTTTCTAAAAAAACAGTGGTTTCAAATGCATGACAAATCATGTTATTAATGTGTTGTTGTGTTACTATTCCTATACTACCAGTTCACACTGGGAATTGTTTCATAAACACTCCTATTAAAATAAAAATTATCAGAATTTTTACATTTCAAATAGAATTTAAAAAAAGAGTCTAATGTGTCTTTGCAAAGGCAAAGTTTTGTGTCTTTGCAAAGGCAAAATTGAGGCAAATTGTTTTAGTATATACTACATAATCTCATAAGCACAAAAGCATAAAAGGACATTTTCATTGTTTTTTTTTTTTTTTTAAATATAAAAAACACAGGTGAAACTAAGCTTGCAATGCTGTTTTTTAAACTAAGAGTTTAAGTATATACAATGCTGAAACATAATGAAAAGCTAACTAAAGCAAGACTTTTATAGTTTATAATTATATATTTCAACCTTGCCAGAGGCAGGTAAGGTGACCTCTTCACTTCGAGCTAAATATATTGTCGCTAACAGCGTCTATTTAGCCTACTTATTATAAATTAGTACATACTACATGGAAACAAAAGTAAACCACATTCCGTAAAGGTATTTTAGAATATACTATGCAGGAACACAAGAAAAACACACTAAAATTATAATTTTATGGTTCATTTTTCATGATAATGATGACACCACCTGTTCTAAGTGACTGCGACTGTTGAAGGTCTGTTGTTTTTATTCAAACATCTCCTCAGAATAATGAAATAACTTATATAAAAAAATATATTAAAATACTGAGATAGTGGAACAATCAGATAATGCTGCTGGGGTGTGGTATATACTAATGACATTTATGTGTACATGCATCGGAAAGCTGTTGAAACACTGATGTGTGGTTTAAAAAAAAAATACTCACAGAATAGAATGCCTCTTCAAACACTAACAAAGGTCCAGAAAAGCCAATCACTAGCAGGGGCTGAGCTCCAATCATACAAAACATAATTCCCTGTACTGCAGTGGCAATGATTAACTCCGATACGCCCATCAAGCCCTCAGTCTTTTCACCTAAAGGAGGTTGTATGAAAAAAACATTGTGATATCTCAACTTATTCTTTTGTTAGTGTACAGAAACAAAGGCACTGGTGTCTGTGACAAAGGCAACAGGCAAGAGAATGAATGAACAAACAAACAAATCAATGAACAAATACCAAGCATTCCAGACATCAACTAACCCAACAGTCCTCCAAATGTAATGGCAGGAGAGAGTGCAGCAAAGTAAATGAATATGACTGCAGCCATGCACTGAGGGTTAAGGGCATCCTTAAAGTCACTGAAGTATTTGGGGTAACGGTTGCGTGCATCTCGTATGGTCCCACCAAACAGGCGTCCTGTCCTCCGCAGGGGGTCGTCCATGGGTTTACTCGGGGGCAGAAGAGCTGTACAAAAGCACAGGCATAGACAGTAAATGACATTACAAGATCAATAAACATGTAAATTACATGGCTCATTTGAATACTCAATTTTAATTGGTCAATTGCAGCGATCAGTGATATATTTCTTTATAACAGACTGTTGCTATTGAGTGTATTATTTTGCCGAAGTAATAAAACAATTTTTAAATCACTAAAATAATTTTTAAATCACTATTTTGTGCTAAATTACTGATTTATTTTGTAGGTAGACATGTAAAAAGCGGGATAACATACAGAGTATCAGTCATTATAGTAAAATAAACCGATTCAGAGTCATTCCTGACTGCTTCACTGTGTGCCGGGATCCTGATCCCTCAGTTGGGGTTTCTTTCACAATAATGACTGGTATATTCAGAAAAGAAAATGTATAAAATTTATAAAAGACACTGTCTTTTTGTTGTTTGTCTTTTTTTGTGTTTCATTCATTAACTAGAATTTCCACATTTCTCTGCTGGCTACAGTGCATGGTTTTTAAAGTGGGTTATTTAAAAAAATTTTTAATGCAAATAAATAAGTGTATGTATATACCCTCATCCTCTGGCCTCTTGGGTTCTTTGGCCTGTAATTTGACCTCTTGCTCGTGTCTCTTGCGCAGCATCTCTCGCTGGAATCGAGCCACAGAGTGAAGCAGCTCATCACCTCCCACCTCTGATGGAGGAAGCACGATGCTGCAATCCAGAAAGCTGTTAATGGCTGTCAGAAGATCTGCGCGCTCATCTGCCAAATATGCTGCCTCATGAAATTGCTGTCAAGACAGGAAACACAAGAGTGGGTTAACAATCCTCAGGGCTGTAACATAATGGAGTAAAAACATTTTAATATACTTTTTTATTTTTACACCACTGGAAATTATGCACTATCACATTAAAAGCAGAAAGAAACGTAGTGTTACTGACTGCAATTAAAAGTCTATCCTGTAGAGCAAAAGACAATTTTTAATAATCTGATGATTCTAACATGATTAAATAATTAATCTATAATTCTTTTTTTAAACTGGTCTCCAAACTTGTTGCTGTTTAGGCCATGTTCCATAGTATTCACTTCCATGCAGACAAAGTCAACAATCAACCATTTGCTTTTATCTTACTTTGTCGGACATCAGAGTGGAGATAGAGCGACCAATCTGATGGTAGTCCATGTTAACGATGGGTGGGCCGAGGAGGACAAATATAAAGCGTACAGGGATCGGAACTTCGAGCACTGATTCCAGCGGCACTGCCTCCTGCAACCGCACAAACGCCATGGACGGCTGATCCAGGAAGTCCACCCTGCCTGTGGAGATTCAGATGAACATTCAGCCATGCCAGGTAACACTGAGAGTTAAGTAAAATAACCCATATTATTCCTGAGGTACTGGTCTATACATCACCACCACAGTTGTTTTTATACACCTTATTTATAATTATTTATCACATTGCTGGTGGTGTAGTGGTTAGCACATTTGTCTCACAGTAAGAAGGTCCCGGGCTCGGGCGTTTCTGTGTAGTTTGCATGTTCTCCCCGTGCTTGCGTGGCTTTACTCTGGGTACTCCAGTTTCCTCCCACAGTCCAAACACATGCATGTTAGGCTAACTGGCTGTTCCACATAGTTGTGGATGTGAGTGTTATTGGATGTGAATGTGTGTGGTGCGTGCGCGTGTGTGCGTGCGCGAGTTGATCTGCATTGGTCTGGCTGGTCTGGTGTTGGCTGAGATTTTTCATTTGTGGAGAGGTTTCAGCCTCTTGATTGGCTCTGCTACTACTAGGATATCAGCTCATATACCATGAGTACAGAAAAACACAACCGCGGAGCAATTTTCTGAACCGTCTGCGTTGCCAGATCCCTTTTACTGGGGCACATATGAATAACAGAAGAAATGCCTTGATTTATAAAACAATTATCATTGAATTAAAATCAATTTCAGAGAATTATGGCATACTGCCAGAAATAGCATAGATGTATTTCTACTCAAAAGTGTAGCAAGAGTGTTAACTCCAAAGTTAAACTATAGCCTACACACACATTCTGTGCATCAGTGCATGTCACTGTGCTTCAGCAGCAGGCAAACCTATACACACAACCCTTGTGTTGGTGAAAGACACTAAGCACAATTTTAGGTTTGGTAACCTGACAACAACAGTCTTTTATTTTTTAATGTAAGCAAATGACCTTATAGTAATTGAAAGATTATCACATGATTTCTGTAGATGATATTAGAAAATTCTTGGTACAAAGCAGTGACAGGGAAGTGGTAAGGAGAGATGAGACAGAGAAAGGTAAGTTCTGACTTCAATTTGTAATAAATTGGCCACCAAAGCTAGCTATGGTATTAACAAGTCTGTTTAATATAAATGGCAAAAATATTAATTTTTAATGGCTGCACCATGTTGCACTCCTAGAGGTTGAAAACTTCTTTCACTTGCACTGAAAATTGTGGTGTTAATTAATGTTATTTTGGAATGTATGTAAAAACAATTCACTTACTTAAATTACAGTTTACTATTTGGATGTAATAGTGTAGCAGCTTAGTGTAATTCCTGTGTATCCCTGCTTCCGGTGCAATATCAACATCTGCTTTTGCATGATAATGCTTGTGTGTGGTTGTGTCAGGAGTCAGAGATTAAAGATGCCTGCTGCACTGCTGTTTACCCACAAATGTAAAAATGCTCAGTAGTGGTCTGATGACCCTAAGGTGTCCTCAACAACATTCTCATGATTCTAAAATTTTCTTACGACTTATGAAATGGATTTTAAAAAATTATTAAATCAGCTAATTACAAAAAAATACTTATGCCTTTGATTGATTGATTTGTCATTCCTTCTACATCCAGAATGCAGTACAGAACTAAATTTCGTGCTTGGCCCACATAAATATAAACACCAATAAAATTGTAACACTCCCTCTCTTCAGGTGCCATAGCACGTGCCTTAGATGACATGAGCTGTATGTTATGTTGTTCTTAGGTTTGCAGGCACTGCCCTTCTCGGGTTTTCATCCCTTGATATTTTCCAGTGAGACAAACATCTATCTAGCCCTTCCAGATAAGGTGACCGAGGAACTTCCATTATCTCTCATGAATTATATCAGTGATTTTTTGTTTGGTGTTAGCACGTTGAAGGACAGACTAGTTAGCATTCTTCTGTAGAACCACATTTCTGCTCCTTGAAGAAGGCCTGTTGTTTTAGCATTAAGAGTTCAGATTTCATTTTACATACCACTCAAAACATTGGAGTAGACAGCATCTCAAACGTATGTCCAGTTTGAGATCTGTAAGAATGTGCTTAAGTCTACAGAAACTGTCCTTTGCCTGAACAATCCGACGTCAAATCTCTTTTTCAAACGATCATCTGATGTAATTATGGATCCTAGAAAATTGAAGCCTGAGACTTGCTTTACTGTCACCGAATTTGAGGGCACATTTAGGTTCCATACTAGATCTTGAGACAATTAGAACTAGAGTTTTTTTTGCCATGGATTTCCAGTCCCTTCTCAGCCGATGCAGAGTCAGCCATGTCAATGAGTTTTTGGAGACCTTCGTTTAAATTGGAAATGAACACGGTATCATCGGCACATCGAATATTATTGATTCTTCTGCCATTGATGCACATGACCTCCTGGACTTCCATCCTACACAAATACATAATACACATGCCTATAAATCTCTGATAAAACCGGTAAATGAAGGCGTTTGTTTAAGCTTATGATTCATTCAAGAGTTAAATATGACGATTTTATTTATTTAAATCATATTTGATTTAATGTATTTATCTATATGATTTAATATACATATCTAGCTCCTCCTGGGTGATTCCAAGGCATTTTGGGGCCTACCCTGGGGCTTCCTCCCAGTTGGACATACCCAGAACAACCCCAAAGAGAGGCAACCAGGAGGTATTATAATAAGATGCCGGAACCACCTCAACTGAATCCTCAAGAGTGTTGGATACTAGATGGATGGATGTGCCACAGTAGAACTTTATGCCCAACACCCCTTTGTGGAACAAACAAATCTTCCAAAAATAAATTAAAAAACAACAAAATTTGGAATGAAAGTATTTGATTGAGTAGTGTGCAGTGAAGATTATATATCACCACTTTTACCTAAAAGGGCTCCTAATAAAAAAAGTAGTAAAAAAATCTACCTCAGTAATGTTTTGGTGAAAATATATTGAACAATGCTTTTGTAGGCAATGACAACCAAAAAATTATTCTGACAAGTATATTGAGGTAAAAGTATGGCTAATAAACAAAAACACTGAAAATACCTTTTCACTGTATATGAATAATGCATTTATATCATGCAAAAACCAACTCACCCACAAGCACGACGGTGGCCTCTGCATTTTCTGGGATCTTTTCCAAAAGCTTGAATTCATGCTTGGATTTGGATTTGTGCAAGCCCAGCACTAGAGGAGTATCTTTCTACAGACATGGAAGATCAGTTATATACAAACACACACACCCACGGAGTGTGTACCAAAACAGAGACATGCACAGGACTGAACCACATGTCATACTTCGTTCTTGTCGATGTCAACACAGTGATGTGAGTCAGACTCAGTGGTTCCTGCAATGAGTGGGTCAGCGGCAGAAGGTTCAGGAGGGGTAATGTGGCTGTTACTATGGTGATGTGGCATCAGAGATGTGAGACTCCCTGCTGAGATGTTCCTATGGAATGAGCTGTGCTCCTTCCCATCACTTGGGTGACTGAAATGAGAGAAGTGTTTCGGTCATGCAATGTAGCGAAAAGTGCCGCTTCCATGTTTTACTAGTAGAACTAAGCAAAGGCTACAGAAATCTTCTGACAGTCATGCCTGGGTTCATGGGTTCTAGTATAAATAATAAACTACAGTACTGCTATACCCATACCCCCCCCCTATTCAAACCCTGGACCTTCTTTCTTTGAGGTGGATGTGCTAACCACTATGCCACTGTGCCACCCAAATACATTTAGCTTTTTTCTGGTAACTGAATTATTTTTAAATGGCCCAGTTGAATGAAAATCTTAAGAACCAAGTGCTTAAAGGATTTGTGTAAAAGAAAAGAATCTAAAATTTAAAAATTAAATGGATTAAAAAAGTCATTCATCCATCCACTTTTCATCCATCCACTTATGTACTGTGCAAGAAAATGTTCTTTAAATGCAACAAAAAAACCTTTTTTGTTCCCCTCATGGTGTTTAAATAACTTTGGATTGCACATTTTTGCTCACAATTTAATGGGATTTTTTATTTTCAGTTTTAATTCATAAATAAGAATTGAACAACTGCAGCCATTTCTAGCCCCTTCATCTTATCAAATAGTCTTTGTGCTAACCTATGTTTGAGCAGCAGTGCTCGGAGCACATTGCCTCTGTCTTCTGCTCGGATCTGGTCGGAGATGATCATCTGTTCGACCACCTGATGAGCAATGCCAGGCAGTGTCCTCTGTTCCAAGTCCAGGAGTACAGCCCCTGGTCATATACACAACTCACAGTAATTACACTCGTGGACAAGATGCAGCTAATAGACTGTGCCACTATATATATATATAGCAATAAACTAATTCTAATCAGATCAGTTGCTCCATACCAAGTAAAGAATATGACAGAGTCTCAAAATAAGAAAAATCACAAACATATATACACATACACACACACACACACACACACACAAATATACATACAGATATCTACATACAACTCCAGTATAAAACAAGGTCCAACCACTCTCGAGAAGGGTGCTTCCAGAGCCCAAGCTATGTGTTGAGGTGTGCCAAACTATATCTAGTCGGTATCACTCAACCTCACGCACCAGCTCAGGCTCCTTCCCCACCAAAGAGGTAACATTCCATGTCCCAAAAGCCAGAGTGAGAAGCCGAGGATCAGAACCAACATCTTTGGCTGCCACCCGGCTCACAGGGGGGGCCCCGGTAACCCGCATCCTGGCAAAAACTGTGTCCTTGAAATTATACGCATAAAGGTCTTCTAATCTGCACTTAGCCTGGACCTTCACTTAGGACCTGTTTACCTTGGGTGACCCTACCAGGGACAACATAGCTCACAGGATCATTAGGCCACGCAAACCCCTAAGGTGGCGATTCAAGGAAGGGCTCCTTGGGCTAGGCTCAGGCTATCTTGTGGGGTGTGCTCTGGGAATAGGAAATACTGGACCCATTGTCACGAGCTGTTCAGTCTCTGTATTGCTGGAGCCAGAGCTTGGTCCACATTGGTAACAACATGTCGAGTTTCCAGTGGGGGTTGGACTACACCAAGGCTGCCCTTTGTCACTGGTTCTGTTTATAATTTTTATGGATAGAATTTCTAGGTGCAGTCAAGGTGTTGAGGGGTTCTGGTTAGGTGGCCATAGGATCTCGTCTCTGCTTTTTGCAGATGACGTGGTCCTTTCGGCTTCATCGAGCCAGGACATTCAGCTCTCACTGGAGCAATTCACAGCTGAGTGTGAAGCGACTGGGATAAGAATAAGCACCTCCAAGTCCGAGGCCATGGTTCTCAGCCGGGAAAGGGTGGAATGCACTCTCCAGGTCTTGAGGTCCTGCTTCAAGTGGAGGAGTTCAAGTATCTTGGGGTCTTGTTTACGAGTGAGGGAAGGATGGAGAGGGAGATCGACAGGCAGATTGGTGCAGCCTCTGTTGTAAAAAAAGGTCTGTCATGGTGAAGAGGGAGCTAAGCTGGAAGGCAAAGGTCTTAATTTACCAGTCGATTTATGTTACCTCACCTACGGCCACCTATAGCTTTTGTTAGTGACCAAAAGAACAAGATTGTGAATACAAGCAGCGGAAATGAGCTTCCTTTGCAGGGTGGCAGGGCTCTCCCTTACAGACAGGGTGAGAAGTTCTGTCATCCGGGAGGAGCTTGAAGTAGAACCGCTGCTCCTCCGCGTTGAGAGGAGCCAGTTGAGGTGGCTCAGGCATCTGATTAGAATGCCTCCCTGATGTGGTGTTTCTGGCATGTCCAACCAGGAAGAGACCTCGGGGCCAACCCAGAACATGCTGGAGGGACTACGTCTCTTGGCTGGTCTAGGAATGCCTTCCCCCTGGAAGAGCTGAAGGAAGTGGCTGGGAAGAGGGACATCTAGACCTCACTGTTTAGGCTGCTGCCCGCGTGACCTGACCCAGGAACAAGTGAAAGAAGATGAATGAATGAATATTTACACACACACACACACACACATAAATAATATCTACATGGTGTGCAAAAGTGTTTGCCCCTTCCTGATTTCTTATTTTTTTATATGTTTGTCACACTTAAATGTTTCAGATCATCAAACAAATTTAAATATGAGTCAAAGACAACACATGAAAACACAAAATGCAGTTTTTAAATGAAGAATTTTATTATAAAGGGAGAAAAAAAAATCCAAACCTACATGGCCCTGTGTAAAAAAGTGATTGCCCCCTAAACCTAATAAGTCAAGTCAAGTCAAGTCAGTTTATTTGTATAGCGCTTTTTACAATTGACATTGTCACAATAATAACTGGTTGGGCCACCCTTAGCAGCAACAACTGCAATCAAGGGTTTGCGATAACGTGCAATAAGTCATTTTCAGTGCTGTAGAGGAATTTTGGTCCACTCATCTTTGCAGAATTGTTGCAATCCAGCCACACTGTAGGGTTTTCGAGCATGAATCGCCTTTTTAAGGTCATGCCACAGCATCTCAATAGGATTTAGGTCAGGACTTTGACTAGGCCACTCCAAAGTCTTCATTTT
>JAQMYF010000022.1:1182107-1193167 GCA_030014195.1 Neosilurus mollespiculum
GAGAGCTGGGACCAAAGTAACAAAGGCTACCATCAGTAACACACTACGCCGCCAGGGACTCAAATCCTGCAGTGCCACACGTGTCCCCCTGCTTAAGCCAGTACATGTCCAGGCCCATCTGAATTATGCTAGAGAGCATTTGGATGATCCAGAAGAGGATTGGGAGAATGTCATATGGTCAGATGAAACCCAAATAGAACTTTTTGGTTAAAACTCAACTTGTCATGTTTGGAAGAGAAAGAATGCTGAGTTGCATCCAAAGAACACCACACCTACTGTGAAGCATGGGGGTAGAAACATCATGCTTTGAGGCTGTTTTTCTGCAAAGGAACCATGACACTTTATCTGTCTAAAGGAAAGAATGAATGGGCCATGTATCTTGAGATTTTGAGTGAAACCCTCCTTGAAGATGAAACGTGGCTGGGTATTTCACCATGACAATGATCCCAAACACACCCCCGGGCAACAAAGGAGTGGCTTCGTAAGAAGCATTTTAAGGTCCAGGAGTGGCCTAGCCAGTCTCCAGATCTCAACCGCATAGAAAATCTTTGGAGGGAGTTGAAAGCCTGTGTTGCCCAGCGACAGCCCCCAAAAAAATATCACTGCTCTAGAGGAGATCTGCATGGAGGGATGGGCCAAAATACCAGCAACAGTGTGTGAAAACCTTATGAAGACTTACAGACACCTTTTGATCTGTCATTGCCATTTGATTGCTTGCAACACAAAAATACATAATAATTTGGCTCAGTGGTTGTTACTGATGCCTCAAAGCAAGAAAGTTTTGGGTTCAAATCTTGTGGCCCACAAGGAGTGGAGTCTGCATGTTGAACAATAGCTTGTATTTCCTTCAGGTTTTTCAGCATTCTCCTACAGTTTAAAGGCATGCACAATAGATGAACTGGCTAATCTAAAGTTCCCATAGGTCAGAGTGTTAATGGTTGTTTGAGTCTGTGTTAGCCCTACAATAAACTGTTTTGCATCTACTCTGCCTCTCCCCACGACCTGGATGGATTGGGGGTACAGATAATGGGTGAACAGACAGATTCAACTTTTTCAATTGATCTGCATTATAAGTTTAATTTTAAAGTTTTAGATTTTTAATTAGACTCGCAGGTTTTAATTAGACTTGCAGACTCACTTTCCAACCACTTAGCGAAAAGGATATGTCTTGAACCCATGTATTTGGTGACAGTGACGCTGGTTTTCCCTCAGAAAACAGTTAACATTGGCTGTTTGAAATTATTTTGAAGAAAAGCTAAGAGCATATTATGCCATATATTCATTTGTGGTTAAGGAGTATGAATATTGGACCTACATTAGAAAACAAAACAGGAATCGAACACGTAAGTTACCTGAAAGTATGTGCTGTAAAGAATGTAAATATAAAATATAAAACATACAATCTCCTATCCAACAGTCAGTGATCAACCACTGTGCCAAGTGAATGAAGAATTTAAGCTACTTCTATCAAGTTCATATGTGTTTAAATACAGTGCTAGCTCTTTCTAGTGCCTCTTTAGCCATTGACCTGACGCACTTCACTAAGCCTTTGCTGGGTCTGCATTTGGACCACAGTCCAGCAGTTATTGGCCCCTGTTCTAAAGAAACAAACCTGTTATGGGCTGGTATTGAGCAGCAGGTGTTCACATTGGTTAAGAGATTTTTTCAAAAGGTTTTCCCACCTTCGCACCTCAGCCCAAATGCACAAAGCTTACGTATTGGGTTACTCTTTCCCACAGAAACTGTGCTGCTTCAGTGTTGTTTTGAACACTTTCTTAATATTGTGCACAAAGCTTAGTCTAAAAGAGGTGAGATCATGCAGTTGAATTAGCTACTCGTGTTACATCGCAAGAAAACAGCCTCAGTAAAAACATGCTGTTGAAGTCTTTTCTCTCCGTGGCCTTTATTACAGCTACTGACCTTAGTAATTATCATCTAACCATCAGCATGCTATGAAGGACCTGTAAGAATGAAACGACATCAGTCAGGAAGTCCTCACAGCCTGAAGATTGTCTGCTTACACACTGCTTACTCACATGATGAATAAGGCACTTAAAAGCATGATATTATCACATGATCTTATTACAAAAATAATAGTCTGGTAGAAAATAAGCAAAAGCCCCATAAAAAGCATGCTGACAAAGTGAGTATGGATAGTAGATTTGAATCTGTTGAATTATTCAGATTTAAGGTTAATTTGTATGCTTGTTCATCTTGACTTACTTCCCTATCCTGGTCAAAATCAAGGTGGAAAGCATGGAGCAAGGCCAATCATGTTAAACTCCACAAGGTCAGCTGTCTAAGCCCACGATAAAGAGAAAACCCTGGAACTATGAGGTGGCAGTGCTACTAACCATGCCACTGTGCTGCTCCACCCAAACACATGTATGGTTAAAAACAAGATATGATCATAGATTTCAACCATGCACAGTGATGAATGGTAGGTATAAGGGATTCTTAAAACGCTGTCAGGTAAGTACAGTGAGGCTACAGTAAACAGGACGCAGTCTTGATTACTCCTAACAAAATTTAGAATCGCTGCTGTGAAATTACAGCTGATTTGTCTGAGAAACTCCACTGAAAGATGACATCATTTTAAGTGTCTTGCGCACCTCATGGGTTGACTCTGTTATCATTTTTACAACATGCAATAATACTTTTGTCGAATCCATGTAAATTCACAGCGTCATGATACAACAATCAAATCCAAGAAGTACGACAGGAACGGAACTAAATATCAGAGCACAATTTATAAATATTACAGATGATACGATATGGTGTTTTTTTTTATGTGCCTTTCAGTACTGACTAGCCACATAAGCTGGAGTATCCAGACATATCCTGTGGCTGAAAGTGCTTGACATGGTAATCACTGGCATGCTTTGAAAACACCCACGTTTTCTGCACGTAATTAACTGAGAGAGTACAATAGGCTGAAAGGGTCTCATTTGAACAGTTTATCTTTATATTGCGGCCTTATTATTACAAGTTTCTCTCTGCTGAATCAGTGTTAACTCAGATAAAAACTTGTAATACTAAGGCCATGATTGTTTTATTCTTGGATATTAAGAAAGATAAAATAATTGTGGTGCTCTTGGCAAACATCATCAAAAAGACTATACTGAACATGGTATAATTTATATAAGACATTAAAATCTCAAAGTAACAGTATATAAAATACTAAAATATTTACCAAAAAAAGCTGCATATACTTGTATACTTTTAATAATTTAGCTTTGATGTAACTGCTGAAGGAACAATAGCCAGTTTTTTTGCGTGATCAAAGATTAAAAAAAACATGTTAAGTTTTTTAGCAGCTCTGCCACGTACTGGAGGCACAAACATACTGTATACTACACACAAAAACCAAACATCTACAACCTCACACTCCCGCGCTAGGCTCAGCGATTAAACAGGCTGAAGCAAAGCTGGTTTTAATAAGTAAAGCTGTGCTGGAATGTTGGGGTGTAGTAGTTGTACCACTGCTTGTTAGCTTGAGGAACAACCTAACCCAACCAGACCTGACCTATTGCCCTTGCCCTAGATAACCCGGGGAAAAAAGGAAAAAAAGCTAATACTCTGGTTTAGGGCAATAATGCTGGGCAGCAAGTTTGAGTATTTTAGATATTTTTGGTAGTGTTTACTTTTTTTTCCCCAAGGCAATTTGAGCAGACCTTTCTTAGATAGATACACTGTGGCTCATGAACACAATCACTGGTGGGAAATTTCAACATTAACAACAACACAGCCTAGCAACTTGTTTGAGGTTATCAGGGTTGATCTCTGCCACTATCTAAGAATACACACAGTTATTCAGCATACAAGCATGCAGTGTATTTTAAGCTTTTTTACACATACTTACATTCAACTTAATATAATTAACTATTATTTGCCGTTTTCAGCCCATTTAATCTCTAGCTCAAAAGATCTGAAACTACCCCCAAAAATCCTAAGAGCCAAAAGACAATTTTCACTTTTTCACTGCTAAGACATGTCTGACATTAGGAGAGACCTATATCAACCATAACTTTAAAACCACTTAGAGACAAAGTGAATAAAAGTGATTATTTATTTAAAATATTTTATCATTTCTGATTGGAAAGCCACTAGGGAATTCTTGGTGTTCCTCTACAATCGACTTCTCCATCACTGATATTGGATAAGTTGAATGATTACCACATGATTGAAATCTGCCAATGTTCCTCCTCACAGACCTTATATAAGATAGATCGGTCATGCCCTGCAGCAGACGTCATCCCCTGTTCGCCTTTGTGTGATGGAACACTATCCGTAAAACATGGTGGTGGCAGCATCATGCTGTGGGGATGCTTTTCTTCAGAAGGGACAGGGAAGCTGGTCAAAATTGATGGGAAGAATTGGAAGAAAACCTGTTAGCAGCTTTAAAAGACTTGAGTGAGGGGAGGAAGTTCACCTTCCAGCCGAACAACAACCTTAACATACATCCAGAGGTACAATGGAATGGTTTAGATCAAAGCATATTCATGTTTTAGAATGGCCCACACAAAGTCCTGACATCAATCCAATTGAGAATCAGTGGAAAGACTTGAAATTTGCTGTTTCCAGATGCTCTCCTTCTAATCTAAATAATTTCAAACTATTTTTGACAATAAATAAATAAATAAATAAAAATTGGGTCTCTAGATTTGCAAAGCTAATAGAGATCTACCCCATAGTACTTGCAGCGAAAAGTGGTTCTACAAAGTAATGACTCGGGGAGCTGAATACTAACTAAACTAACTAGCTGAATACTAACTAACTAAAGGCCACAATTTCCAGATTTTTATTTGTAAAAAATATTGAAAACCATGCATCATTTTCCTTCCACTTAACAATTATGCATCACTTTGTGTTGGTCTATCTCATAAAATACCAATAAGATACATTTATGTTTGTGGTTGTAACATGACAATATGTGGAAAAGTTCAAGGGCTATTACAGACGATCAGATAGAGTGGAATTCATAAGCCTTTTCCCCACACTGTGTATGCATGCATCACTCAGTAGGTTTACGTTACTCTAGAAAAGAATCAAATTATTGTGTTAGTCCAACTGAACATGGACTTTTAAAATACATGTAACGTGTTAGCCATTTCAGAAAAATTGAAAGGTGTCGCAAATTTTATTTTTTTTACTTTTGCATAGTATGAATATACTTCAAACCATATGGAATGGTATAGCGAGTGAAGAAATTTAAAAATATGTGAACACTACGGCTGAAAGATTAAATGCTGTATTCAAAGTAAAGGGTGGCCACACAAGATAGTGACTTTTTTTCTCAAAAAAGAGACTGTTATTTTTGTTATTACTATATATTGTTGTTTATTTACTTATTCTCATCAATGTGCTCAAATATTACATGAAATAAATATTTGAATAGTACTTTTCAAATTAGATTTGTCTTCATTTTGTTAAGTTACATAAGTGTACTGTATTTTTTAATTTCTTCACTTGTTAAACCATATGGTTTGAAGTTCATTCATGCTATGCAAAAGTAAAAAACATTACATTTGCAACACCTTTCAATTTTTCAAAAAGTTTCAATGTATTATTGTACTTACTGTAATATAATGTAGTATTTTATATACTGTAAATATATATACACATATATATATATATTTTTGTCGGACTTGTCGGAATGATTTTTTTCATTCTCATTGCATACAATAGCATTTGCGACACCTTTCAATTTTGCTTAAAAATTGGTATTTTCAGTGAAGTAATTTTTTACTTCTTTTTATTAGGAGGCCTAAAAAAGTGGTGGTGTATAATCTTCACTGCAAAAGTGATACAGAATGCTATGTTCCGTATTTCCTAGGGCCTGCCCTCAGTAGGTGATAAAGTCTGAACCAGCACAAATTACTAAACATAATAGACCACTTTTCCACTATATCCTACACTAGAGAGTAAACAAAAAGGTTGTAATTAATAAATTATCGGAGATCAGTCTGCATTTCTGCATTTCCCAGGGACCTACAGCTGAAATGAACATATCATTGAATTTTATCTATTTTGGTGGAGTTTACATTTTCTGGCGCATCCTTTCCTGCCTTTATGGTAGCCTACATGAGCGCAAATTCTGCAAGTGTACTCTTGCAGCTGTGACAGTGACAGGGGGGGGGCGGGCACATAGGAGAGAAATGACTTGTTTTATTTCAGAGATGAGAGAAAAAAATGCACGTCAGAGTGAGGGAACGTGACATGGTTTGTTCTAAATTGTGCAAAGTAGCATTCATTTCAAACCTGGTTGTTTCTTTAGATAAAGCTTTAATTGTTGGTGACTTTAATTTTCATTTTGATAACCCAGAACATCCTTTAAGAATTTAAAGTCAGATTTGTCAGTAACTAAATCAGGAAATAACAATATACTGCTATCAGATCAGCAACTAGAGTGTTTTAGCCCCCTTCAAGAAACAGAACTGATCACAAAAATTTCCTCACCAAAATCAATCTGTGTGCCAGATTCAGCACCTACATGTTTCTTTAAACTAATACTACCTGAAGTGGTCAACCCTTTATTAAATGTTATGAACTAGCACAGGTTATGCCAGAGGAGAACAAAGTCAGATGAGAGACACCAGTTTAATAAAGTTGAGAATTATGTAAAGGACATTAGACACTAGAGGCTTACTAACTTCCTCTTATTAAACTCTGATAAGTTTCATCGTGTGTAGCAGTAAAGGACATAGGAGTGATCATTGACCCTGGTCTTTCATTTGAAGCTCATGTAGATAATATTACTCGGGTAACCTTCTTTCATCTCAGAAATATTGCTAAAATAAGAAATAAGATGTCACTGCATGATGCGGAAAAACTTGTTCATGCTTTTATTACCTTGAGATTAGATTATTGTAATGTGTTACTGCCTGAAATGTTCTAATTGGTGCATAAACAAGCTCCAGTTAGTCCAGAATGCAGCAGCAAGAGTTCTTACTATAACCGAAAGACACGATCATATCACCCCCATCTTATTTTCACTGCACTGGCTCTCAATTAAATTTAATATAAATTGCTACTTTTAAACTATAAAGCACTTAATGGTCTTGCGCCACATTATCTTAGTGAACTTCTTGTTGTTTATGATCCAGCATGCCCCCTTAGATCAAAAGGTGCAGGCTGCTTAGTGATACCTTGAATACTGAGGACTACTGCAGGGGGGCAGAGCTTTCTCTTACAAAGCCCCACAATTATGGAATAACCTGTCAGTTAATGTTAGGGACTCAGGCACAGTCTCTGTTTTTAAGACTAGGCTGAAAACCTACTTGTTTAGTCAAGCATTTTGTTAACAGCCTTTTCTTAGGTAAAGGAGCAGATCTGGGGGTTCTCAGGCATAGAGAGTTCTGTTAACCTGTAATGTTGGGATTCTGTCACTCCCTCACTCTACATGTTCACTCAGGTCTGTTAACAGTGGAGTGGCTGATTGCCCAATGTTAAAGGGGGCCCTCATGTCTGCCTTCCTTCTGGTTTTGCTCTTTTTAGTTATGCTGCCATAGTTAGGCATGCTGAAGTCCCAACTTGCACCCAGCACTAATAAACTCTTCTTTTACCATTATACTGTTATGAGCATACCTAACAAACACCCACCCCCTCTGTGTTTTTCGCTGAGGTATACATGCTGCTTCTGGGATGCCGGTGATCCTGATCCTCCTAATCCTTCTGCTTTATGAGTCCTGTGGTCTGTCCTGGTGTGGTGATGTTGGCTGGAGCTCTCATCTTGGAAGCCCCTCGCTCCTGCTGATGAAGATCCATATGCGCTTAGATCTGCACTCAGAGACTGTGAAGATGACTTTTCACGGCTGGTGATATAAAGTCTTTTGCTACAATTATTTAGGACTTACAGTTGTGGTATTACCAACCGGACTGCATGCTGGACTGTAATGAGGTTTCTCTTAAATGGTTTGTAATTTTCTGTTTCACCCAAATGAGAATGGGTTTCCCTTTTAAGCCTGGTTCCTCTCAAGGTTTCTCCTCATGTCAACTGAGGGAGTTTTTCCTTGCCACTGTTGCCATGAGCTTGCTCATTATGGATGTGTAAGGGTTGTAAAAAAAATTTAAATTCCTTTTTAAACTACTTTTTCTATGTAAAGCTGCTTTGTAACAATGTCAATTGTAAAAAAAAAAACGCTAAACAAAAAAAAAAAATGAATTGAATTATGTACCAGAATCCTTTAAACTAAAACAGAAATCTTTTGATGCATTGATGAGATGATGATTTTTGCAAAGCGTTTGCAATTTAACAGAGGAACATTGTTTTTAAAGTATTCAACAATCTTTTTATGCACTCATTCACAGATTGGAAAGCCTCTGCCCATCTTTACTTCTGGGAAACTCTGCCTCTCTAAGAGATACCTTTTATAGCCAATCTTGTTACAGATCTGATGTCAATTAACTTAGTTAGTTGCTACATGTTCTCCTGGCTGAATCTTGTCCCAACTTTTCTGGAATTCAGGTTGTATCTGGCTTCACTCAAATGAGGATGGGTTTCCCATTTGAATCTGGTTCCTCTCAAGGTTTGTTCCTCGTGTCAGAGTTTTTCCTTGCCACCGTCACTGTGGGCTTGCTCATTGGGGATGTGTAGAGTTTACAGAGAAATGTTTAAATTCTTTATCGAATTTGTTTTTACTATGTAAAGCTACATACAGTTTTTACTGTAAAGGATAACCTGGGGGAAACCCATACAATCATGGGAGAACATGCAAATTCCACACTCACACAACCTTGCCTAGCCCTGGACTGAAACCCAGGACCTTCCTGCTGTGAGGTGCAAGTGCTAACCACTACACCACCCCGTCCCACCCCTGTTATTTTTTTTTGTTGTTGTTGTTGTTGTTGTTAAATGATAAAACCCTATGTGCATGTAAACTTATTGACTGTTGCCATCTTCCAGGGAAAGAAGCAGCTTTGACTATTTAGTAGAAGGATGGGAAAATTAGAGATGTACTGATATTTGAGGGAACCTGGAACTTACAAAAAACAAGTTTGAAATAACTTCCAAAGAAACTGATGTAGGGGATAGAATAGATGCACTTTTGTTAAAAAGAAACATGGGTTATTTGGGTTTTGTAATGTGAGATATGATCTGAGTAAAAAATAAAATCTTTCTTGTAAGAAGCAGGTAATGAGAGTTTAGCTTTAGTTAGAATGTAATTGCAAATAAATATCATTAGGACTGTGCATGCTGTGGGGTACAGTTACATCCTTCTGACTCCATCTGCCATATAATGTTAAAATAAAAATTAATTGTGCAACAGTAATGTCCTTGTCCAATTTTCTGAAGTTCCAACCACAAACAATGGCACCCCATGTAGGGGGTGTTGTTATTTTGCAAAAGAAGATTTTTCATATATCTACCCATATAAAAATTTGTAGAGGGTCAATCTGAATAAGGAAATATTAAAGTTTAGTCAAATGACCAATGCTAATCCCCTGAACATACCCTCTGAAGATAAGTAATTTTTAAGCATGTTGAAAGAATCACCATTTTGTTGTTTTGAGTGGGATTTCTGTACTTTTTCAGATATAATTATCAGCCTGATCTTAATAAATATAAAATCAGCAAAGTCATGTTGCATCAGATGCTTCTTTTATTTTCAGAAACCTGACTTTCCAAATGGCTACGTGCAAAGATGTAATTCCGAATATAATGTATCTCCTGCGGCCCAAGCATGCTGGTCAAGCACAGAGATCAAGAGATGCAGCAGCTCAGTTAGTAGCAGAACTGCTTCAGGAGCACTGGCAATTCTGCAGCCTTTACACAAGCCACACAAGGCACATCAAAAGACATATTTTAAAACTTTGTGGTGACTGTCCACCTTATTCAGACAAAAAAAACCCACCAAAATGACAATATCTTCAAGAAAGCAGCCACTTTCAACAAGCGAGCTGGAGAGTTGTTTGATATTTTCTGTCAGGATCTAATAATTCGAAAGCAGCTTGAACTCAGACCAGGAGTGAAGATGAGGCTTTCCTTTCTGATAAGAAGAACCAAAGAAATATGTTCTGTGAAGACTTTGTTGGCCCGAAGATGGGAGAAAACTATGGCGTGCAGGAAAATAAATCTAGAAACACCAATACACAACCTTGCATCAGAATGCAGTGTTGTCTATATCGACTATGAACTCTCAAGGAGAGAAGAAAAACAGCTAGGCAGTGCGTCTCTTTAAACTCATTGATTGAAGAGAGCCAGGATCATTTCAGTGCTAAGGTAGTGTTGCCAGGAAAGGAGGAAGGATTCCAAAAATTATGCTAGATTGGAACAAAAAGCAGGAAAAGATAAAGAAACATGGGTTGCAGGACAAGGAGGTTGCAAATATTGCGTGTGACTGTTGCAGATCTGGATGCACTGAAGACTTTGGGAGGCCCAATTACATTTACTGCTGCCAAAGATGAGTATATAACCAGTGATTATGATGAAGACTCCAAGATCAGACACCTTTACCTTGAGGTCTGCTATGCTCGTGACACATCTCTTTATCTGCCAAAAACCAGTAATCTCTTCTGCCTCATGAAGGATATTCTCTTATTCCTCACTTTTAAACCGTTTTTAAATATTTCAGAACAGTGTGTTTTTCAAACTTTTATGTTAATTGCTTATACATATCTAAGTAAATATAGTTTCTATGATTAAACTAATTATCATGATCAAATTTTTAATTTTATTCATACTCAGGTGTTGGATTTTAGACAAAAATTATATTTTTGAGGGGTCCTTACTTCAAGGGGTATGTACAGGAAGTTACCTTTGAGTAAATGCATTATGTTTGGTATTTTCTCATTCAGATAGACCAGGTTCATATTTTAGAAAGGTCATTTGAGTCAAGTCAGATATGGGTCCCATAAGTGGGACAAAATCAGATTCATGTTTGAGGAAACGACTCCATGACATGTTCCAGAAGCGTCTTTTACATTAATAGGAAATCTTAAGCCGCACCCAGAGGGAATCAACAGCATCCTGCTAATATCCTACTAACATCCACAAGTCTCCAGCTAAGGTTTGTTTTTAGCATCATGGCTACTATCCAGCTTGTTCAGTGTGTTGAGTG
>JAQMYF010000022.1:1197356-1207605 GCA_030014195.1 Neosilurus mollespiculum
ACTATGTAAAGCTGCTTTGTGACAATGTCAATTGTAAAAAGCGCTATACAAATAAAACTGAATTGAATTGAATTAAGGCCACTTGGGCTTGAAGTGTGAACGTAGACTTAGAGGCAATTTCCTGTTTACAAAGCTGAAAACTTTGTGACCATCAATATGCTGTTTGAAATGACTAGGACATATGGATAGTAACTGGCCTTAACTGACCTTAAGTTAAACAGACTATTATTAAAATGTGTGAATCTGCAGCGGGTGGAGTTGCAGCTGTAGCTACTCACAGGAAAGTGTCCAGTCAGTGCTGTAGTGGCAATGGTATCTCCAGCATCCTGAGAGTCACTCATGGCTTGGCGTGCTGTGTGCGGGTGTGTCTCTGTGATTGTATGTTAGCCCTTTTCTCTTTTGCTCAGACTCAGCTGGGAGATTTCGGACAGCATAACCTGAAAATTATGAACAACATTGTGAGTTTGAGCTATCATTCAAATAATTCGTCTGAGATTATTAATATTCATATGTTGGATGTACCTAAAGAAAATCTGTGTAGTATATTAAAGATGCATCTTAAAAGAGGCAGAAACATACTGTTTTCTGCCACTAGAACAAGCTGCAGCCTAAAACCCTGACAGTATAATAAGTGTTCAGAGATTAAATGTGTGCTTTTTTGCTGGATTCTAGTAAAAGGGTGGGTTGGAATCTCATTCAGTTTTCTGTATGTTAACACCTGTTTGGAAACACTTTATACATTCAGTTTAAAGTTATTTAAAAACGAAAGTGCTATTCACCAATAAATAAAACTGTTAAAAAGGGCAAAAGGATTCCTACATGCTTACTTGTAAGGGGAAAATAAATAAATAAAAATTTGACTTCATGGAAACTAATTCCATCCAAGCTGCACAAGTGGCAACATATTACATCACAGGCCTCAGCATTTAGTCTTTGAAGCTGAACAACTCCCAAACTTGTGCTAATTCCAATTATAAGTAAACAACACTGACAAAGGGAAAATAGGAGAATGAGTATTTGCAAAAAAACTCTCTTTCAGTGGCTTTCTAACATATAATGACAAATATGCATTTAGGTAGCAACAGGCTCAAGACACTTAATAGACATCCACAGAGAACCTAAACCTGGAAAATGCAGTCTGACAGGCAGAGGATTTGTGTTAAAAGGAGTGTCTTGTCAAACGTCGGGCATGACAGCGACGGGACACCATGACAGAGAGATGAAGAGTTTAATGCGGTCTCATATCATTACCAGCCACAATTGCATAGCTGGTTTGGATAGTGTAGCCGTTTTGGGTTTTTTTGCAGATACGCATGCCTGTATCTCAAGAATTGCTTGAAATATAACCATCAAATTTCAAGATAGCAACTTGAGACCAAGCGCTGAAACAAGCTTATGAAAAAGTAATTGTAGGTCATATTCAAGGTCAGAAAAATGGACCCAAATTGTTTATAATGGCTAGGTAGCAGTTGGGGCAATTCCCTTATCGGATGCCTCCAGTGAATAGTGTTAAAACTTCTTTCTGAAATAATCTCCAGTAAAAAGCAAAACTTTCACATGTTTAATGTGAGATACAATCCTGTTCTCCCCTCCTCGAATCGCCACCTTATCGTGGTGAAGCGGTTTGCGTGTCCTGATGATCCTGGGAGCTATGCTGTCGGGGGCATTATGCCCCTGGTACGGTCACCCAAGGCAAACAGTTCCTAGGTGAAGGTCCAGACTAAGTGCGGTTCACAAGACCTCTATAAACACAATTAAAAGGACACAGTTTTGCTTGCCCGTATTCGGGTTACCGGGGTCCCCCCTGGAGCCAGGCCTGGGGGAGGGGCTTGAAGGCGAGCGCCTGGTGGTCGAGCTTCTGCCCATGTAGGAGATTTGGTGTGTGAGGTTGAGAGATACCGATTAGATATAGTTGGGCTCACCTCAACACATAGCTTGGGCTCTGGAACCACCACTCTCGAGAGGAGCTGGGCCTTATTTCATTCTGGAGTTGCTTATGGGGAGAGGCGGCAAGCCGGTGTGGGCATCCTTGTTGCCCCCCGCCTCAGTGCCCACACGTTGAGGTTCTCTCCGGTGGACAAAAGGGTAGCCTCCCTCCGCCTTCAGGTAAGGGGACGAGTCCTGTTGTTTGTGCTTATGCACCAAATTACAGTTCAGAATACCCACCCTTTTTGGAGTCCTTAGAGGGTGTGCTAGAGAGCACTCCCCCTGGGGACTCCCTTGTCATCCTGGGAGACTTCAATGCCCATGTGGGCAATGACAGTGTGACTTGGAAGGGTGTGATTGGTAGGTACAGCCCCTCCAATCTGAACCCGAATGGTGTTTCGTTGTTGGACTTCAGTGCACGTCATGGTTTGTCCATCACGAACACCATGTTCGAACATAAGGGTGTTCCTAAGTGCACATGGCACCAGTACACCCTAGGCCGCAGTTCAATGATCGACTCTGTAGTCGTGTCATCGGACTTGCGGCCGCATGTTCTGGACACTCGGGTAAAGAAAGGAGCTGAGCTGTCAACCGATCACCACCTAGTGGTGAGCTGGCTTAGATGGCGGGAGAGGCTGCCTTCCAGACCTGGGAGACCCAAGCGTGTAGTTAGGGTCTCCTGAGAACGTTTGGCGGAGTCTCCTGTCAGAAGGGCCTTCAACTCCTACCTCTGGCAGAGCTACCACCACATCCCAATATAGGCTGGGGACATAGAGTCCGAATAGGCCATGTTCCGTGACTCCATATTTGTGGCGGCAGCCCAGAGCTGTGGCCGGAAGGTCATCGGTGTCTGTTGTGGAGGCATCTCTCCCTTAGAGATAGGGTGAGAAGTTCCGTCAGGAACTTGGAGTAGAACCGCTGCTCCTTCGCGTTGAGAGGAGCCAGTTGAGGTGGCTCGGGGATCTGATTAGAATGCCTCCAGAACACCTCCCTGGTGTGGTGTTTCGGGCATGTCCAACCGGTAAGAGACCCCAAGGTCAACCCAGAACACGCTGGAGGGACTACATCTCTCGGCTGGTCTGGGAACGCCAGAAAAGCTGGAGGAAGTGGCTGGGGAGAGGGACGTCTGGACCTCACTGCTTGGGCTGCTGCCCTGCGTCCCGACCCCGGAAGAAGCGGAAGAAGATGAATGAATGAAATGGTTGAATGAACAATCCTGTTCTTAAAGATAAACATCCTGTCTGTTTCAGCATGGAAAGGAACTGAGCTGTAAAAAAACAGAAATCAAGTGGAAAACTAAACAGGAAGTAGTCTTCTCTGTAGCAGCACTCACCTATTTATATTTCTCTTTTCCTTCTGTTTCCTCTTGTCCATATTAGTGTTTACCTGCAATTTTATAATCTCTCAAAAAAATAGGAAAGCTTCAAACTGGAGAAATAGTCTCCTTCTACAAGTATCTGGCTTTAGTTCTGACCTACACATTCTGTGATGTTAACACCTACTAACCGTCCTACACACTCTGTCACAGTGGGACATCCCACCTGGAGCGCCGTACACACTGCATCGAATTGTGATCTAATAGTACCTACATGTAGTGCACCCTTATTCTGATATCATTACTAGTAGCTTTCCTTTTGTGATATATTTGTGTTGATGCTTTACTTCAGGTTGAGAGAACAAATAAAATCAGACACTAGTTTCACAAATATTAAACACCACATCATTCTGTGCTAAATGCTGAAAGACATACCTGTTGGTGGATAATTTTCTGATAATATACAGGGATTACTGTCATGCGTCAAGGGTGAAAAGTTTCAAGTGCATTATTTAATCCCTCGAGACATGTTCAGACATGGACTGGCAGGTAATTCATGACCAATCAAACTGCATAATCGTCAAACAGCTTAGCCCAGTGAAACACAATTATTATTTATCAAGATATGTATTTCTAACCCCTTATAAAGAATTCTTTGTTTTCACCACAACACAGCAATAAGGACTTTCTACAGCATGTCTGTAAACATTCCTTATCCACTTCTTCTAAATCTCACCGGACACTTCCTGCTTTGGTACCTCAAGAGAGACAGTGTGAAAGATTCAGAACACTACCATAGAATAAAATTTAATTTCTTGGGTTTCAGAACTTCTCTTAACAAACCCCTTTCAAGTCCTACCTTCACAGCTAAAGTGCATTTGTGTAATGCCCCAACTGCTCTCAGAATGTGCTCACAGTTTGTGTGTTCACGTTGAATGGGTTAAAAGCAGAGTAATTTTCCATATATATATATATATATATATGGTTGGATTCTTTTAAGGAATATCTACATACCAGAGTCTCTAATTTGAGAAACAGAAGCTTAACACGTCCTCAACCGACAGCTTCATTAAACAATACTTGCAAAACACTAGTCTCAACTTCAGCAGTGCAGAGGCAACCTTTGGAGTTTCAAAGAAAGAGGAATATCGGAGACTAGTCAGACATTGTACAGCAGAAGATTTGGAGGAAAATTACTTTAGACTGATGAACGCAAGTTTGATGTTGGTGTTTGGGTTAAAAAGAATAACATTTGTAAGGTGCAGAATAAAAGAAAAGATGCTGGACTGCTTGACACCATGTGTCAAACATAGGTGGGAGAAATGTGATGGTCTGGGGATGCTTTGATGTTAAAAGGATCATGAACAACACATATACACACACGTGTGTGTGTGTGTGTGTGTATATATATATATATATATATATATATATATATATATGTGTGTGTGTGTGTGTGTGTGTGTGTGTGTGTGTGTGTGTATACACTGAGTGACATTAATAGCTGATGTTCGAGGTGAACATTAACTGATGCGCTTGACGTGTAGCAGCATAAATATGCATTGAGCTGCTGCCCCATGATTGGATAATTTCACCAACTATCTAATAAAGTGGCTTTTGTGTGTCTGTGTGTGCGCGCACGCATGTGTTGTGAGTGACATTAACATTTAATATATTACCTTGAATAAATTACAGTTCATTTCAGATATACATTTCAGATAAGAATACTACACATAAAATGTCCCATTGTTAATCATATCCATTCTCAGTGAATGGAACATCATTTAACTGCACCCCTTTCAGATATCAGGATGAAAATACATTAGACAGAGAGAAAATATAACCATGAGGGCAGAAATCAACACTTTCTCACTCACAGTTGTACAAAAAGAAGAAAAACTGTCACTCACCATTAAGTGCTTACTGCAGGGAGCCTACAGATATAGCGGTCATTGTAGCGCGATGGCAAGCCTGCTGTAATCCTATAATAAATAATAAATTAAAATAATAATTCAAATAATTTACAAATCTTTACTTAATTTTTTTAAACATTACAAGAGAAGAGATTAGGTAACAAAAGTTTCAAATATGATGCTGCACTGATAACTCTCAAGTACAACTCAGAGAGAAAAAGAGCTGAATCATGCATAGTACTCAGGAAAAAGCAAAGTAGGCAGTTTTGATATCATGTGTAGAAGCAGAACCTATCCACACTGCCAGTCTGGGATCTGCAATGTGACAGAGGACAAGAGAGTCACATTCCTAGCACTCACAATCTTGGATCAAAGCTGCTTTCAACCAGCAAAGCAGTCTTGATTAGAGATGCGACTGCAACTGCATGCATATTTATATCTCTAGCTTTGCTGCCAAAAATAAGAATTATTCATATCAAGTTCAACAGGAAACATTTGGTAAGACAGGAAAGACTGTTAACGTTTTTCATGGCAAATAGAAAAGTTTTTTGCCTTCCATTCTAAACATTAGAAAACAGTTACCGCAATTCTGTGAAATCTGGAAAAAAGAGGTATAGACAGAGACCATATTGACAATACTCACAAACAAACACACACACACTTGTGAAAATACATCAGACAGAGAAAAAATATAACCATAAGGGCAGAAATCAACATTTTCTCACTCACAGTTGTACAAAAAGAAGAAAAACTGTCATTCACCTTTAATTGCCTACAGCAGGGAGCCTACAGCTACAGCGGTCATTGTAGTGCGATGGCAAGCCTGCTGTAATCCTGTCCGAGCACAGTGCAAGAGAGAAAATCAAGGGAGAGAGAGGGTGGAGCAGACAACGGAGAAAAAGAACATGATTGGAGAAGAATGGTCTTTTTCCATCTTGTGTCATGACCTACCCCTACACCTTATCCTCACACTCCTGCATTCAACCCTGTATCACTGTGACACACACGCACATGCAAACCGTTTACTTCACCCACACCCACACACCCATGATTAGGTTGCCTCCTTCTGACAGACATGTGACTACATGACTCGGCTCCAGGCTTTAAAATCTACAAATCTCTCCATACATTCACCCACCCACCCAACACACACACACACACACAGTATAAGTATCCTGATGAAGTCATCGTCTGATTCCGAAGGCCTCGTTCATGCTTGTACTCACACTTTCTGTCAACTGTGCACAAAGGTAGGATGGCATAAACATGTAGCTACTCATACAAAGCACTGAACCTGATCCTCTCTGCATTGAAATCATGTTAATCTAACAAAATTAACTGTCTAAGAAAAATACAAGTGAATAAGCATGAAAGAAAACCCTTAAAGCTAAAAAGACTTTTGAGGACATTTAATTAAAGCCAGTAACAGCTCACACTTTCCGGTTGACTTGCGTGCTTTGTTCAGCTTAAAGCAAATTCTTTTGACAAAGTTTGCTGTTCCCCAACCCCAGCTAATCAACAAATACCTTTACAACAGTACACAATCCTATAACATATTAAGCCCAGACAGCTACCAGAACATTACCTGTGATTATACTATGATTGCACTCAAATTTCCAATAAAGGACGGAACTCCATGTTCACAGTATTAACAAGAACAAAGTTCCTATCTAAAAATTAGGAGAAGAACAGAAAGTAGCCAAAATGGGAACAAGGGTGTTTTTAAAAGATGTATTTTATCACAGCATTTAATTCTGTCTCTACATTTTTCTTTAATTATATGGTTTAAAACATTTAAGAAAATGTGACGCATTAATAAAAAAAATCAGTTTAACTGCACCAAAGTGACTTTTTGATCATTTTACAACCTCTGACATCATAATGTGTTATGGAAAAAAAGTAAAAAGTGTCAAAGTTCCATAATGTGGTGTTTTATTAATTTTCCCTTGAATTTGTTTCCACAGCACACACAAAATCTTGTGGGCATAACTACTGGTGTCTCATCAAGTTATCGAATTGACCCAAGACTGTATGGTCTATACTCCCAAAGATATTGCTTCCCATCAATCTGTGTTGAAAGAATTTTGTTGGCATCATTAGATTTTCTTCAGAGAAAGGATTCACTTTCTGATTCCAGTGGCGCTTGAAAGTTTGTGAATCATTAAGAATTTTTTTTACATTTCTGTATAAATATGACCTAAAACATCATCAGACTTTCACAAAAGTCCTAAAAGTAGATAAAGAGAACCCAGTTAAATAAATGAAACAAAAATACTTTACTTGGTCATTTATTTATTGAGAAAAATTATCCAATATTACATATCTGTGAGTGGCAAAAGTTTGTGAACCTCTAGGATTAACAGGTAGTTTGGAGGTGAAATTAAAGTCAGGTGTTTCCAATCAATGGGATGACAATCAGGTGTGAGTGGGCACCCTCTGTGACTTAAAGAACATGGATCTATCAAAGTGTCAACACATGTGGAAGTGTATCATGGCACAAAGGAAGGAGATTTCTGAGGACCTAAGAAAAAGGGTTGTTGATGCTCATCAGGCTGGAAAAGTTTACAAAACCATCTTTAAGGAGCTTGGATACCAATCCACAGTAAGACAGATTGTGTACAAATGGAGGAAATTTAAGACCACTGTTACCCTCCCCAGTTATGTGGTCAATCAACAAAGATTACTTCAAGAGCAAAGCCTGATAGGTCACAAAGGACCCCAGGGTAACTTCTACACAACTGGAAGCCTCTCTCACATTGGCTAATGCTAACGTTCATGAGTCCACCACCAGGAGAACACAGAACAATGGTGTGCATGGAGAAAGCCACTGCTCTCCAAAAAGAACATTGCTGCTCGTCTGTAGTTTGTTGAAGATCACATGGACAAACCAAAAGGCTATTGGAAAAATTTGTTATGGAGGAATGAGAACACAATAGAACTTTTTAGTTTGAAGGAGAAGCATTATGTTTGTAGAAAGGAAAACACTGAATTCCAGCATAAGAACCTTATCCCATCTGTGAAACATGGTGGTGGTAGTATCATGGACTGGGCCTGTTTTGCTGCATCTGGGCCTGGATGGCTTGCCATCATTAATGGAACAATGAATTATAAACTATACCAGCAAATACTAAAGGAAAATTTCAGGACATCTGTCCATGAACTACATCAAGAGAAAGTGGATCACGCAACAAGACAGCAATCCTAAGTACAGAAGTTCTACCAAAGAAGTTCTACCAAAGAATGGTTAAAGAAGAATAAAGTTAATGTTTTGGAGTGGTCAAGTCAAAGTACTGACATTAATCCATTTGAGATGTTGTTGAACATCTTTCAGGGAGCAGTTTATGCAAGGAAACTCTCCAACATCCCAAAGGTGAAGCTGTTCTGTATGGAGGAATGGGCTAAAATTCAAGTCGATGTGCAGGATTGATCAACAGTTACCAGAAACGTTTAGTTGCAGTTACTGCTGCAAAAGGCGGTTACACCTGACACTGAAAGGTTTACATACTTGGCACTCACCGATATGTAACACTGGATCATTTTCCTCAGTGAATAAATGACCAAGTAAAATATTTTTGTCTAATTTATTTAACTGGGTCCTCTTTATTTACTTTTAGGACTTATGTGAAAATTTGATGATGTTTTAGGTCATAGTTATGCAGAAATGTAAAAAAAATTCTTAATGGTTCACAAGCTTTCAAGCAACACTGTATTTTGGTGTCTTACATTGTATGTTACATCCACATAAAGCATGAAGTCATGCCTGAAAATCCCATTTATGGATTTTAAAAACAGCTTGTTAGGAAATGACATTACGCACATGGCCCGACCACTTCCGGGGAGCAATGGCAATGTGCTGGTTGTATGTTTTGTTCTTGAAATTTCACATCCAAAACTAAGCCCATATGATGTTTTCCATGGGGTGACCACCAAGTATCAAGTGTTTGATTCAACTTTTCTTTCTCATGGAAGGAATACTTGTCGATGATACTTTATGGCTTATGGGAAAACACTACAAAAAAAGTACTAAAGGGTACTTCTTAGTTTTGTTTCTGAGTCCTGGTGTAACACAGTCGACACAGATACATTTTGGTCAAATTATCTTCAAATTTCGCCCGATAAAAATGGTTGAGGTCATTTCAAAAGCTAAGAGTTCTCTCTCTCTCTCTCTCTATATATATATATATATATATATATATATATACACACACACACACACACACACACACACACACACAGTAGTGTGCAGGGAAGATTACATACCACCACTTTTTTCTAAAAGGGCTCCTAATAAAAAGAAGTAAAAATTATTTACTCTATAATTTATTTGGTGAAAACGTATTGAACAATGCTATTGTAGGCAATGAGAATAAAAATAAATAATTTCAACAAGTATACTGAGGTAAAAGTATTGCTAAAAAGCATTGAAAATACCAACTTTTTGAAAAATTGAAAGGTGCTGCAAATTACATTTTTTGGACTTTTGCGAAGCATGAATGAACTTCAAACCATATAAAATGTTTTAGCAAGTGAAGAAATTTTTAAAAATACAGTGATGATTATACATTTAACAAAATGAAGATAAATCAGAAACCAAGTACTATTCAAGTATTTATTTTATGCAATATTGGATCATATTGATGAGAATAAGTAGACAAACAACAATATCAAATTCAAATTTATTCATCACATACAAATTATACACAGTACAATATGTAGTGAAATGCTTAGTATATATATTATGCAATATATAGTAATAACAAAAATTGTCTCTTTTTTGAGAAAAAAGTCAATATTTAGTGTGACCACCCTTTATTTGATTACAGCATTTAATCATTCAGGCATAGTGTTCACATATTTTTTAATTTCTTTACTCCCTAAACCATTCCATACTGATTCCTGAACCAGCAGGAAAAATGTGTGGTGGTGGCGGGGGAGTGAGCTCCACCTTCTCTTCCTTCCTGGCTGAAGTGCCCTTGAGCAAGGCTCCTGACCTCCAACTGCTCTCCGGGCACCCCAATGTGTGTCAAGTCAAGTCAGTTTTATTTGTATAGCGCTTTTTACAATTGACATTGTCACAAACCAGCTTTACATAGTAAAA
>JAQMYF010000022.1:1216341-1231666 GCA_030014195.1 Neosilurus mollespiculum
AGAAGGTGTGTCCAAACTTTTGGTCTGTACTGTATATATATATATATATATATCTATATCTATCTCACCCCACTTCACCAACTTACACTATTGTGTGCAGATCCATAAGATAAAATTCAGATTAAAAAACATTTAAATTACAGGTTGTAATGTAACAAAGTAGGTAAAAAGCAAAGGGGGTAAAAATATTTTTGCAAGGCACCGTAATATATATATATAATATATCTATCTATATATATCTATATCTCTGAAAATTGGCATGTGCATATGTATTCACCCCCTTTTGCTATAAAGCCCCTCAAAAGTTATGGCAACCAATTACCTCCAGAAGTCACATAATTAGTGAAATGAAGTCCACATGTGTGCAGTCTAAGTGTCACATGATCTGTCATACATATATGATACATAAACACACCTTTTCTGAAAGGCCCCAGAGGTAGCAACACCACTAAGCAAGAGGCATCACACCATGAAGACCAAGGAGCTCTCCAAGCAAGTCATGGACAAAGTTGTTGAGAAGTCAGGGTTGGGTTATAAAAAAAAATATCCAAATCTTTGATGATCACCTGGTGCACCATCAAATCTGTCATCTTCATATGGAAAGAACATGGTACCACAACAAACCTGCCAAGAGAGTGCCGCCCACCAAAGCTGGACTTTATGGAAGAGTTGCCAGAAAAAAGCCATTACTTAGTGTTAATAATAAGAAGGCACGTTTTGAATTTGCCAAAAGGCTTGTGGGCGACTCCCCAAATGTATCAAGGGAGGTGCTCCGGTCAGATGAGACTAAAATTGAAGTTTTCGGCCACCAAGGAGAACACTGTCTGGCGCAAACCCAACACATCCCATCACCCCAAGAACACCATCTCCTCAGTGAAACATGGTGATGCCAGCATCATGCTGTGAGGATATTTTTCAGCAGCAGGGACTGGGAAACTGATCTGAGTTGAGGGAAACATGGATAGTGCTAAATACAGGAATATTCTTGAGCAAAACTTGTTTAAGTCTGCCTGTGATTTCAGACTGGGATGACTGCGTTCTCTTTCCAGCAAGACAATGACCTGTTAAAGGATACTGCTAAAGCAACACTTGAGTGGTTTAAGGGGAAACATTTAAATGCGTTGGAATGGCCTATTCAAGGCCCAGACCTCAATCCAATTGAAAATCTGTGGTCAGACTAGAAGATTGCTGTTCACAAGCAGAAACCATCCAACATGAAGGAGCTGGAGCAGTTTTGCCTTGTGGAATAAGCAAAAAACCCAGTGGCAAGATGTAACAGGGTCCTAGAGACTTATCCAAAGTGACTTGCAGATGTAATTGCCACAAAAGGTGGCTCTACAAAGTACTGACTTTAGGGGAATGGATAGTTATGCACGCTGAAGTTTTCTGGTATTTTGTCCTAATAATTTGCTTCACAGTAAAAAATAAACAAAATCACATTTTCAAAGTTGTAGGCATGCTCTTTGAATGAAATGATGCAAACCTTCAAACAATCCATTTAAAATCCAGGTTGTGAGGCAACAAAACATGAAAAATGCCAAAGGGGTGAATACTTCTGCAAGGCACCGTTTGTGTGTATATATACACATTATAGTCAGGTCCATATATATATTGGGACATTGACACAATTCTTATATTTTGGGCTATTTACACCACCACAATGGATTTAAAATGAAACAAACAAGATGTTTTAACTGCAGACGTTCCACTTTAATTTGAGGGTATTTACATCCAAATCAGGTGAACGGTGTAGGAATTACAATGGTTTCCATGTGCCTCCCACTTTTTAAGGGACCAAAAGTAATGGGACAGTAAACAAACACAGATTTCACAAGAGTCAATATAAAGGGTTCACCACAAGATGTAAACCACTGGTGAGCCAGTGAAGAAAACAGGAAGACCAGATTAGGGTTTGCCAAACAACATCTAAAAAAGCCTTTACAGTTCTGTAGCAACATCCTATGGACAGACAAGACAATGATCAACTTGTACCAGAGTGATGGGAAGAGAAGAGTAATGAGAATGAAAGGAACTGCTCATGATCCAAAACATAGCACCTCATCAGTGAAGCATGCTGGTGGTAGTGTTATAGCGTGGGCATGTATGGCTGCCAATGGAACTGGTCCCCTTGTATTTATTGATAATGTGACTACTGACAAAAGCAGCAGGATGAATTCTGAAGTGTTCCGGTCAATATTATCTGCACATATTCAGTCAAATGCTTCAGAACTCATTGGACGGCACTTCACAGGTAGACAGATAAATGGAGTGTTATGCAATGACCAAGTCAATCACCTGACTTAAATCCGATTGAGCATGCATGAAGAGAATATGCCCAAGAACAAGCAGGAACTGAAGACATTTGCAGTAGAGGCCTGGCAGAGCATCACCAGGAATGAAACCCAGCGTCTGGTGATGTCTATGCGTTCCAGACTTCAGGCTGTAATTGTCTGCAAAGGATTTGCAACAAAGTATTTAAAAGTGAAAGTTTGATTTAGGACTGTTTAGTTTGTCCCATTACTTTTGGTCCCTTAAAAAGTGGGAGGCACATGAAAACCGTTGTAATTCATACACCATTCAGCTGATTTGGATACAAATACCCTCAAATTAAAGCGGAAAGTCTGCAGTTAAAGCACATCTTTGTTTCATTTCTAATCCATTGCGGTGGTGTATAGAGTCCAAAATATGAGAATTGTTTCAATGTCCCAATATTTATCTATCTATCTATTAGGGGATGTGAATCTAACGACAACTCACGATTCAATTTGATTCTGACTTTTAGGGTGACGATTCTATTCAGAATCGATTCAAACTGATTTTTGATTCATAACCATTACAAACAAAGGGGGCCAATTTCACGAGTAACTACATTCTTCTATAAGCTAGGAACAACTCTTTAATAAGAAAGAAAGAAATTATATTACTAGACAACTGGTTTTGTTCAAGAAATTGCAACTTTACAAGGTTAATCAAGTGATTCTTGAATGTAATTCACAGAGGCAAACTTTTGACAGAAGCAATTTGTTTTTCAAGTTTCTGTGGTTGCAAAGTTTACTTTTGAGTACTCAACCAGTAACTTCAAAAATAAAAAATGTAAACATAGCACTCATTTTGGAAACAAAAATAAAACATTTAAGTGCATCTCAAATCTGTAACTAAATAAACATTTGAGTTCTCATTTGACAATAGTTTCAAAATTAAACATCTGTGTTCAGCTGAAATTTCTGACAAAAGCATATTTGAGCAATCACCCATCATCAACTTCAAACATAACACTCTAAACCTTGAGTTCCCGCATAATTATAGTGTCAAAAGGATAACATTTTAAAAACTTCTCCAGTTTCATCAACTCTGATCAGAACATGTTACAACTTCTGACTAATTTAACTCCTATCAGACCATTGTCATTTGGAAAAAAATGAACACTAAAACTCCTGTTTAGTACAGATTTTACACTGTAACACTATAGTGATTAACAGAATTCTCACTTTATATGAGGGATTACTGTCCAAAATTAGCAATGTCCAAGTTTTTTTTGCAAAAAGAGTAGTTGGTCAACATGGTATGGGGTTAGATTGCTCATTTGTGCAGTCACTATATCCCCTGCAGTAGAGAAAACGCTCTCTGCTGCAACACTAGTGCCAGATTTTCATAAGTAGTGTTTGGCTAATTTAGCAAGGAGGGGGAAAGATGCCTAATGTGAACTTCACCAATGAAGGGGGTCCTCTGAGAGAGATAGTGGGTGGGCTTCCAGATATTTCCTCAGCTCCTCTTCAGCTTTGGTGCTGGCGGATTTGGGGACAACTCTCACCTCAGTAAATGTCCTTCCAAGTAAGTTAAAAAGTGCTGATGCTCTTGTAGGGGCAGGAGGGCTTTCTTCTTCCATAATCTGTGGATTTTCAGCCCCAACCTCAGCCTCAGCCGGCACCACCTCTTTCTGCAGAAAAGCCAAAGCAAAAGGCTCATTAAATTTCCTGTTACATGTGCAAGTCCTTTAACATCAGATAGAATTTATATACATATGCCCATAAATTGTTAAATATTTAAACGCTTAGACATTAATCTAAATTATTAAAAATGTATGCATGTATTCACTGTACACATTTTAAAAAATATAATGTAAATATAATTACTTCAAGAGCTGCAGCCTCTGCAATAACTTTGGCATGGACGTCCAGTTGCTCCTCTTTGGTGAGGAAAGGAACGGTTTTGAGCCTGGGATCCAGCGTGGAGGCAGTCAGAAGAATGTTCTTCGTCTGTACACTTGTGTATCTCTTTGCAAGATCTTCATGGATGGTCATTTTTATTTCCTGCACAAGTGGTACATCATCCTGTGATCATGAAGCAGCAAAGCATGTAATGGCGCAATGACTGACAGTGTGGGCATAGAGTCCTCTGACATGAAGTTTGTTGCATCCCTTAACGTTTCAGTGCTTGGACTATTTCCTCAGCATTGGAGATATCCGTTTCACTGAGTGTGCAGATCTCACCTGAACTTCCACCTTTTCTCACCTGAGGAGAGAGGAGAGCAGCACAGACTGCAGGCAGCTGCTCTAAAAACCTTTCGACCATCTCAAAAGCGCTGTTCCATCTTGTTGCTATGTCGGTTTTTAGCTTGTGTGCTGGCAACTGCAGAAGCTTCTGTTTCTCCTGCAGTGCGTGGCTTGCGATGGGGCTTCTGTGGAAAAACCCAGTGATTCTCCCAAGGAGTCGTGACACAGGGTTAAGCTTCAATGCTCGCTGACCTGCGAGGTTTAATGTATGTGCAAAACACGAGATATGCATCAAGTTATCAAGCTGCACCGCAGTCAGCATATTTGCAGCATTATCTGTAACTATAACCATATCCGTGATTGTTAGTTTTCATTCATTTGCCACCGTGTGGAACATCAAATTCATGTCCGTGGCTGTGTGGCTTCCGTGCATCACTTGTGTTTGTAAAACACGCGACTCGATCTGCCAGGTGTTGGTGATGTAGTGAGCCGTGAATGTGACGAAGGAGTGGGTTGCTCTGGAAGTCCATGAATCACAGGTAAGCACTACTCTCTGGGCTTTGGCCAAGGCTGCCTCTACTTTTACTTGTGTCTCTTCGTAAAGTTGTGGTATGGCTTTCTCTGTAAAAAATACTGCCGTGACGGTATGACATACTATACTCAATTGTGTGCACCATGAATCTAAACCCTTCATTCTCTTCAATGCTGTAGGACCAAAGATCTTTTGAGATGAAACAATAGATTTAGTTGTCCGCTTTGCTTGTTCAGACTTTGTTGGGAGTTTTGTAAAGTGATGGAGTGTGTGTTGTTCAGGAGTTGGTCGTGCCTGCTGCTCTGTTTCTTTTAGGTCCGGGTGATGGCGTAAGATGTGGGCTCAGGGATTTGAAGTGTTTCCGAAATACTTTACTTTTATTTTGCTGATTTTGCACACCGCATATGTCATATCAATCTCTTTCTTGCCTGGAAAATTGTAAAAGCCGAAGTTCACAACAAACATTTGCCTTCAGCGAAGACGGTGCTGGCTGTATTTCTTTTTCATCATCCATGGCCACCTAGGCTAAAAGCTAGTTCTGGAGCTGCCACTCACTGGAAAAATTCACCACGGAGGCTGTGTCTGGACAAATGGTACGCACTGTGAGTAAGGTTGGAAATGTTCAAAAAAAACATGTGTTTAAACATAGATTCTTGAAAACATCAGGATCGATTCAGAATGCTAATAAATAATAATTGCTCAGACGTGAATCAATTGTTTTTCTCTGTCCTCATGATGTCATCATTACCATTGACCACCTTAAAAATGACACAGAATAAGATGCTGAATTGAGGATCCATCATTAGAAAAATTTATTGTATTGAACCTGCCCTTAAAATGTCAATAAAAACAAATTCTCTGCTTTTTCTCTGTATATTGTACATGTACCCTCCATTTGATTGTCTCAAGTTCAATGGGTCCGGTTGAAATCAGAACACTTTACTGATCCCGGTGGGAATTGTGTATTAGTTGTGTATTCCAGCATGAGCTGCTCATGTCTGAGCTCAGCTTTGGCTTGTTATACAGCCACTATTATAGCCTGCACTATTGATTTGAGAGCCAAAATGCGGGTTTGTGTTTGGATCACAGAGCTGCGCAGTTAAACCTGCGTCTTCCTCCGCGATGCATTCATTCCATGTCAGATTGTTGCATAATTACCTGGAAGAGGTTTTTAAAGTCCCAGTGTCAAGACATTTTACTGGTATTCTTATATTTACATATTCTACATAAAACAAGAAAACTGTTCGCCAACGGATGAGTGGAAAGACATTTTATGTATTTATATAACAATGCATTTTAAAATTGTTAATTTACACTCGAACAGAACTTCAGAAAACCAGAAGCCATGGCTGATGACATATTCAGGGGAAATATGTAAACAAGTAAGTGGCGAGTGGAAAACGTGGATTTAATATCACAGTAGACCCTACCAAAATGGAATAAAATGCTGTAGAACTGGAACATTTTTCACTCAGACTCTGACTCAGGTCGAACAGAGAATTAAATCACAATCTAAATGCCCTCAGAGGGAAACGTGCAGCCAAACCAATATGAGCTGCATACTTCAGATTCGGACTCTGAACATACACTGAGGATCGGAAAACCGGACAAGCAATTGGAGACAGCCTGCACAACACGGACTGGAAGACCATCAATATCTGTTAATACATAATCATTCCCCCAAACAGCTCTACTTTTACTCATCACACTTTCACACACATTCACTGACCTTTCACGTGGCACCAACTGGTATGTCATCACATGCACCTCTCTTTCCTTTTGCTTATCTCTTTAGACTTAGAATCTTCACTTTTTCCTTTAGCTGATATACATGCTATCCTTATTTATTTTTATTTATTTTTTTAAATCTGTGGGATCTAGCTTCTTTCCTTTAGCTGCCATTTCTTTGTCTTTCTCCTTCCCTTTTTCCTTAGTTCGGAAGATTTACGTTTCTTTTAGCTGCCTTACATTCCCTGTCTTTCCTTTTCTTTTCCTCTCTACACACACATGCTCTGTCTAACTTGAAGATGAAGTTGAACTTCTAATTATCAAATCAATGGCTTACTAAACTTAGTAACTTAACTAGGACTGAGTGCACACTTGTGGACAGCGGACACACACCTTCCGCATAGCGTATTGCCTCTGTCTGTTGTAAAAAGCAGTATACTGTACATTGTGCAGTACACTGACACAGTGAGCAGTTTTATAATGTATATAACGTTTGATAAAGATGGTGGGAATCACATTGCATGTAGGAAATATCCATTTTCTTCTTTTGAAAACGAAACGAGTAGATGAAGATCCTGCTGGCCTAATTTGAAAGCCCTGAAAAATACACAAATATCAACTTTGCTAGCAAACTATTTTGACTTGGAACATTTTTGGGATGGTCAGTGATGCAACTGGAACCACAAAATGTTTTTGTTTACCCTTTTCTCTGTGTGCCCTCGTTCAGCCCCCATGATTTCATGGTATCAGACAGATACTTTAAAATATTTATCAGGCATAAATTTTTTTTTTTTATATTTTCGAGGTTGAATTAGGGCGTCACTATAGGCCTTCACCTAGAACTCTGGCTTGTAACGGGTTAATGATGTGATTTATCTTATAATTTCTGATATTCTAATCATAAAAAGTTATGGTCTGATGTAAATGTACCAGATCTGCATTTTCACCACCAAAAGCGCTCCAATGCAAAAGTGCCCAAACTAAGCCACCTACATTCATGCATGTTTAGAAAGGAAAGGTCCTCACGTGTCCAAATATGATTGAGCCAAGCTTAGTCAGGGCGCAAGTAGATGGAGGTCCCTGAATGAAGGCCAAAAATGAAGTAAAAAATACCACCATTTTTTAAAAGACTACCTAATGCATCCATATACCATCAAATTACAGAGGCTGAATGAGGGTGCTTTTAATTTTTAGTTTTTTGGAATTTTGGCCCTTGGCACCCCTCCCCTGAAGAGCAGGGCTCCAAATTCCCTTCATAAGTGATTGAACAATGCAAGCGAAATTCGCCAGATGCAAGTCAAAATTGCCCTGAGATTGCACCTGGCCCAAGTGCCAAAATCAACAGGACACATAACTTACCATTAGTACATTTACTGATCGGAACAAACCTGTTTTCAAGGCTTTCAAATTAAGCTGGCTGCTGGCGGTATTTCTGGCTACTTGAGTCCTGTGCGCCTCTATTTTCACTCTCATTTTTAAAAGAAAAAATATTTCCTACATGCAACGTGCCTCTTGCCATCTCACACGTATTATATTATATTATAAAAATATAATAAGCCCCCGCGACCCGACCCTGGAAGAAGCGGAAGAAGATGAATGAATAAATAAAAATAAATTTTTTTTCTAAATATAACTGGTCATTCTGTTGTCAGTGACTGCTCAAGCTGCTTTTCACAACAGACAGAGCATATGCATCTCAGATTCGATCCACTGGCTTTAGAGAGAGCTACACCAATTTGTGCTAGGATCTCTGCCTGATTCTTGGGGATGTATTAGAGGGGACATATGGGAAATATATAAGCTATGCAATAATCTATTGAGTTTACTCAGTGAACTGCTGTATTTTTTTTTATTCACCTTTACCAGAATCACTAAGTCAACTTGGATTTCCCACATAATCTCTCGACTCATATATTATGGGATTTTCCTTTCTAGATGTTCACCCGGCTGAATTTTTTAAAACTTTCTTGCTTTTTCAGCCATTTGTTGCCCCGTACCAACTTTTTTGGAATCTGTAGTAGGCACCAAGTGGCCCTTTGCTCCACTGGGAGTCTACAGGAATAAGCCAAGTCAAGTAGGCACCAAATTTGAAATAAGCTCATTTTGTGCATAAAATGAAAAAGATTTCAGTTTAAACATTTATGTTGTGTTCTGTTTTGAATGAAAATATTGGCTCATGAGATTTGAAAGTCTTTTAATTTTCATTTTATTCAAATTTAAAGAGCATCCCAGCTTTTCTGAAATTCGGGTTGTACATGCCCATCCTTACAGTGCATGTTTGGTTGAGCGTCAGGTGAACGAACAAGAGGCAGATGTTTTGCAAAAAATGAGCAAAAGCAGTGAGAGGAACAAAAGTCAAAGCTGAAGAAAAGTTTGCATAACTCCAGCTATATGGAACAGACTAACACAATCTGCCGAATGTGTCATCGGTCCATGCCAACAAAGAGCGGAAAGACAAATAAGCTTTTCAGCCGCCTGAAAAGGTACAATAACAGCTATTTAATTTTATTTATTAAAAATATTTTTTAAGCATTAGAGCACAAAATGTTTTCTTACACGTATGTCCAATTTAACTCTGCGGGCCAAGTAGAGCACCTTACTGCTGTTCTAGACCTAACATATAACTTAAAAGTAACTTAGACATACAAGTTAATTAAATTATTGGAAACCTCAATACACTTTCAGAACTGAAGGTCATCGAGGTGAGTCTTTGCTATCGAACATTTTGCCATCCTAGGGGTCATCTGCACCATCCAGCTCATTATGGTAACATTGTTGTCATCAAAACAGCTTTTTCACGCTCAAAATACTCATGATCAGTCTGAGGGATTTTAAACAGTTTTAATAGTCTGTGGGTAAACTTCTGCTGATTTTCACCATCCCTCATTAATCCAAGCTGTTTGTTGTAGTTTAGATGGATCTTAAAAATTTTCCTTGACCAGTTCACCAGCTTCATATAAGCTTCCCATGACTTTGTGGATGAGGGGATTTTTATGGACTGTTAAATGAATTTCTCCAGACTTGCTTAATGCTTTTAAAAATGAGTTTCGTGATTTATTGGTGTGAAATGAATTCTGGACTGCCTTTGATAAAAAAACGGCTTGTTGTTTGGTTCATCTCTACACTAGATTTACTGTACAGTCTGCTGTGGCTTCTTACAAAAAGGTAACATTTCCTTCTACGCTTGTTTAACTCTTTTGCGTATCTTGTATTTTTGTTTAAAATTCACCTTGCTCCGTAAACTATGCTGAACATCAAATGGAAACATTTAAGTTTGGACAGAAATGAACTTAGTTTAGGCTTGAAAAAAAGCTACATTGTGCCGAGCCTATGGACTAAACTGACCGACCTTGTTTTGTAATCAATCAGATTTTTTTTTTTATGCATCGAGGTGCCTGCCAGCTGGTTATTTTGTTTACTGTGACTGAACACTGTCTGTGAGGGCCTTATAGTTTGGCTCATAAGTACAAACTGCTAGTCTGAGGCAATCTGTGAGTTGTCTGTCTATAAGTCGGCTCCTGTACTTTGATTTTAAGATTTTCATCTGTGAAAATGCCATTCCACAGATGTAAGTTGATCCAAAGTAGGCCCACTCTTTTACTGCACATGCACTGAGGAGAGGAAGCTTCTCTTTGCTGACAAGTCCCCAAAAGTCACTGTCCCGCGATCTGGCTTTCAGCTCCACATCATTTTGCAAATCAGCTATCTCCTCCATGTCAACTCCACATGGCAGAGCAAATTCCAGCAGGTATTTGATATAGATATCAATAGGCAGGAATGGATTTGAGACAAATGCAGAAATATCTTCCATGATATTTAACTCACCAAAACGCAGACTGAACTCTGCTGCCAGTTTGTCCATGTGCGCACATTACTCCCCAGGGTGAAACTCATAGTTGTTTTTGATGGCCCGTGACATTTTCTCCAGGTTGGGAAAGTGTGTCAACCTCCCTTTCTTGAGATGTGTGGCCCAGACACTGAGCTTGGCCTTGAATGCATTCACTGCGCTTATCATGTGAGGCAGGTGTCGGTCTTGTCCCTGAAGCTCGCTGTCGAGGGAGTTCAATTTTGCCGTTAGGTCTGTCAGAAACCCCAGGTCCAGTAGCCATGCATCATCTGATAGTTCCTCTTGCTCCTCGTTCCTTGTCATTAGAAAGCTCTTTATTTCAGGCAGCAAGTCAACAAAACGCTGCAGCACTTTGCTGCGACTCAACCACCGGACATCAGCATGGAGAAGTGGGTCTCCTTACGCGGACTCGAGCTCACCCAGTAATGCTTTGAATAAATAATGCTGAAGTGCTTTTGCTCAAATCCAGTTTACCACTTTGACCACCAGTTTCATGACATGAGAAAAGTCCACAACTTTGCCAGCCAAGGCTTGTTTATGAATCACACTGTGATAGTTAATGAAATCGGGAAAATCCGGATCATTACTGCACAGTGCTAGGAATCCATGGCGCACACCGCACATTGCTGGTGCCCCATTGGTAGCAACTGCCACCAGTTTATGAATGTGGATGTTATTTTCACGGAAGCTTTTAAACATACTGTAAATATCCTCACCTCTCTTTCTCCGCTTTAAATGGAGAAGAGTGAGGAAGTCATCCTTTGTTGTATAATCCTGGAAAGCCATTCTGACAAACACAACAAGCTGAGCTGTGTCCCTTACATCCAGCGATTCATCGAACTGCAGTGAAAAATATTCGCACTGTGACAAGGCCTTTAATACCTGTTGATCCACATCCTCTGACAATAACTCGACTCTCCTTATCACTGTTGCCGGACCAAGTGGTACAGCACGGAGTGCGGCTTTTATGTCTTTCTTTGTTTTTGAAATTGCTGCACAGTCTCTGCAGTGATAGTCATTGCTTCCTTAAACAAATCCCCATCTGTAAAAGGCTTCTTGTGTTTAAAAGTGGCTAAAACGAAATGATGCTTCAGTCACAGCCTTATTTAGAGAAGCAGGTTTGGAGAAAAGCGACTGCTGAGCCTTCAACTCAGATTTCATCTCTTGAACTTTCTTAGCGCGGATTGAGCTCTTTGGTGGAAAGCTGTCTTTGAAATTCTGGTGGTTTGTGTTGTGATGCCGCTCCAAATTTCCTTGCTTAGACAGTGCCTGCTTTTGGTGGCTCAACATACACACACACACACACACACACACACGTCTTTTACCAAGGTAAAAAAAAAAAAAAAAATCCTCCTCCCATTCTGGATGGAAATCGTAGGTTTTCGCTTTCTTTCGTGGTGCCTCTGCCATGCTAGCTAACTGCGTGTCAACAACGTTGCACGCTTTCACCAGGGTACCGTATATTGACATTTGCGACAGTAAACGTCACGGCACACAGCACATGTCTCATTTAATGCAGTGCTACACTGAAAAAATACACAAGCTGGATTGAAAGAGAGGCGCTTTCAAAACCAAACATTAATCAAGCATAGACCCATGTGTTTTTAGATTAATTTTTCTGTTATTTCGGGAGCTACAGGTAAAGTCTACGAGATCAACCCTTTGATCGCGATCGACGGGTTGGTGACCACTGCTATAGACTGTAGCCGGCTTAAGGAAGTACACACTGATCTGCACAACACAAGATGTAGGGAGAAGCGAGCCAAGGTCTGCACTGACAAGATTCTGCAAGAGCTAACAGAGCAATAGAAGCTGTCTGAAGAAATGGGTCATTTTAAAAGATGCTACTATGATTGTGCGAGTAGCATGTGGTGCTTATTAATAGTATTTAAGTTGAATGATGTTTCCTTGTGTATAAATCTTTACTCGAAAGTTCGACTAAGAGCAACTTATTGTTCACAATCACAAATACAGAATAATTATGTTTTTTGGACACTTGAGTTCTGACATAAATTCATTCATGGTATTTATATATACTCACGAAAAATAAATGCAGACCTACTGACCCTATTTTTTTATTATTTTTTATTTTTTTAAAGGTTAAACAGCATTTTTAATTTGTTTTTTTATATACACCTATTAGAACATCCAGATATTAATGCATTGCAATAATCTAATCTTGAGGTAAGAAAAGCACCAACATGTTTTTCTGAAACATGTAGTGGCATCATATTTCTTATTTTAGTAATATTTCTGAGATGACAGAAGGCTATCTGGCTAATGTTATCTACATGAGCTTCAAATGAAAGACTGGAGTCAAACAAACCAAGGTCATTTACTGCTGCACATGACGAAACTGAAACACTATCCAAAGTTACTACATAATCAGAAACCTTATTTCCAGCTGTCTGTTATCCGAGAACAAGTACTTCTGTCTTATCAAAATTTAATAAGAGGAAATTAGTAAGCATCCAGTGTCTAATGTCCTTTATAGATTTCTGAATTTTATTAAGCTGGTATCTCTCATCTCGCTTTGCTGAAATATACAAGTGTGTCATCAGTGTAACAGTGGGAGCTAATACAATGTTCACGCATAATGTTACCCAAAGGGAGCATGTATACGGAAAAAAGCAGCAGGCCTAGGACAGCACCTTGTGTAACACCAAAGTATGTACAGAGAAGTCACCATTTATATCTCCAAACAGGTAATGATCAGTTAAATATTTTTTATTAGTTTACCACCTTAGCAAGTGCTGTCTCTGTGCTATGATGAGGCCTAAATCCTGACTGATACATTTCATGAATGTTATTTCTGCATAGATGTAAGTATAACTCCTGTCCTATATAGCATTTCTTGCTGCTTCACGTTTGACAAAAATCCTGTTAACTGTTTGTTGTCACGGGTTACAACACTGTAAGTGCGAGGGCACTTCATCGCCGCTTGCAGCTGTGGTTAAAATTTAATCCCTTACTCAGCCATTCACTAAAAATGTTTGTTATAGTTGTTGTTGTTGTTTCTTTCATTATTTAACTGTTCCACTATGTTTGTTTGTTGTTTTTTTTTTGTTTTTTTTTGTTTTGTTTGCAGGAATCCAAATTTAATGAAACTGGAGTTATAACTCCTGAGGAGGTAAATACTGTTTTCCTATAATAAAAAATATAATTGATGTGATATTACATTATCCTACTGGATTGTATTGCACTAAATATAAGTCTTCATACAGTTTCTTGCTGCAGGAGATCATCTAGTTCATCACTGCCCCACATGGAAATGGTAAGACATTTTCATGGTTGTTCTGGAGTTCACACTAAACACAGCATAAGGAAAGCGACATGCCTTCAACACCTTGCTTTTGTAACGCCGTGTGAGTTTATTATCTAGCAGTTACTATATGTGCATCTTCTGAAAATAATGAAGTTTATGTTGATGTATGAGTAACCTTTGACATTTTGGAATTTGAGATTTCATGGGAGTGAAGGTCTATCCTAGAACAGCGTGCTCTGTCATTCTGCCAGTTCTGAGGGACATGCAAACATTATGCAGAATCTGAATGAAACAGAAAAATGGGCAAAAGTTACGGTGGGTAAAAAGTGAGCACAGAAGGAACGAATAAATAATTAAAAAAATAGCCACATGAAGGGCCCTCGCACCTCCACTGCTATAACTTGTGACATGTCATTAAACAGTTAATGGGATTCTTGTCAGATGTGTGCAGGTTAAGGCAGATCAGATAATGTATGCATGGTTTACATCAACCTCCAGGTTCATGACGAAACATTGAAATTCACTGCACTGACACAGACAAGCCCTTTAATTAAATCACCCATTTTACAAATAGGACTTCAAAAAAAAAATTTCCATTCCTGACCAGATTAGAAGGAGATTGGGTCAAGCTGCTAATAACAGGACATCAAAGAATAATTTTTCCTGTTGCTGGTGTAGTGTTGGCATATCTACATGTTCAACTAGTATAAAATCTGTGAAGGTGGTACAAAGTATGTTTGAGTTACAGCAACTCAAATGCAGCTTTCTTTTTTATTGCAAAACATCAACATGTGAGGTGCTGCCCTGGACACCTCCTTAGAGCAAAACTTAAGATAACTTAAGAACTTAAGATGAAATAACTTTTAATCCTCCATGTGTCTAAGGCTGCACAGCCTCACTTTGGAGTTGATCAGATTAATTCTATAGAATGAGATCAGAGTATGAAGTCTATGTATCAAAAAAAAATAAATAAATAAAAATTGCAGACTTCCTGATGGGGTAAAAATATGGGTCCAAGAAGCTTTTTGTTCATTCTGGGACCTTACATAATCCTGTCATGTTTCATTCACATTCACATTTGTAGGTGAAACACACTGTGGGGGCTGCTGAGTTGCAATATTTAAGTTGGTGCTATGGAGCCATTTTGCCTTGCTTATGAGCCAGAACCATAAAATATTTAATCATTCCCGTTTCTGTGTGTTTGTGCCAAGTTTTGAGTTTTGCAGCATCCCAAGGTTGTTTACAAGGACTTTCTCTGTCGCAACAGAGCTTCAACTTTGCTGCACTGCCAGGACAACACTTCTTGATGCGAAATCATAATACTCATCAGACATTACCAGCAAGGTCTTCAAACTTTCCTGGCAAATTTTTGTGCGGGACATCAAAATATTCATTCATTCATTCATCTTCTTCCGCTTGTTCCGGAGTCGGGTCGCGGGGGCAGCAGCCTAAGCAGTGAC
>JAQMYF010000022.1:1243015-1253766 GCA_030014195.1 Neosilurus mollespiculum
TGTTATCCGTAGTCCGTTGCTCTTGAATATTTGGCATATTTTTTTCTTGATTTTTTTCTGTTTCTCTTGGTGATGCGTTGATGATGGCGGAATCTTCGACGTATCGAGCACTGTTCTACGGAAAATCGACTCAGGATTTTATATTTATATATATTTATATATATATATATATATATTATACGACCTTAACAGCCTCAAAAAATAGAGAGGTCTCTGGCCCTTCTTGTAATGTGCAGTAGTGTTCTTAACCCAGTAAAGTTTATTGTCAATATGAACTCCAAGGTATTTGTAATCTTTCACCATCTCCACGCCCTGGATGGAAACAGGGGTCACTGGTGTTTTGGATCTCCTAAAATACATAATCAGTTCCTTGGTCTTTGTCACGTGACGCAGATGATTCTGCTCACACCATGTGACAAAGGAATCCACAGCAGCCCGATATTCCGTCTCCTCACCTCCACTGATACATCCAACTACAGCAGAGTCATCAGAACATTTCTCAACATGGCAGTTCTCTGTGCAGTGGCTGAAATCCGTTGTGTAAAGGGTGAAGAGGAAAGGGGAGAGGATGGTCCCTTGTGGTGCTCCGGTGTTGCTGACTACTGTGTCCGACACAGTGCTGCAGGCGCATATACTGTGGTCTTTCAGTCAGGTAGTCCACAATCCAGGACACAAGAGAGGCATCCACCTGCATTGCTGTCAGCTTCTCACCAGGAGCGTTGGCCTGGTGATACTGAATGCACTGGAAAGTCAAAAAACATGACCCTCACAGTGCTCGGCAGCTGGTCCAGGTGGGTGTAGACATGGCTAAGCTGGTAGATGATGGCGTCCTTGACTCCGAGATGGGGCTGGTGAAGAGATGTGTTCTAACAATGTGTCAGAGTTGATCCAGGATGAGTCTCTCAAGGGTCTTCATGGCATGTAAAGTCAGTGCCACAGGTCTGTAATCCTGGGGGCCAGTATATAGTTCCACTGTACTGGGACTGTAAATGTAGACAGGCTCATCATGAAGATGTAGTGTAAGACTCCACAGAGCTATATAGTTATATAGAACGCAATATATTGCTATAGCCATATAGAATGCTATAATGGCAACCGCAAAATGGCTATACACCATACCTCATCAATATAAAGTGCTTGTTTTCCACACTGCCAGGTTATTGGTGTTATTATAAGAGTCTGAGCACATGGAAAGGATCCCCACAAGGATACACCTGTGTCTGCCTACCTCAATAATAAAAGAAACTGAAAGAACCCCTGACTGATTCTATACTCCTTGGGCCTCATTCATCTTTTTCTTTAAAAAAATTTGTAAGAAATACATCATCTTAGAACACACCAGCAAACAATCTGAGGTTTAAGATTCATTCATTCATTTTCTGAAGTGCTTAATTTTAATTAGGGTCGCCCATCTATGCTGACTTGGGGAGACAGCAAAATACACCCTGGACCACTCACTAGGCCATCACAGGGCAGAAACACACTGACCTTCTCTTTTCGAATGACAGCAATTGCTCTTTTACATGCCTCTCACCACACTCAGTGGCACTGACAACTCGGTGATAGCGGGGCTTAAACCCTCGACCTTTGGATCAGTAAGCCAGCACCTCAACCACCGAGCCACCACTGCCCAGTGTTCTAAGATTGGAGAATCACACTGTTTTCATAAATTGAAAGCATTTGCCAGTTGTCTAATTAGCATATTAAATCCCCCCTAATTCCCCATAAAAGACATGGGGCATGTGCACACACAAATATTCATGAAGATGAAAACTATGGGAAAGTGAACTTGCAAATCCAATAAAGTGCTGGAATAAAAGAGGAGGAAGTAGAAGTAGAAGTGCTGCAGCCGGAGGTAAATTCCAGATGAGATGATATATTCAGCAGTGTGAATAGTGGGAAATTTAAAAAAAATGTAATTTAAAAACTAATTTTAAAAAGGAATTTGACCTGAAATCAGAGGCCATGAAAAAAAAAAAATCACCAAAGACAGGCCTTACACCTGTCTTTGGTGATGGTTTTTCTTGGCCTCTGATTGCAACTGCAATGGCTGTTATATACACCCAATCTATAGAAAAGCAGCTTACCTCTGGCCGTATTTTTTTTTTATATACTTTATTCGGTTGATATTACCTTTTGTATTCAAACACATTTACACATTTCATATCCTTGATCTCCTAATGCAGCACACCAGTGTAAGAACAAAAGCCTGGGAAGAGATAGATTTGACATTAATTGGGTGGCATTGTTTACAGTCGAAATATGGAAATGAATCAGAAAGTGTGTAAGTCTATTGCACCTATATTCTTGATTAGAGCAGCAACAGAATTAAATCCCTTGATTGGAACCTGTTGGTACTAAGTATAAGGAAATTTATTTTAATGTCTGGCCAGTAGATTTATGCTCTTTCAGGACTCGCGCTAGGACACGGCTGATGCCTGTGATACACCCACCCGTTCTCCAAACTCCTTCTGAAATATCCCTGTGGCCAAAAAGCCCAGGGCAGTCAGTACCTGAATGTTGTGGTACCTGATTGGAGTGTCGGGTATGAGTCTGCAGTGCCGGCTCAAAGTGTTGCATAGCTTCATGAGAAAAGGACTTGGCAACTAAAAGCAGCTTTTAAGTCAGTCTTCACAATAAATCTGCATGGGTCCCGAATGCATGTTGTCATTTAATTCATGTTGAATTATGTTGAATTCATGACATGTTCTTAAACTTTGAATTTGTTCACAGCTGTGGTTAATTTCCAAAAATTTTCCATAAAAAATTGAAAGCAAATGCCAGTTGCTCTCATTAACATAGGTAAACGCCCCTAAAATCCCCATAAAAAGACACAGGGGCAAGTGTTCGCACACATATTCATAAAGCTGGATTCACCAGAATCTAAGAGAAGGTAAAATTCTTCTTCTGAACTAAAAATACTGTTGCAGGAATCAAGTCCAGTAGAGATGTTATATTCAGAAGTGTGAATAGTGGATATAATGCATTGTATCAGAATGAATCCTGTCACACATTTGATCAGAAATCTGAGTCCAAGAAAGAAAAAATAAAATCATTAAAAACAGGTGGGAGATGCTCGCTCCTTAAGGTGGGATGGCTGGCCCTGAGTTGTCTAAGATATACCAGCACATTTCAAGTAACTTGTGCACTGGGTCTGTAAGGTCAAGGTCAAGTCCTGTCAGAGAATCAGAAGGTATTGCTCTATTATTCAGGTTTGATAGAATTTTACTCTGCCTTTTAAGTAAAAGCAGTAGCTGTAAAACTCTTTCATGTTTTTAGGTTTTGTTTATAACTCAGAACAAATCTCAGATAAAAAAAGTATTGGTGGATGCCAGAAAAGTGCATGAATATATGTATGAATAAGGAATTTATTCCTAAGAACAGTTGATGAAAGAGGCCCATTGTTGTCATGTTGCCTTTCTGCGTGTCTCTAATGCAGAGCCCCATTCAGTGCATGGGGCTGATGTTTACAAAAGGAGATGTCACACAGAATTCGTGACAAAGTCTATTTTTAGAGTAATGCCAATTTAAATGAAAAAATTTCTCAGGTTAGTGCATAGACACTGTGTAACATACCTGTCATGAACACATAACCCATGTAATGTGTGTGGTGAAAAAAAAAACAACAACAAAAAAAACAGAAGCCTGGAAAAAATCTTTTCCATTTATTCTAGTTTGTAAAAGAAAGTCTAATGATTAATTTTGGGTATATAATAATAATAATTATTATTATTATTATTATTAATATTATTATTATATTATTATTTTTTTAAAATAATTTTAGGAGAGATAAATTATTAGTAAATTATGTGTAAAAATAATTCATTCTCTAAACCACTTATGTACTGCAAGTTGCATATGACTTGGAGCCAATCCCAGGCACACCCTGGCCAGGTTACCAGTCTTTCACAGGGCAAATACAAAGAAACAGACAGCTATTCACACTCACATGCACACCTATAGGCATTTTAGAGTAGCAATCTGACTTTCATCTCCATGTCTTTGGACTGTGGGAGGACACCAGAACACCCAGGTAAACATAAGCATAAGCAGAACTCCAGCCAGAAAGGCCCCATTTCAAACTCAGAACCTGCTTACTGTGAGGCAGCAGTGACAACCACTGCAGTCACAACCACTGCAGTCACTGTATTTACAAATAAAAGAAAAAAAGGGTCATCCTTATCCGCTAGGTGTGCAACCTTTAAAATAATTCTGATATAACCAGTTGTCCAGGTATGCGAAAGTAAAATAATGAAAAATTCTCAGTATAATAATACTCACCGCTTACTCTGTCACTGACTCATAATATGGCTCATAATATTCTTTTATTAAACAAGCCCTGATTGACACTTTTTAAACAACTTGCTTCCAGACTTCGGCTCTGTTCTGACATGTTGACACTTTAAAAATGCACAGACTGACTTTATTCAAACAATGTAACTTCTAATAGCAGCTAGAACAAAAGCACCAAAGAATAAATGTAGACATTTCACACATTTTGTAAATAATTTAACATCAATATTGATTTTAATTACCATTTTGGTATTACAAGGTAATTTTACTTCCATACTGTAACATTACAAAACTCAAGAACTGAACGCTTATGGAAGGCACTTACAGTATGATTTATTTATTTTTATTGTGCAGGAATTCATTATATGGAAATCACCTTGGGCTTAATGTTTTGGAGTTTAGGCACCAGTACTTCTCTACACAGAGCAGTGTCTGGGAAAAAAATTTAAATATGTGCACATTCCAGGTACAACAAGCGTAATAAAAACTACCACTATCCAACTTCATCCATCCAGCATCCATCCAATCTATTAGCTGAAGCTGGAGTCAATCACAGCTAACGAGAGGTGGGGTATAACTTGGACAGGTTGCCAATATGTCGCAGGTTCAAAACATTCACATCTACATGCAATTCAGAGTAGCCAGTTGTCCTAATCTGCATGTCTTTGTTTATAACTCAGAACAAATCTCAGATAAAAAAAGTATTGGTGGATGCCAGAAAAGTGCATGAATATATGTATGAATAAGGAATTTATTCCTAAGAACAGTTGATGAAAGAGGCCCATTGTTGTCATGTTGCCTTTCTGCGTGTCTCTAATGCAGAGCCCCATTCAGTGCATGGGGCTGATGTTTACAAAAGGAGATGTCACACAGAATTCGTGACAAAGTCTATTTTTAGAGTAATGCCAATTTAAATGAAAAAATTTCTCAGGTTAGTGCATAGACACTGTGTAACATACCTGTCATGAACACATAACCCATGTAATGTGTGTGGTGAAAAAAAAAACAACAACAAAAAAAACAGAAGCCTGGAAAAAATCTTTTCCATTTATTCTAGTTTGTAAAAGAAAGTCTAATGATTAATTTTGGGTATATAATAATAATAATTATTATTATTATTATTATTAATATTATTATTATATTATTATTTTTTTAAAATAATTTTAGGAGAGATAAATTATTAGTAAATTATGTGTAAAAATAATTCATTCTCTAAACCACTTATGTACTGCAAGTTGCATATGACTTGGAGCCAATCCCAGGCACACCCTGGCCAGGTTACCAGTCTTTCACAGGGCAAATACAAAGAAACAGACAGCTATTCACACTCACATGCACACCTATAGGCATTTTAGAGTAGCAATCTGACTTTCATCTCCATGTCTTTGGACTGTGGGAGGACACCAGAACACCCAGGTAAACATAAGCATAAGCAGAACTCCAGCCAGAAAGGCCCCATTTCAAACTCAGAACCTGCTTACTGTGAGGCAGCAGTGACAACCACTGCAGTCACAACCACTGCAGTCACTGTATTTACAAATAAAAGAAAAAAAGGGTCATCCTTATCCGCTAGGTGTGCAACCTTTAAAATAATTCTGATATAACCAGTTGTCCAGGTATGCGAAAGTAAAATAATGAAAAATTCTCAGTATAATAATACTCACCGCTTACTCTGTCACTGACTCATAATATGGCTCATAATATTCTTTTATTAAACAAGCCCTGATTGACACTTTTTAAACAACTTGCTTCCAGACTTCGGCTCTGTTCTGACATGTTGACACTTTAAAAATGCACAGACTGACTTTATTCAAACAATGTAACTTCTAATAGCAGCTAGAACAAAAGCACCAAAGAATAAATGTAGACATTTCACACATTTTGTAAATAATTTAACATCAATATTGATTTTAATTACCATTTTGGTATTACAAGGTAATTTTACTTCCATACTGTAACATTACAAAACTCAAGAACTGAACGCTTATGGAAGGCACTTACAGTATGATTTATTTATTTTTATTGTGCAGGAATTCATTATATGGAAATCACCTTGGGCTTAATGTTTTGGAGTTTAGGCACCAGTACTTCTCTACACAGAGCAGTGTCTGGGAAAAAAATTTAAATATGTGCACATTCCAGGTACAACAAGCGTAATAAAAACTACCACTATCCAACTTCATCCATCCAGCATCCATCCAATCTATTAGCTGAAGCTGGAGTCAATCACAGCTAACGAGAGGTGGGGTATAACTTGGACAGGTTGCCAATATGTCGCAGGTTCAAAACATTCACATCTACATGCAATTCAGAGTAGCCAGTTGTCCTAATCTGCATGTCTTTGTAATGTGGGAGGAAACCAGAGTACCTGGAAGGGACCCACACAAGCTCAGTGTGAAATGCAAACTCCACAAAAAAAAGTCAGCCATGAGGTTTGAGCTGAAAACCTTCTTGCTGCACTACCATGCTGCCTGACACTATGTATCATCTGAAAGCATTCATTCATTTGATGAATTGCTTAATCTGATTAGAGTCACCACAATCTGGCTGAAGACATGGTACACCCTGGACAGCTGCAGGGCCAACACACACACGCGCACACACACACACACACACACAAACCTAAGGAGCAAATTGGAACAGCCAATTAGCCAAATTCTGGCTTCTGACTGTGGGAGGAAACCAGAGTGGGAAACCCACACAAACACGGGGAGAATATTTAAACTCCACAAAGAAACCCCCTTGCCAAGCCCAGGGCCCAGGAAAGAAAAGTACTGGGTGTTTGAGCATTCTTAGACAGCTATAAAGTCATAACTTTGTGCAATGAAGAGCGGGAGTTTGGTGAACTGGTGTAAAACCACAACAGAGGAGAGAATTTACAAAGGTTTTGGGATGATGCAAAAGTCCCTATGAATCTTCATTTCCTTACTTCAATACACAGTAGTTTAGCTAGTAATTACATCCATCTTGAATGTCTGCACAAGAAAGGAACAAGATCATGGAAGTTATTGCAGCATCAACGCCAAACAATAACCTGATGAAAACTGATTCAAACACTGGGAATTGAAACAAACCACCCCTCATTGAGGTAGACAAAAGAGTAAGCCATTTAAGCCTTTAATTATTATTCTTCCAATGTTAATATGATATGTTGAGAAAGATGAGCAGCAGGACTTTGGGTTGGTACTCGATGCACTTGGTGTGGTCTTATGTCTTTGTGAGGTAAAGAAGGTGATGGGAACCTGTACTGAAGATCAGCAGAGCTCAAGCCCTGATTAAGGATCTCATAAAGAGAGGCTTATGGCTTGTATCTGGATATAAACTCAGCGTCGTAGCATGTTTTGCAAGAGACTGAGGAAGGATCAAGTGTCCGTATGAACACAGAATTAAAATGATCTATTGTGCACTCTCTATATGCTTCACACAAGAGATGTTATACATAAGACAAAACACAGAATTCGTTCACAGGGAAGTGAAAAGGAATTTAGAAAGACAATCATCATTCATGCTTGAGACTACAAATATACTGGTCTTCTTAAATAGGAGTTCTCTAAATGTTTCACAACCAGGGGTGAGTTGAACTGTCAAAGAAATTACACAGCGCCACTCTAATTCATTTAAAACGTCGAATGCACATATTAATTTATTAGGCGTATTATATTTGTGCATAAAATCTTTTGTATCTTTTCATGGAGAAATGAATAGGGCTTATTATATTCAGTCATTCATTCAACTTCTTTGTCTTGTTCCGGGGTCGGGTTGCAAGAGTAGCAGCCTAAACAGTGAGGACCAGATGTCCCTCTCCCCAGTTACTTCCTTTCGGGGGGACGCCAAGGCCTATTTGCGTGTGAGCCGGGTGACAGCCAAAGGCATGGGTTCTGCTGGACCGATTCTCGGTTACTGTCTCTGGCTTTTGGTGTGGGGTTTTAAGTGTACATCCCTTTCCTAGCACATTCCATTAGAATTCTTGATCTTTAAAAAAAATGGCTGGGGCACTGGAATTGTTTCAGTGCAATTAGAGAGCAGTCACAACCTCTCCAAGTGGTGATGACAGTGATGAAGAATGAAGCTAACAGCTAACACCTGCCTACTGATTTTGAACTTTTTATCTGGAAACACACTCAATGTTCATTAATGACCATGCAATTTACAGGTATCCAAAAAAAGAAAAATAAATTGTATTTAGAATAACAGTATTTTTCCCCTCTGCAGTCTCTGGTGCATTTTTTTATGTTATTTTGCTATACTGTAATAATCACGCAAGGGAAATTATTGCCTCTGCATTTAACCCATCCAAAGTGAGCACACACACACACACACTCGGAGCAGTGGGTTGCCACACACAGTGAATACAACCCTGACATAAATTATGGAATCACATTGCTAAAGAAAGTTGCCCAAGATGACTGTGTGTGTGTGTATATATATATATATATATATATATATATATATATATATATATATATGCATGATTACTACCACACCTGTTCTCAATCAAGAAATCACAAGTGAAATAAATCTAAATTGTTTTTGGCTATAAATTCATATATATGACAATGACAACAATCCCAAACATTCACAAAAATTTTGTAAAGAGTGGAACAGTGTAAACAGTGGAACAGTGGAAAAATGGACTGGCCAAGATTTCAGATTTTAATCCATTTATAACAGGATACAAATACAGGATTTAATTGATCACACAGATTTCCTTCAAAGACAATCTTAAGGAAGAGATACTACTGCATTCATTCATTTGACGAACCACTTAATTCCACTAGGGTTGCGGTGAGGCTGGAGCCTATCTCAGCTGACCCTGACCAAAGGCATGGGACACAATGAACAGCTCACTAGTCCATCACAGGGCCAACGCCATACATCATTCACACTAACACCTGGGGGCAATTTGGAACAGTCAATTAGCCTAATGTGCATGCCTTTTGACTGTGGGAGGAAACCGGGGTACATGAGAAAACATACAAACTCCCCACAGAAATGCCCCTTAAACCCAGGACTTTCTTGCTGTGAGGCGGACGTGCTAACCACTATCCCCCGGTGCCGCCTGATTTCCTTTAAATTATCTCAAGTTGCAATAATTACAACCGGATATCCAGGAAGAGTAAAAGCTTTGTTATTCTGTTATGACTGAAGAGAGTGCAAGTTAAACAGTGAACAGTTTAATCAGGTCACAGAAGGCCCATCAATCAGAAGAGAGATGGAAATTAAATGCTTATAAATATGTGATGAGAGAAATTAACTGTCATTAAAAAGTTCAAAGAAAAAAAACAATTGTCAAATATTGCATAAGAACCAAAAAAATGGGAATAGATATGTAATGTTTGGAGCCACTAACAACTACATCGTTTCCCACATCAATGGCCATATCAGACTTAGGAAGATTAACCCAGGTATTAGTAGAGTTCCTCTACAAGCACCATGTACAAATGATGGGCATCAGTGATGCATTTTCCAGACATGACATATCACCACATTCACTCCATCAGCACTTCCTGATTCACAGTCTTTACTGTTTTGGATTTTCCAGAGGAACTATAAACAAACACCACATACATACATACATACATCTTTATTCTTAAATTAACACCAGAGCTTTAATTACCCCAACAAGAATAAAATCAGTATGCTATGTGCTTTGCACTGGGAGGAGGAGAATGGACCACACACACAGTTTGGAATATTTTTCTTATTTTAAGAATCTCACTTAGTTATATAGAATCTTACTTATCTTAAAGAATTTTTGGCAAGATAATTACACTTCAAACAAATTATTCTTCAAACAGTATTCTTACTAAGTGTAATTATCTTACTGCACTGGCAGATAATTTTTATTTTTTTTTTTAAATGGGTTTAAACTATAATCAAGAAAAATATTCTTAATACAATATCAATAATTTTACACATTCTTTTCTTACATAGTATATTATAACCAAAAAGAGATAAAAAAGAATATTTGGCTGGAGATAACATTTTAATTCTTTATAAGATAGCAAATATTTGCAGTATATAAGGATGTCTTTCTTCCAGAGTAGAAGTATTTTGTGTGTAGCCACTACTCAAGTGATTGATTCTCATTTGTATTCAGTTTTTCCCCTCTCTCCTCCTGCTCAGCTCCTTAAGTCCTTCCTCAAACTGCTCCACAGCCTCAGCATCTCCAGCCACCTGTGCCAGAGCCAAAGCCTCTTCATACAGCTTTTCAGACTCCTCAAACTCACCTAAGATGACATAACACTCCTTAACAAAAGTATTTATCGATTAACTTTAATTAATCAATAGGGCAATCTATTTCACAGTCAAGATTACACAGCAAAAAAAACATGGTCAGTAAATACAAACACAAAACATATCCTGTCGGAACTCAGATTTCCCTCTGAGCGGACACACGCCGGTGGATTATTAGGTCCCTTCTTGTTGGTTCTATGGTCCTTTAATTCATGTTGTAT
>JAQMYF010000022.1:1281123-1291264 GCA_030014195.1 Neosilurus mollespiculum
ACACACACACACACACACACACACACACACATCCCTATTTCCCGTACAAAAACCGACACCAGGCATTGCTTGGTATTGCTGGAAACATGCTTGTACAAGTCTGGGAATCGATGATGGAAGTCCGGGGTCGGTCATGATTTTCCAACTTCCCTCCTGTCCGGCCAGTTCCCTTCCGAGTGGATGGACGAAAATGAAGCAGAGCATCACGAAATAACATCCGATGAACAGATAGTGACATCAGTGATGGGAGAGCTAAGTAAAAGTGAGGACAGTGACGACGAGCTGGAAACCACATTTAAAATGAATGTGATGGAATGAGTTCATACACTCCTTGAGTTTGTGTAAACACAATATTGTGTATTGATTGTCGGATAAGTGTTGTAAAAGTCCGGGACTGCTGCTGAATAATGGTGATTGCCGGACTGATTATGGTAAATGTCCAGGAAAGGATAGGGACTCAGGACATTAGTGATTGCCGGACTATTGACGTTCCCGGACAGCCTATCCCCCCTAATAATCCAGGAAATCAATGGTGAAGTGTATATAAAAAAAATTATTAGGCTTATTTGGGTTTTTTATTTTGGAAACTTGAGACATTACAACAATTACCTGCTGAATGAGCCGGAAGTCGTGGCTGACTAGCATCATTCCCCCTTCAAAGTCATTGATGGCCTCAGCAAGTGCATCGATGGTCTCGATATCCAGGTGATTAGTCGGCTCATCCAGGAAGAGCATGTGCGGGCTCTGCCAGGCCAACCACGCAAAGCACACACGGCACTTCTGACCATCTGAGAGATTCCTGATGGGACTCACCTGACATCAAAAATACACAACAGCAATACACAAAATTAGGATGAAAGACCTTGGGTTAAAATAATGGCAAAGCTTCCAATACTGAGTAGTTCAAAATAACACATCACTAAAGTATTAAAAGTGCATTTAAACAAATCAGTATGCAGGTCCGATCATTAATAACGTACAACAAATCAACAAGAACCGAAATTGCATCACAAAACGTGATGCAAAATAAGTCCTTTTGCGGTTTGATCAAAAAAAGTTTACATACCCTGGAGGTTTTGGCCTGATATTATACACACAAGCTGACATAAACGGCTTTAATTGGCTACTAAAGGTAAGCCTCCCTCACCTGTTTGCTTTTAATCAGTGTGTATATTAAAAGTCAGAGTTTCTGGGCTCCTGACAGACCACTGCATGTTTGTAAGTGCTACACTGACGTTGCTGGAATCCAAGCCATGAAGAAAGCAAAAGAATTATCAAAGAATCTGCAGGAGAAGGTATTTGAACTTTACAAAACAGGAAAAAGATACAAAAGAATATCCAACTGAGAATGCCAATTTGGAGTGTTCAGACTAAGTGGGAAAACAACCAAGCCACGGACAGGAACGCCAAAAAATAAATACATTTATGGCCACAACCATAAACTCTACTTTTGGATAGGGGTCAAGAAGCCCCATGATGAAAAGTACACCATTCATACTGTGAAACATGGAGGTGGATCCATGATGTTTTGGGGATGTGTGAGCTACAGTGCCACAGGGAACTTTGGTCAAAATTGGACCAAGGATGGATGGCAAGATGAAGAATGTTACCAGAAAATACTGAAGGAAAATTTGCCCTCAAGAAAATGATTGTAAATACAAGGCCAAGTCAACCGGTCATTGGCTAAAAACAGAACAAAGTGAAGGTTCTGGAGTGGCCATCTCAGTCTCCTGGCTCCAAATAAAACAGACAGCCATGTTAACTTGTTACTGACGAACAATAACATGGGTCTAGCCGTGCTTTTTGGAGAATGTTTCATTGAATGATCATTTAAAAGTAATCATACACAAACAGAAATGTAATCTGATTGAAAGTCATTTCCTATCACTAACTCAGGGCTGTTAAAGTGTCAAAAATAAAAATTTTCCACAAGTTTGTAAACGCTTGCTTCAAAACACAAGTAAACAATTTGAAATGTAACTTAACTGAAGTGAGTTGGGAGATCAGCCACCATTCTTTATGTAAACCTACTAAATGACTCCTGCACCAATAATTAAAACAAACCTGCTGTTTGCCAGTGAGTCCGTAGCGTCCGATGATCTTCCTCATCTCCTCTTTCTCTTTGATCTCTGGGTAGCACTTCATCATATACTCGAGTGGGGACAAGTCCAGATCAAGTTGCTCAGTCAAATGCTAAGGCAAAGGAGAAAATCAGCTGTGAAACATTCATTTCCCTGCCAGGGCAACATAAAACTTTAAAATATATTTTTTTGACCTGCTGCATGTAAAGATAGTTTAAATAGAAAGGGCATAAAAACAAGCAAAAGGCTGATTTGTCGTACCTGGTGATATCTGCCGATTTTAACATGGGAGTGCTTTCTGATCATACCATCAGTTGGGAGTAGCTGAAAAGAGAAAAGGTAAAATATAAGAATAGGAAAAAAAAATTCAAACACAGAGGTACTGGACAGTGTTCCCAGCACAGTAATCCTGCGGTCATTGAACCAGATTTTGGTACTTTTGGCAGTGTGGGCAGGTGCCAAGTCCTGCTGGAAAATGAATTCAGCATCTCCATAAAGCTTGTCTGCTGAAGGAAGCATGAAGTGTCGTTTGAGAACATCCAACTTCTTTCGTATTTACGTTTTGAGGCGGTCAATGATTGTTTTCTGGACAACTGTCAGGTCAGCAGTCTTCCTCATGATTGTGAATTTTACTGAACCAGACTGAGAGACAATTTAAAGGCTCAGGAACCATTTGCAGTTTTGGATTGATTAGCTGATTAGTATGTGTCACTTTGAGCCTACAATGTTGAACCTTTTCACAATATTCTAATTGCCTGAGATTTTGGATTTGGGGATTTCATAATCTGTAAGCCATAATCATCAAAATTATAACAAATAAAGGCTTGAAATATTTTACTTTGCATGTAATGAGTTTGTATAATATATTACTTTCACCTTTTAAGTTGAATTACTGAAATAAATTAACTTTCGCACGACATTCAAATTTTTTGAGTAGGTGTTCAGCCTGCAGAGTGTGCACGTTTTTTTTAATAATATGACCTCTTGTGACCTTACAACCTGTACCAGTTCATGGGCCTTTAGTAACTGGTGAAATTTCGTCAGAATCTGTTGAAGAATTCAGAAGATCGAGTGCCCACAAGGTGTTCAGAGGTGTGCACATGTACAGGCGACCAGGGAGAAAACAACGCCTCCAGCACAGGCAGAGGGATAATAAATATATACTTTGAAGAGAGAGAGGGGGGGGGGGGGGTACACATACCTCCCCTGTGAGTAGCTTCAGTAATGTGGATTTGCCAGCTCCATTAGGCCCCACAAGGGCCACTCTGGTATCCAAATCAATTCCAAACTCCAGATTTTTATAAATGATTGGCTGTAGGGGGCAAAGAAAAAGTGTATCATGAACATTCTCCCCAAGAGAGCACTGTAGAAACTAGAGACAGGGACTGCATTATGCATTAACCTCAGTCTTCTGATTTCAGCAGCTAATGAGTGAAAGGGTGCTATGGAAACATGGGTATACAAAAATGCCTGTGTGTTGTAGTCATGTCACATGCCTTCCCATCTCAGTTAACTCCCTAACCTACAATCAAGTTAAAAGGATGTACTTCAGTTTATTTATGTAGCCACAGCAGAGTCATAAGATTAAAAAAGTTTTAAGCAATGACTTTTTCTATGGAATCCAGCTGTGAGATGACACTTTCTTTGGATGTGTTGAAGCTGCTGTTGCTTGACAGTCATTCCTACCGTATTATCCGAATATTTGAAGCTAACGTTCTGAACCATTATGACTGGAGGGGGGATCTTGCCACAGGAAGGAAAGTAAAATGACAGCGTCTGGAAGGCAAGACACAGGCACTGTTAACACACAAGCTAAGAGAAGTAAATGTTGATTTCCTTTCAATACTGAAGGTGAGTGAGTCACCTTATCATTTACTACACGTTCTGTCAGCCCTGAGGCCACCATTTTCTGCAGCGTTTTTTCTTTGCTCTGTGCCTGCCGGGCCAGTTTGGCCGAACCATGACCAAACCGTGCAATATAATTCTGAGAAAAGAAAAATAAATAAATAAAAAATAAATTCAATTTAGTGGCCAAAGTTTCACAAAAAATATCAACATCCTCAAACCGAGAATGCAATTTCACCTTCATGTGAGCGATCTGGTCCTGCTCCCAGTTAAAGCGTTTCATCTGGTTCTCTTCCAGTTCTTCTCTGGTCTTCACATACTGGTCATAATTACCCTGCACAGAGAGAATAGAACTGCTTTATAAGCAGCAAAATAATCTACATCTAAAGCACCAAAAATCAAGAAAAAGGACAGAAGCTGGAAAAATTCCCTCCTGGAATTTGTGATGCTGTGACTGCATTGACTCAGGCGAATTCAACCAATCCTGGTTCATTCTGTGCAAACGTGCAATTTTAAGCAATTAAGACCTCATTTATAAAACATGGATCATTATTATTGGATATGTATAATGAGGCTTCTTCTCTTGGAGCTCTTCCCCAAACCCTGAATCAGGATATAACCTCTTCCGCTGAAGGACAAAGATCATCTTTCTTGCTTCTCATATCGCCCTACAAGTCTTTTGAATGTCGAATAAAAAACTCTTATCCATAGTTCTGGCCTTGCGTCTTGAGACTTATGCCCACGGTGGTGGACCCGGATCAGACCGGTTTATTCAGAACAGTCACTCCTCTTCTAAGGTTATGCGGCTTTTTAATATCTATAATAACTCACTGCATAGGAGCCAGGAAGCAGTCATTTCATTGGATGCGGAAAAGGCTTTTGACCATGTGGAATGGTCATATCTGTTCCACGCTGTCAAAAAATGTGGCCTTGGAAATGCTTTCTTATCTTGGATCAAATTACTCCATTCTAATCCACAAGCTTCAGTTAGGACCAACAATACATGATTGAAATACTTCTCTCTTTATCAAGCGTGCCCGCTAAGCCCCCTCTTATTTGCATTGTCTATTGAGCCTCTTGCAATTGCTCTCCTTTCTAATCCATCGACTGTGGAAATACGGCATCACGGCCTGGTTACAAAAGTTTCACTTTATCCTGACGACTTGCTTTTATACGTTTTGAATCTTCACTCTTCTGTTCCCACTGCTTTGCGTCTACTTTCAGATTTTGGCCGGCTCTCAGCATACAAGATAAATTTGGGTAAAAGTGTGTTTTTCCCCTACTAATCTGGCTGCGAGGACCTTCCCCTTGCGTACGTTACCATTTAAAATAGCTGACATGCTTTATCTAACCTCAGATACTACTACTGGGCCTCCATTAGGGTTTTTCTTTACTGGCTTCACAGTGGTGCTTCCTCCCTACCTGATTGGGAGGTCATGGAGGCAAATTCTGCACAGCCTGTGTCTCTTAGGGCTCTTTTATACACACCGATTGCATCCTCAACTACTGTTAACACAAAAAAAAAAATATACAAATATAAGAGAAGACCTCTCAAGATCTGGTCCCAACACGAGTGCTACTTTGGTTTGCAACCTCAATGTGTACAAAGTCTTTAAGTTTAATAAGGACCCTCTTTGAGGAAGATAAAGGGGAGCCTATATCTGATGAGCTCTGGTCACAAATCTTGACACGGGTGCATAAGTCCTCCATATGTGCAAGGCATTCTCTTACGCAGTGTAAACTTGTTCATCTTGTCTGCTACACCAAGTTCCATCTGTCTAATATGTACAGCTCTGTTTCTCCAGCTCGTGATAGGTGCCATCAGTCACCTGCAGACCTTATGCACATGTTCTGGTTGTATCCTCTGCTGAAAATTGACCCGGACCCCCTTTGTGCTCTGTTTGGGGTGTTCTTGGTCCATTATCTTTGTCCTCTTCCCAGAAAGATTCTTTAGCCTTTAAGACTATTCTGGCCAGGAGGGTTATTTTACTTAAGTGGAAGTCATCACAGCCTCCTTCTCATATTCACTGGCTCAGGGATACTGTCTACTGTCTCAAAATTGAGAAAATTAGAATGCCATTACAGGGGTCCTCCAATAAATATTTGTGGGGGATATGTTGTTTTTTTAAAGGACTGTACAGTACATTTTATGTTTAACATAGTGAATGACTTGCATGCCTGTGCAATTCCTGAGCTTCCTGAAACAAAACAAACAAACATAAAAAAAAGGGGGGTGTGTACAGTGCAGGAATGCACACTTGTAGGCACTCTGAATTATAAAGTTAATATTGATTACAGGTTTGCATACATAGGGTTTTTTGGCAGATGCAAATTTTGGGTTTTTGGCACAAGTACACTTTTAGTAAAGATTCCACGCAGTTTTATACATGAAACACCCAAACCTTTTTGCAAATTTAGCCAACACAACATGGAGCGATACTTTAACACACGTCGCTCCTTTCTTTATGCATCTGAAGACAATATGTGGACATGAGCGCAGCTAGCTGTGCAATTTGCACAGAATCATGCAATTACAATAAATGGCTAAAAACAATGCAACCTGTATCGCTTTTTTTGATCTGCCACAAAATTTACCATTTTAGATTACAATGATCATAAAGAGGCAGTGAAATCACGGAGGGACTGGAAAGTGTCAGTTTTTACCGTGTAGTATTTCAGCTTGCGCTGGTGCAGGTGGATGATGTTGGTGCACACACCATTGAGGAAGTCTTGGGAATGTGATATCAAAACCAGAATTCGTTTGAATCTAGAACAGAAATGAAAGATTGACTTTTAGATGTGAAATAGAAACAAACTTGATTAACCTTCTGCTATGCTCACACAGTCAGATCAGTTAAACGCTTCAGACTCGTTTTTGTCAAAGCTCCGACCGCAGCAACAAACTGCTTAACGGCAAAGCTACAATTCGGCCTTTTGTTTACATCACATCAACAGACAACCAGCTGACAAAGTAAACTTGAATGTAAGGCACATCAACATACTGCTTCAGTTCCTCTTCCAGCCACACACATGCATCCAGGTCCAAGTGGTTGGTGGGTTCATCCAGGAGCAGCATGAAGGGTTTGAGAAACAGTGCTCTGGAAATGAGAGGAATACACAAGTGAGCCAAATCTCTGGTTCCTAAAAACGACCATGTGGACACAGAACTGCTGAGATCAGAAATACGCTTCAGACAGTTTTTGTCACTGCACAGCACATCACTGCTTAGCATCTGTGCTATCATTCGGCCTTTTGTTGCATCATGTTTCAGCAGCTAGAACGTTAGTCTGGATTTACCAATTCCACCACTGTGAAACAATGAGTAAAGTGTAAAAACAGTTGTAGGGTGCATTTACCTGGCGAGAGCAACACGCATCCTCCAGCCACCACTGAAATCTTTGAGCTTTTTCTGCTGCATCATAGTGGTGAAGCCAAGGCCGTGAAGGATTCGGGACGCCCGCATCTCTGCCTTGTCTGCATCCAGCTCCTCCAGTCGTTCATACAACTCCATCAGCTTTTCACACTCAGCTAAAAGGCATGAGAAAAGACACATTAAATAACTTGTTTGCCAACAAGCATTAATGCAAGACACAGACTTGAACATGTTTCTTAACCCAAGACTGTCCTCTTTATTTATTTATTTTTAAGGACAGCAGTCAGAAAGATAATACTGCCCCATGCCTAGGAAGGGAAGCTACAACATGGAAATAGCACCTATAAAAACAAGGTGGAATGCTGAAGAGAGCATACTGACTTATAGTACACAAAAGGTAAACCTGTAACTCACAATCTTCATGAGCGAGCCTCTCCGCCTCTCTTTCCAACTTGATCCTTTCCTCATCCACCTCCATCACACACTGCAACGCCGTCTTCTCGCTAGGAGCCATTTCACGTGTCAAGTGGTAAATGTCAATGTGCTCTGGAACAGGTACCTCTCTGTGACCAATGGCTGACAGGAGCATAGATTTACCTGGATAACACAGCCAAAGTGTCGTTATAGTTTATATAGTTATATATAGTTTATATTTTAGACTGAAACTTCAGTGTACATTGAGTGATTTTTAGGCAGCATGTTTATAAATATATTCTGTAGATAAAGAACAGTGAAAGAGATACAAGCCATGTTTAATGCAATGATAAAAAAAAAACAAAATACTAGGCATGGCTGAATGCAACACAACCTACAGAATGTTTAAACTTATCCAGAAGTTGTGTTCGAAAGTTCCAAGAGAAGCAGAGGAGAGATAGTCCAAGTTTTTTTTCAGATGCACTTTTAATAAAGCAAATTTAGTTGTTGTTTTTTCCCCTTCTAAATTTAAGCAACAATAATACTTATTTAATGACAAGCAACCAAATTGTGTAGCTCATACTGCTCACACAGACACTTGTTTAAAACAATGCCTTCTCATAATGACTCTCAGTAACCTCACTTTTTCTGTACCATTTTATCAATAAATTGCTCGTTCTTGCTGGTTAATACAACACACGATATAATGTTTCAGGCTTCCAAGCTTCATTCCTTCAGCCCATTTTCTGAACTGCATGTTCATAGATATCCTGCACTTTTTTCTACTCATTTGGTTTCGGTCTCATTTGTCCGTAACTTCAGAAGATTGTGTTAAAAAAAGCTCATGTGCCTTCCTCAGTGGAGAATAAAGTGTACCTGTTCCGTTGAGTCCGATTAGGCCGTAGCGGCGACCCGAGTTGAGCTCCAGAGATGTATCGCTGAGCAACTCCTGTCCATGGAAGGTTAGCGAAAGACTGCTGATGTGCACATCAGTGCTGTTTGGATGAGATGCCAGCACCCCTGTAACAGCGCGTGCCTCTGTCTTCTTCAGCTCAAACTCATCCAGCTCTCTAGTAAGACTGGCTACTCCTGTGGAAAACATCAATATCCTCGTAAAGACAATTGTAGCAGAGGAAGGCTGATTACAGTGTTGGTTTGTTTAGAACAAGGAAAATAAATTGGAGAGAAAGAGTGTTCAGGTAGTTGCTTTTACAACTGCAAGCAAGATGGTAGGTGATAAGTGACATGCAGATCAAAGACAAGAAAATTTAAAACAATACCCTAACAGGACGTCCTGAAACATCCAGCCAGGGTTAATTTATCAATAATGATCATTCGCTCTTTCTCTCTCTCTCAATCCATCTACCCATCTAAAATTCTTTAAAGCAAAATAAAATGAAAGAATTCAAACCTCTCCTGTTACACTGATATGAATATTTTTGTCTTCAGGTGGTTTTTACTTACATTTTTGAAGTTGCAATCTGCTAAAACACGTTCGACGGTTTGCGTTAGTCAGTTTAAAATCATTTTCCGTCAGTTTCAGGATAAATCTGGAATTCTATCCCCCCCGTTACAGGCATCAGACAAGCATCTGCTCATATAGATGGATTTCAATACACGTCATGACCCGGCAACAAAGACAAAGTTACTGTGCCGGGGACGTCACTGCAACCATGCGGAGGCGGTGTACGCAAGAGGAGACAAAATGCAGAGTATATGTGCTGTAATATGCTGCTTTAATTGCCCAGAGAGGGAAAAAAGATGAGGGGATCCACTGAATTTCAGCAATTCATAAAACCCTGGGCGAGCGTGCAGAAGAATTTTCCAAAAAAGGGTGAGCTAAATGGTTCAGTATATCCAACGTGGATCTGGACACAAACAAGCTTGAGATCCTCATTTGCAGGGATCATTTTATAACTGGTGAATGTACATGTAAAACTCTTTGTTGTGTTGTTTATTATAAGTGTCGTTCTTATGATTAAAAAAAAAAAAAAAAAAACCCCGACAAGAATGTCGAAGCAACAGAGAGAAAAACAGAAGCAATCGAAATCAGGCACAAACATCTCACCAGAGGACAATCAACTAGGTGAGGGTGTGGAAACCGTCCTGGGCCTTTCGGAAATATTGAAAGAAATCAAAGAATTCCACAGAGAAACAGCTGGAAATTTTGGATCACTAAAGAAGGAAATAAATGAATTAAGAAGTGAAATTGGAGAGTTGAAAACAAGAGTGAACGCTGCAGAGACAAAAATTCCGGAAAATGAAGACCGTGAAATTAATTTAACGAAAGTGCTGAGCCACAGTCTGCGCCTTCAGAGTCAACTGGAGAAAAAAATGTGAGGATTTAGAAGGCGAGCCGGCGTCAGGAACAGGCTGAGAGCTCGTGCACACCGCACACCTCTGCCCAGCATTCTGCTCGCCAACGTCC
>JAQMYF010000022.1:1291364-1308002 GCA_030014195.1 Neosilurus mollespiculum
GTACTAAGCATTTCACTACATATTGTACTGTGTATAATTTGTATGTGATGAATAAATTTGAATTTGAATTTGAAAGGCCGTGAAAGAAGAAAAAAAATCTAATTCATTCGGTGCCGGAGAAATGCGAAGGAAATAATATGGTGAAGTTCGTGAAGAACTTGATACAAGAGAAGCTGGAAGTTGATGGAGAAATCTTCATTGACAGAGCACACAGGTCAGCTGGACCAAACATTGGGCATAAGGAGCGCCCCATATCAATAACAGTCTGTTTCCAAAACTACAGTCAGAGGCAAAGGGGGCTAAAAAAGATGTTATGGTGAATGATAGAAGGATATATTTTGATGAGGATTTTACCACCAGGGTATTCAAGGAGCACGCAAGATATAGACAAGCAAGAAAACAACTGCTGGAGAGAAGGATCAAGTCGCGCGTGTTGTTTCCTGCAAGATTGAAGATATTTGAGAAAGACGGAAAATATACGGTGTTTGACAACCCCCAAGCTGCAGCCGATGGACTGCATGGATATGGTATCAACATGTAGATGAAAGCCAAAGAGCCAGACTTAGAGACTATGCTGCAGGCATTGGGCTGGCGGGTGACTCGGTCCAAGAGTAAGAGATCAACAACCAGTGATCAAACATAATTATTGGATTCTTTAGCTCAGCATGAGAGTACAAAGGACTGAGAAGGTACGGGGAAATTGTTCAGAGTGACTCAATGAGACAGTGTGGATTAATCTTAAACTATTTTAATGATTGAGCCACACAGAGGTCAAACTTTTTTAAGATCGGACTACACGGAATATATATTATAAAATGTCGATCTGGAAAAGCACGTGTTTAATTCCCTCAATGACACTTGTAAATATTACACTGATGAGGATTTGGATAACAATGTATAGTGTATACTGGTACACTATACTGATAATGTCTTATCATTAATACACTTCAACTGTAGAAGCATCTATGCAAATTTTGCTAAGATTGAAGATTACTTGAATACAGTGAAACAAATTTAAATTGATAGCTCTATCAGAGACATGGTTAAATGAAGAAAAAGGCAGTAATTTTCACATTCAGGGTTATGAGTTATACTACAACCATAGAATCAACAAGGGAGAGGGCATGACCCTGTATGTTGACAGTGGTCTGAAATGCAGAGATGTTAAAAATATGAGTCGTTATTGACAATTTAATGGAGTGTGTAACTGTGGAAATTGAAATGGAAAAGAGGAGAAATATTGTTGTAACTGTCTAATGAAAACCAGGGTCAAATGTAGAAACATTTGCCGATAGCTTGGAAGAAACACTGAATAAGCTAAATAAAAATAAACTCTTTATAACGTGTGGAGATTTTAATATTGACCTTTTAAAAGTGTCAAAGCATAAAAAAAGTTTTTTTGGAAAGAGTTTTTGGAAATTTTATATAGTAGAGGATTATACCCATTGATTACCAAGCCTAGCAGAACAACTTTGACTGGTGAAACCTTGATTGACAATATTTTTATAAATGTCATGGAGAATAATGTTAAAAGTGGGCTAGTAATAAATGATAAGCGATAATTTACCTGTTTTTGTAACTCATGATTAGCAATTAATGAAAAGGAAGGAGGAGCAAATATATAAATACACAAAAGTAAGAACTGATGAGGCAATTACTTAATTTAGAGAAGATCTACTTAAAAGAGAAGTGGAACGGGGTTTAAGTAGGAGATGTAAATGTAGCATACGAGACATTTATAAAGATTTATTTATCACTTTATGATAAGCATTGTCCAGCAATAAAATACATATATAAAAGTAATGACAATAAAAAGCAATGGATAACAAAGGGTTTGAGGAATGCATGTAAAAATAAACTTTACAACAACTTTATAAAATTTAGAACAAAGAATGCTGAAAATCAATGCTGAAATCTCATATAGCTTATATTAAAAAGATGTCAAAGAATATATATGTTCTGAACAAAGCAAGTATGTGTTGAATTATAATGTATTAAGGATTTTGTATTGTTCTCTTATTTTGCAATATTAAAATTACTGTGTGGAAGTGTGGGGTAATACATAGCCAAGCAATATAAAGCCATTGTTTCTTTCACAAAAAAGAGCAATAAGAATTATTCACAAAGTTGACTCGAGAGCATACCAACGAATTGTTTAAGAAGTCAAGACTTATGAAACTTGAAGATTTAGTGAGGTTTCAAACATTATTAGTTATGTATAAGGCAAGAAGCAAAGTATTACCAGAAAGTTTTTTAGTTTAAAACCATGTATAAAAATAGAATGTTTAGTTTGTATAAACTTTTTCATTCATTCATTCATTTTCTGAACCACTTATTCCTAATTAGGGTCGCAGGGAGGATGGCGCCTATCTCAGCCAACTCCGGGTGAGGGCAGAGTACACCCTGGACAGCTCCCCAGGCCATCGCAGGGCAGAAACATGCTGACGGCTATGCAGCCTACTCTTGACGAAAATCCGCAATGGTTCTTTTACATGCCTCCCACCATAGACAGTGAGAGACATGGCCGGCATTTGATAACCCAGTTAGCTGCACTGAGGGGACAGCAGTGACATCCCGCTGGTAGTGGGCTTGAACCCCCAACCTTGGGATCAGTAATCCAGCACCCTACCACCAGGCCACCACTGCCCTGTTTGTATGAAGTTGAATGATGGAAACTGTGGGATTGTATGTTAAGGATTTTTCAGTACTGACTGTCATGTAATTAGCTGACAGAACATTTATATGCGAGTTTTGTTTGAGACAGGGGCAGGTATTATAAGTTTAACTTCTTCCTGCTCCTTTTCAATCATGGTGGTGCAATAAGAAGTGTTTATGTTGTTGTTGTTCTATTATTATTGGATGTTGTGCATAGCCATGTGTAAAATAAATAAATAAAAAAATTAATTGATTATAGCACAAGCAAGACTGTCTGACTTGTCACAAGACTGAGACAAAGTACATCTTGTTAGCTTTTTCGACTGGCTAACGATCATGTTGGGAACCTGCAGCCTCCCTGCTACATCCTACAATAAGTTTAGCTGCAGACACGACTGGAGAAAAATAAAAAAATTCTTACACGTGTGATACACACGATGTGATATCTGTCCCAACTACTCTCCAGGCGCTGCAATGTATGGTCGAAATGTGTGTGCTGACTTTGGATGGATTAAATGCAGAAGATAAAATTCTCTTGCAGGATTAATACAGTACATCAAAATCAAAATATATATTGAATTTACCTGGCCATGCAGTTGCAGCGTGTGGTCAAAACCCCTGTCAGCTTTACTCACAACCCAAGGACTTAAAGTATTTGTTGGGAATGATTTTCTTGCAAACTAAAACTTCTACAGTTCCCAACTACTGTACTCGTATATAAATCACCTTACTATGGCTGTGACACTAAAAATTTAATGTTGAGCTTCTCTAGACTGGACTCATGCTGAGCCACACACAAATCACGCCTTACACAGCAACATCGCCATCTGATGTTAGGGTTAAAGTAAAACGGAAAACTTACCTAACCCATGAGAAGAACCTTCTCATTTCAGCAAGATTTCGCTGTTATTTCTTGCACCCATCCACTGACAAAATAGTTGCAGGACTCCAAGGACCTGTTGGCCTTCATCTGCTCTGGCGAAACAGCATCCTCAGTTAGTACTAATAGTTCACAATATCTGCAAACTGTACACGCGGCCATAGCTCGACTCGGCTTTTGTCAAATAACTATCTTCTGTAGGCTGCAAGGGTCCGTTCCTTCACACAAAGCTATTTTAGCTGTAAACTTCTTGTCTGGCTCCCAGCATCGGACAGCCTTCGTAACTGCGGTGACGCCGGTCACATGACCATATTGCAATCCATCTATACATTAACGCATGGTATATACCTCAGCGCATTCTTTTCCCAGTACAATGATGCCCCCATGTGAGGATTTACCTTATTTTTTACACAATGAAGATTTTAGTAAGCATAGTGCTGTTTTGATGGATACAGATACAAACTATATACATAAGCTTTTTGGGGAATGGGTTTAATTCCCCATTAACACCTGTCTAACGTGAGCTCATAGTGCATCAAGTCATGTATGGGACATTATTTAAATGCGTTTGACTCACCATTAACCTCAGACACACCATTTTCTTGGCTCTCTGGTTTTCCAGCTTCGCCGTTCACTTCTTCAGGTTTTTTTGGCCGTTGACGGGCCTTGGCTGCCTCCTTTTTCTTTGCTGCTTTCTTCTTGGCCAAATCAGATGGCATTGTGACCAGGAAATGGAAATAAAATGGCCTCGGGACACAAACTGCAGGACCGAGGCAGAGATTAGACATACAGCTAACAGATCTTCAAATCCAACACAGGAATGTAGGAAGGTAGGAATGTACTTGTGGTACAGTTAAGCCTCCGTTCTGTTCATTAATTCATTCATTCATTTTCTGGACCGCTTAATCCTAATTAGGGTCGCGGGGAGGCTGGCGCCCATCTCAGCCGACTCTGGGCGAGGGCCCGTTCTGTTCGGTACTACTGATATATAAACCAATATAGATGGCTTTATTGCATTATTAATATAAGTCACCGTGAAGGGAACCAAACTTCTGTCAGCATTGTTATTATTTTAAGTGTAAGGACATGATGTGGACTTGAGACATTACCACCCCTGCATCACAGCAACGGTTTCCTGAGTTCCTCTGCGGCCAAGTACCAGTAGATAGCTAACAATCTACTCGGTTAATCGGTACTTAATCGGTGATTTAAAAAAACAACAACTCAAGTGCCAAACTTCAGACCCATATTTAACCATTTTATATGGACTTAGTTATGTAACGTAAATAAATAAGCTTAATCCGGCAAATGCCGGTGGAAGAAGAGGCCCAAGAAGAGGCACCTTCCTCTGTTTGCTAAAGCTAACAATGCTAAATCACGGGGACTTCATAGATCCGTCTTGAATTTACATGATCTTAGAAACAAACTGTTGAGTTTCTACTAATGTTGATAAACTTAATAAACACCACATACACAGATCACAAGAGATGATCCAAATTAACCCGAAATAAAGCTGTGAATTTCAGCTCAGTTCACCGCATTATGTACTCATCACACGATACCGGCAAAAATATTGGCATGCATTCCAAATAACCTCCACTCACCACTAACTGCACTACATAGGCTGCAAAACGGATTAGTTCCTACGTCACGTAGGGCTCCTCTGTAGTGAATAAGCAGTAAAATGGGATACAGCCCCGGCCTACAGCGCGCTGACAAACAGGACAGCTAACTTTATAAATCTCACATACAGTGCTTAATGTATCTTAAAATGTTAAAAAAAAAACACACATAATAAGCAAACTGATGTTCATATTTAACACCCACTCTGATAACCACATTTAATAACAAAAGCTGAACAGAATACTTACCCTATCCTCCTTCTACTTCAACGGTCCCAATTCGCTAAGAGGAAATCAAAAGCTTCATGCCTTTTACATACATGGCAGTGGAACAACGTGTGTACTCAAGACCGGCTCGCCGGCCAATGAGATTTTAGGTTTCCCTGCAGCTCCGCCCACTCAGGAGAACAGGCGCTTTATCTAAATTAGGCTAGGGGGATTCTGTTCCACTTATCAATTGTATGATAACTAATATGTTCCTAAAACAATTCATTCAATCTGCAACTGTAAACTAGATAATATGAATCATAAACCTTATTCCTCTCTCTCTCTCTCTCTCTCTCTATATATATATATATATATATATATAGTTCAACATGTCCTGACCTTGAAGGCTTGGCAACTCCCTTTGCTTACGACTGCCATTTTGTTTCTTTTCAACGTCCGACATATTGTTCCAATGTTCCGTGTTCAAGGAGTTCAGTGAATAAACTTCTCATACAATAGTCACATAAATCATCCAAAAATCAAATAGTGCAGTAAATCATACAATTGCTCTGCTATAGGTATAATGATTAACAATTTAAATATATATTTATATTATATTAGGATTACAAATGTCTTTAAATATAGGAAATATGATCACTCATTCCAAAGATTTTACAATTTCTGTATTCATATTCATATTCATGTTGATGCTGGTAATGATCAATAATGAATTCCAGTACATAAATGGGAAGTCCAGCAATTTGCATAAGATTTATGGAGGACCAAATATTATGACTTATTTTCCATTATGACATTTCAGACTGGCAGACCATAGGCCTTCCACAGTTCATGGGCCAAAAACCACACAGCGCCACACAATATAGGATAGTATTCTCCTAACATCAGAGAAACGTGTGGACTGTATATATCCACCATCTTGGAAGATAAACAATGACCACGAGAGTAACTTTTCACTGCTGGTGATATCAACTCTCTAACTATATTGATTTGGGAGAACAATTCCAATTGCAGTTACTGGATGACCAACTAGACTTTAACAATTATATTTTTTTATTCACAATTTGAAGTATTTTTTGTTTGCAGAAAAAACTGGATAGCAGCGGGACGTCCTAAATGGGACACATGTAAAAGGCAGTTACAGAGAAAGTCAGAAACTTTGTTACTCGTCTGATGTTCACGTGCCTAAATCACACACATCAGATCCTCCAATTATACTCATGCCACATACTGAGAAAAAACCTATTGTAATTCTGCTTGATCCGGGGTTGGGTCACAGGGGCAGCAGCCTGGGGAGAGGGAACCAGAAGTCCCTCTTCCCAGCCACTTCCTCAGGCTCTTCCGGGGGGACACCGAGGCGTTCCCAGACCAGGCGAGAGACATAGTCCCTCCAGCGTGTTCTGGGTCAACCCCAGGGTCTCTTCTCAGTTGGACATCACATCAGGTAGGCACACCTGAAACACCATACCAGGTAGGTGTTAGGGAGGCATTCTAATCAGATGCCTGACCCACCTCAACTGGCTACTCTCAACGCAGAGGAGAAGCTCATTTCAGCCCCCTGTATCAGCGATCTTGTTCTTTCGGTCACTACCCAAAGCTTGTGACCATAGGCATGTGACCATAGGTTTAGAGACGTAGATCAACTGATAAATTGAGAGCTTTGCCTTTCTGCTCAGCCCCCTCTTCACCACGACGGACCGGTACAAGCTCTGCTTTACAGCAGAGGCTGCACCGATCTGCCTGTCAATCTCCCGTTCCATCTTTCCCTCACTTGTGAACAAGACCCTGAGATACTTGAACTCCTCCTCTTGGGGCAGGGCCTAATTCCAGACCTGGAGGGTGCATTCCACCCTTTTCCGGCTGAGAACCATGGCCTAGTACTTGGAGGTGCTGATTCTATCCATAAAAATTCAGCAGATTCAACAGAATCGGTGACAAAGGACAGCCTTGGCAGACTCCCACCCTCACCGGAAACGAATTCGTTGTTACCAATGTGGACCAAGCTCTGGCTCTGGTGGTACAGAGACCTAATTGCACACCGGTACACCATACTCCCAGAGAGAAGCCCAAAAGATAACCAGAGGGACATGGTCGAAAGCCTTCCAGGATCCTGTAGAGTGTGTAGAGCTGGTCAAGACTGTTGCGGCCAGGACCACATTGTTCCTCCTGAATCCGAGGTTCTACATCTGTCGGATCCTCCTCTCCAGAACTCCTGCATAGACTTTCCTGGGTAGGCTGTGGAGTGTGATTGCACAATAGTTGGAACACACCCTCCATTCCCCACTTTTAAAAAAGGGGAACTACCATCCTGGTTTGCCAATCCAGAGGTTCAGCCCCCAATGACCACGTGATGTTGCAGAGACGTGTCAACCAAGACAGTTTGACAACATTCAGAGCCCTGAGATATTCAGGGTGGATCTCATCCACCCCCAGAGCCCACCCACCAAGGAGCTTTTTGACTACCTTGGTGACCTCAGCCCCAGCAATGGACAGACCCCACCCAAAACCCCAGGGTCTTCCTCCTCCACAGAGGGTGTGTTGGTGGGATTGAGGATGTCCTCGAATTATTCATTCTACCTTCCAACAACATCCTCAGTCGAGGTGAGCAGCTCCCAACTTACATAGTTTACATAGTAAAAGCAATTTTAAAAGGAATTAAAAAAAAATTCTACAACCCCTACACATCCCTAATGAGAAAGTCTGCTGCGACAGAAGAGCACTTCCTGTGGTTTTGGTAGCTGCTCAGTCTATAACTCATTTCCTAATTTCATCTCTCGTATTATTTGTGCGGCGCAATCATGTGATTTTCCGTTTTGTATGTCACTTGCCACTTGCAAGAGCTGTGTCAACTGCGTTCACACTCTCAGTACACAGACAAAACAAATTCCAAAACATACTCGAACAACCACACATTACATACTCAAGTGAAGGTGTAAACATGGCAAGTGACATGCAAAATGGAGAATCACATGATTGCACTGCACAAGTAATACAGGAGATGAAATTGAAAGAGGAGTTATACACTGAGCCGCTACTAAACCTACATGAAGTGCTCTTCTGTGATGGGTGTTGCTCTAGAACACAAGCAGGAGGTTAAAAAGCAGTGGTAACTATGCAGTGATAAGCCTAACTGGAACCGGATTTGAAACCATGACGGCAGGGATCATTTCCCAGCCTGTATCTGCACAGACAACTAAAATAGTTGCACTTACAAAAGCTTTAACACTATTGAAGGATAAAACAGGAAATGTTTACACTGACTCTATTTATGCTCACAATGCTATTTTTGTCAATGAACCATACTGGAAAAGCAAGGAATTCGTGACTAGCACTGGTACTCCAAACAAACATATGAAACACATGATTGAGACAATTGATGCTGTAGACCTCACACAAAAGGTGGCAGTACTGAAACGCAGGGGCATCAGAAAGGAAACAGTTTCATTGTGAGAGGAATAAGGAAGCTGATGCAGCAGCAAAAGCAGCAGGAGGATACACGGGACTAGTAAGTATGCATAGATACCTTCTCCCGCTGGGTGGAGGCAATACCGGGGAGAAAAAAAACAGCAAAAACAGTCATTAAGTGGCTGCAAAGCGAATTCATTCCAAGATATGGTTTTACCAGACAACTCAGTTCGGACAATGGTACACACTTTGCTAATAAACATCTGCAGCAAGTAGAAAAACACTCCTTCACCATTTGTCAATAGAGCAAAAATCATGCACTCATCCCTTAAACTGTTCCCTGAGAGGAACCTAAATGTATCCTGCTATTATGATGTTTGCATTGCAGCAGCTGTTACTAAAGCAACCTTAACAGTAAATAGAATGTTATTACAATTGACTGAGGCTCGATCCATGTTATCACCCGATCAAACTGACACCACGCTTTTTAGGTGGTTTCCTTATTATTTTTGTGCTATATCATACAAGTTGTTGTGATTGAGCTAAGGGTTAGAAGCTCCAGACACGGTCAAGCAAAATGTTGCTCAGATGTTCTGTACAATTAAACATGAAGGTTTAGCTTGCATTACATCAATGTAACGGCCGGATCGGGGTAGGAACCCACCGCTGGCTGAACCACCAAGTGCAAGATAGGTGACAAGCCACTAAGTCACAGAAGATGATCCAAATGCAGAGAGTGAAGGTTAAAGTCAAAAATTTATTGTCAGAGGGTGTACACAAAAATGCTCAGGCAAAAAGCAAAGAAAAAAAGCAGAAAAACCCGAAGAAGTTTCAAAAACTCTAAGATAAGCAGTCAAAAATTATCCAACAAAAACCCAGATACAAGCCAGGGAACAAAAAAAAAAATGTCTTGGTTCAGAACAAAACAGGCTAGTTACTCACTGCATGGCAAACAAAGACAGTGCAGAGAACAGAAAAGGCAGGAAATAAATACCCCAACCAATTACCTCCTGTGACCAAGATAATGGGGAACAGGTGGAGGGAGCCGAATAAGAGTAGGGAGGAGACACAGAGAGGTTTAGACAAAAAGCACATGTGCAGAATAACACAAAAAAAAAATACAGTCAGTGAGTCTCTTGGCCACTAGATGCCGCCAAAAAGTCCAAACTGTGACAGTACCCTGACAGACCTGAATTCCCCTCTAAGAGCACCTCCTGGCATTCCCAGGGCCATCAGGGTGCAGGGTTTTTTCCAGGATGTGTCTGGCCGGAACCCATGAGCACTTCTCAGGCCCATAACCCTTCCAGTTCACCAGATACTGGATCCTGCCTCGCACATGGCAGGAATCCAGCAATCTGTTCACCGTGTAGGCAGGGACCCTGTCAATGAACCTGGGAAGGGGTGGAGGTAGCAGCAGGGGCCAGAGGAGAGGACAGTACAGGATGCAACAGGGAGATGTGAAAGGTGGGGTTAATCTTAATGGACCAGGGCAGCTGTAGTTTGTAGCACACTGGGTAGATGCATTGCAGCACCTTGAAGGGACCATCAAATCGAGGAGCCAGTTTATGGGATTCCACCCTCAAGGGAAGGTCTCTCGCCAAGAACCACACCATCTGACCTGGGTGGAAGTGAAGTTGTTGATGTTGTTTGGCCTGTCTCTGGGTGGTCCTAGATGTCCGCAATAGGATCTGCCGAGCTCTTCTCCATGTCCTTCTGCAACATCTCATGAATAGCTGAACGGATGGAAGTCCCATGTCCTTCTCCTGCTCTGGGAGCAGAGGTGGCTGGAACTCAAACAGGCACTGAAAAGGGAACATATTAGTAGCAGTAGACTGGAGGGTGTTGTGTGCATACTCAGCCCAAGGCAACTGGGTACACCAAGATGATAGGTTGTCCATCGCCAAACTCCAAAGCATAATCTCCAGATCTGGGCTTACACGCTCTGTCTGGCCATTAGACTGGGGATAAAATCCAGATGATAGACCAGCGGTGGCCCCAATCATCTTGTAAAAGGCCTGCCACACTCAAGAGGAGAACTGTGGACCTCGATCTGACACAACATCCTGTGGGGGCCCAAAAACTCGAAACACATGAGTAAACATCGGCTGGGCAGTATAAAAGGCAGAGGAAAGTTTGGGCAATGGGATGAAGCAGCAAGCCTTGGAAAATCTGTCAACAATAACTGTATTAACTTGAGAAGTTGGCAGCCCTGTGACAATCAACAGACAGATGAGTCCATGGTCGGGTAGGAATCAGTAGAGGATGGAGTAAGGCCTGGAGACATTGGTGAATGTTCTTGCTCTGGACACAGCAGTGAGGTGAGAGGAATGTCCCCACTGAAGGACCTGTGATCGGGCATCTAGAGGAACAAAACAACTTTTCGGCTGGTCCAGTTCCAGGGTCAGGATACTGCTGTTGAGCTTGCCTGACCACTGTCTCAATTCCCCACTGAGTAGGAGGCACAATCCTGGAACCGTGAATAATGGGTCTCTTCTCCAACCCCAGATCTGTAGAACAGCACAACCTCGACAGAGCATCTGGCTTAGCATTCTTTGACCCAGGACACTATGTCAAAGTAATATTAAATTGACAAAAGAACATAGCCCACCTTGCCTGACAAGGGTTGAGCCGCTTGGCCTGCTGAAGATACTCAAGGTTCTTGTGGTCAGTCCAGACTAGAAAGGGATGCTGACCCCCTCGAGCCAATGTCTACATTCCAGTGCCATCTCCACCGCTAATAGTTCATGATCTCCTACATCATATCTGGCCTCAGTGGGGGTCAATCGGTGAGAAAGGGAGGCACAGGATGCAGCTTGCCATCTGAGCTCCACTGGGAAAGAACCGCTCCTATGCCAACGTCAGAGGCATCCACTTCCACAATGAAAGGTTGTGAGGGATCTGGGAGGATATCGAAGCCTCTGAGTTCCAAGAGAAGGGGTCACTGTTCAAGTGCTGAACCTCCTCAAGGGACTTGGGAGTTGGCCAATCCTGTACCGCCTGGATCTTCTTGGGGTCCACCTGCAGCTGTCCTTGCCTCATAATAAACCCACGGGTAGATACCTCTGAGACATGAAACTCACACTTTGGGGGTTTAATGAAAAGATTGTTGTCAAGCAATCTGGAAAAAGAAAAACCTGCCTAACATGGAGTTGGTGTTCCTGAAGAGACTTAGAAAAAATGAGTATATCATCCAGCTAAACAAAAACAAAAACATTGATCATGTCTCTGAGCACATCATTAATTAGGGCTTGGAAGACAGCAGGCACATTGGTCAACCCAAAGGGCATTACCTGGTATTCATAGTGACCTGATGGGGGGGTTGAAGGCGTGGACCTACCAGAGCCCAGGGGACGGCCATCCAGAGCAGTGACAGAAAGTGGTGATGTGAGATTCTTAGGGCACATCCAATCTATGTGCAAGGTCAATGTCCATGATATTTCCTGCCACCCCTGAATCCACCAATGCCAAAAAGAGTGGCTGGACTCACACCAACGTAAAATGATAGCAAGGTGGACTCCCTGACTGGAACACTCGGGAAAGAAGGTTGCCCCCATCACAGGCTTTCCGTGGCTGGACAGATCTCCCCTTTTCCCTGCAGCTCTGGACATTAAGCTCGGAAGTGACCGGATTTGCCACAGTAAATGCAACATCTTTCTCGGCGGTGATGGTCCTTTTTAGCAGCTGACAAGCAGGTGCGCCCAAGTTGCATGGCCTCTTCTTGGGGTAGTGGAGGTGGTGTATGGTGGGGTCCGAATAGCTCTGTGGGACCTTTGTGGTCACTCCAGTTCTTGTGGCGTTCTCGGAATTTGTTGTCAAGGCTAATGGAGTGAGAGATCAGGTCCTCTAAATCACTATGACAACCCAAAGAAGCCAAACCATCCTTAATAGAATCTGACAGACCATGATGAAAGGCAGATACTAGAGCCCTGTCATTCCAACCACTTCCAGCAGCCAGGGTGCGGAACTCGATAGTGTAATCAGCCACACTTCTCCTACCTTGGACTATGGTCATCATCTGTCTACGTGAAACAGGGCCTGTGGTAGACTGATCAAACACGCGCTTCATCTCTTCAATGAAGATCCGGTAGTTGCCACACTCAGGACCATGTTTCTGCCAAATGGCTGTTGCTCATGCCAAGGCCTTGTCAGTAAGTAAGGTAATTACATAGGCAATCTTAGAACTGTCAGAGGGAAAAGAATTATGTTGTAATTCTAAGTTTAAGTTGCATTGGGTCAGAAAACCACAGCAGGCCCTAGCCTACCATCATACCTTGGTGGGGCTGGAAGATGAGGCTCAATGCGGGGTTCGCCAACAGCTTGAGGAGAGGACACTGGTGGAACTGGAGATGGCAGTCAAGATTGAGAAGGGGCTGAAGGGGCAGCTGAGCCCAGGGACTGTTAAGCTAGGAAGGAATGGGCTAATTGTTGCAGAAGTTGGTCATGCTGTGTTAACACCTTCTGCTGGGAAGCTAATGCTTGGCTATGGGTGTCCATTGTAGAGCAAAAACTGTTGAGGGCAGCCATCATTTTTTCAAAATCTGTTGGCTGCGGTGCAGGTAAGTCATCTCTGCTAGGTCAGTCATGACTGAGTCATTCTGTAACGGCCAGATCAGGGTAGGAACCCACCGCTGGCTGAACCACCAAGTTCAAGAGAGGTGACAAGCCACTAAGTCACAGAAGATGAACCAAATGCAGAGAGTGAAGCTTAAAGTCAATGATTTATTGGCAGAAGGTGTACACAAAAATGCTCAGGCAAAAAGCAAAGAAAAAAAACAGAAAAATCCCAAGAAGTTTCAAAAACTCCCAGAAGATAAGAAGTCAAAAATTATCCAACAAAAACCCAGAGACAAGCTGGGGGGAAAAAAAAAGAATTCTTGGTTCAGAACAAAACAGAGGTAAGTCACCGCACAGCAAACAAAGACTCAATGCAGAGAAGAGAAAAGGCAGGAAATAAATACCCCTACCAATTACCTCTTGTGACCAAGGTTATAGGGAACAGGTGGAGGGAGACGAAGGAGAGTAGGAAGGAGACACAGAGGGGGGTAGAGAAAAAAGCACATGGGCAGAATATCACAAACAAAACAACAGTCAGTGAGTCTTACTTACGCTTACGAGTGGAATTTACGTAATACTAAAGGGTTATTTGGGTTTCATGCTTTAGTAATAGTGGTTTCACCCTCAATAGTTGAAATCCCTCCCTCTCTATAATGCCAAGTCTTGTTATTTTGTGTTTTTGTGTATTACTGATGGTTTCTATAATCGCGACATGATGGTGGTATTAAGAGGTGGATTGAGTCCGTTAAGTCTCCACTGAAGGCCCAGGTGCCAAATGCATGGCCTGCCACTGCAGCACACATATTGTTGTTTACACCATAGAATGGTGTAAAAAAAAAAAAGGGGAAATCTTAACATTTATATTCTTTTATTCACAATTTGAAGTATTTTCTGTTTGCATGGTATATTTGTGTAAAACATGAACACATATCATAAAAAAAGAGTGTCAAACTCTCCTAGTTTCAGACAAGCTAATGGGCATAGAAAACTCCCAAATTCTTTACATGAACAAAACAGTCTTCGCCTTGGTAAAACTGTAACTGATTGAATTACACACATCAACGAACACCAGGAGCCTATGAGGCCTACAGAAGATGGCTCTTTGCAACTTCATATTAAGCTGTGGTGAAGTTTATGATTCAGACAGAGAGAGAGAGAGAGAGAGAGAGAAAGAGAGAAGCTGGAGACTGAGTAAATTATATTTCTGAATTAGTCTGTAAGCCATAGCAGAGAACCCAGGCCAAAGAGTAGCAATAATGCTCTAGTACAGTTCACAATTGCCATTAAAAACACAAACAACAAACAATCAAAGACCATGCGTCAGTAGTGAACACTTCTTCCAACAACAAGATTCTATTCTTTTGAGCCAGAATGGTCCATTTCTTTGCAGTGGGCATGTGTGCAAACACTATGACACATTCATGGAAAGTCATTCTATAAAATTCTGGCAGTAATTAACCTCCAAGATGATCTAATTAAAAACCGATCTCAGCACAAAACAAATTATATAAAAAATAACCACTTATTAACAAACCAGAGCAAATGCTGAATGAATATAATTAATGTTTTGATGGATAACGAGCTGTGTGCGTGATCTCTGTATGATCTGCAAATGTAAACTAATCACATCATGTTTGTACACAGGTATAAAACACTTGCACACTGACTGAAAAAAATTGTGAGAGTCCTGAAGATGCCCAAAAGGTTTGGTTGTGAGCAGATGCCCCAGAAGAAGCAGCCATCACCAGGCAAAAAATGCAAGGCTCCATCTTCACCACCCACACCACCTGGAGAGACAGCTGCATCCAAAGAAGCCTTAAGATCCAGGGGCCCCATGTACAAAGGGTGCGTACGCACAAAAACGTTGCGTACGCCCTTTCCCATGGCAAAGTTCAGATGTATCAAGAGTGAAATGTCCGTGGAAATGTGCAGTGCTTCACGCAAACTTCATGGCTGGCGTACGCATGTTTCTGCAGCTGTTGGTGCTTTGGCGACACTTTTCATGCTGACTTTTCGTCAGCAGAATCTTTTTTTTGTAACCATACGTCTTGTCTTCTGTGAAGGTTCTTCAGCAAATCAACTAATGACAGTAACGTGAAAGTGTCTATGAAAGTATTTAATTATATTTACAGAATTTCAGACAAATCTAACATAACCATATGGTATTATAGTTTATACTTAATTAATGGTAACATTAAACTGTGAATCATGAAGTAGTTAAATGTTATCATTAAATAAGTATAAACTATGTATGTAAACAACAGGGCATGGCTGAAATTGAAATACTATCAATTTGTCTGTACCATGCACATCTTAACAGTATAGATTTGTACACATTTGATAGTACAAATAAATTGATCGTTGTAATTTATAAGAAATGCAGTACTGAATATTACTTCATTAAACTGCAATTACATAACACATTTTAAATTAAAGATTTATGAATAAAAACTCATATAATTATATCAATGTGAATAATTATATTAGTGCTTAATTAATGCACTAAATTACTTTAATGTTTATAAAATATTACTTTCAATGTTTATATGTAATTGATTTTCTGCTTACTTGTATTAATGTATGTAATTTTTTGCGTAAATGATTTCATATATTCATTCATCCACTTGTTCCGGGGTCGGGTTGTGGGGGCAGCAGCCTAAGCAGTGAGGTCCAGACATCCCTCTCCCCAGCCACTTCCTCCAGCCCTTCCGGGGGAACGCCAAGGCGTTTCCAGACCAGCCGAGAGACATAGTCCCTCCAGTGTGTTCTGGGTCGGCCCCGAGGTCTCTTCCCAGTTGGACATGCCCGAAACACCACAGCAGGGAGGCGTTCAGGAGGTATTCTAATCAGATGCCTGAGCCACCTCAACTGGCTTCTCTCAATGCGGATGACAGAACTTCTCACCCTATCTCTAAGGGGGAGCCCTTCCACCCTGCAAAGGAAGCTCATTTCAGCTGTTTGTATTCATGATCTTGTTCTTTCAGTCACTATCCAAAACTCGTGACCATAGGTGAGGGTAGGAACATAAATCGACTGGTAAATTGAGAGCTTGGTCTTCTGGCTCAGCTCCCTCTTCACCATGACGGATGGGTACAAGCTTTGCTTTACAGCAAAGGCTGCACCGATCCGCCTGTCAATCTCCCGTTCCATCCCTCTCTCACTCATGAACAAGACCCCAAGATACCTAAACTCCTCCACTTTGGAGAAATTGTGTTAGTATTCCTGCTAGTTAACTTTGTGTTCTAGTATTATGTGCTTTTGTTTGTCCCCTTTGGCTTTCCACAGACTCATTATTGG
>JAQMYF010000022.1:1362333-1374031 GCA_030014195.1 Neosilurus mollespiculum
CATGACCCACTTTCTCTTGAGATTCAGTTCATGGACAGATGTCCTGACATTTTCCTTTAGTATTTGCTGGTATAATTAAGAATTTATTATTCCATCAATGATGGCAAAACATCCTGGCCCAGATGCAGCAAAATAGGCCCAAACCCTGAGACCACCACCATATATACTCATCAAGCCCAAACTATTAAAGCCCTTTAGGTTGCTATTCAGCAGGAGGTAACCACTGTTCCACCCGACATGACCCAGCGAGCTATGACCCCAGTCTCCAGTCGTGTATAGAAAATGATGGGGCAGTGGTGGCTTATTGGTTAAGGTGATGGGTTAGTGCTCCGCAGGTCAGCGGTTCAATCCCCACTGTCACCACTGTTGGGCCCTTGAGCAAGGCCCTTAACCCTCATTTACTCAGCTGCATAAAAATGATAATTGTAAGTCGCTCTGGATAAGAGCGTCTGCCAAATGCTGTAAATGTAAATGCCCACCTTTGGAGGATGTACTAAACATGTTTAGAAACTGTATTAAATGAAGTTTCATAAGTGCAAATAATGTGATGAAGATTTTTTTCATTTATCTTGTAAATGGAAATGTGAGAGGTTTTATTGGGTCACCCTGTACTTATGTGCGTCTGTGTGTTTGCCAGGTGGCTGGTAACCAGAAAGGGAGCAGTCAGTTATCGTATGCGTGTGTGTGCGTGCGTGCGTGCGTGCGTTCGTGTGTGTGTGTGTGTGTGAGAGAGAGAGAAGTGTGAATGGTTAATTTTGTGTCTCAGAGTGAAAATACAAAAGATAAAGCTACTCAAAAGCAGAGGAAGTGAAAGAAACAGTATAAACAGAGTGAACTGTTCACTTGTCTCAGTCGCTGGAATCCTGAACTTGGGAAGTGTCTCACATCTTTAAACAATTTAAAAATATTATTAAATGACCCTATATGTCCAGTCTGGCTGCAATAATTTTACTTAATTTAATTTAATGTATACATAATTTTTATTCTTTTATATATTAGCTAAGTGTTTACTGTTTATTCTTTATCTGTGTGCTGCTTTTTTCTATCTGTGTACTGCTTTTCTTATGTGCTGCTGGAAATTTTAATTTCCCTGAGTGAGTCATCCCAAAGGGATCAATAAAGTTAAGTCTATGTCTCTAAGTCTATAATCTCAATGTAATTAGGAGACACAGAAAATCACCAGTAAAGTTACCAGTAAATAAAAGAATGATTTAATAGGTTATGACTTTGTTTCAAAATCCATTTTTTACACAAATTACTTCAATAGTCATGAAATACATCAGCAGCACTGTCTGTTCTACTCTGTAACAGTGACAGACTGAGACAAATAAATCTGCCTGAAAGTTTGAACAGTCATGTGACTACCAAACCCTCCAATGAGCAAGCACCAGCTACAAACTGGCGGCCTGCAAAGCAAAAATATTAAGATAGGTCACAGTGAGCATTTCTAAATATTATAAAACTAAAAATTAAATATAAAGCACATTACTGTGTGAAACAAGTCTACTCTTGCAGATGTAAATGACTACAGTGAAGAAAAATAAGACCTTTCTGAAATTATGGCCTTCAAACCCGAGAGAGTCCAGAGATCCCAGAAGCAACGTACAGTGCTGCTGGTATGTGTGTATGTAGGCTAAGTGTATGTGTTAACTTAAGCCCTTCTTATTTAACGGCGGTACACCCCAAATGCAACAAAACTAAAAAAAAGGGTAATGCCCACAAGAGAGGCAGTGGCAGGAGCGGTGAAGAACTGGCGGTACTGAAACTGGAAGTACCAGAGCACAGACAGCATGAGAACAAATAGAGGCACCATCAGGCTTCCCACGTTCAGCGCCACGTGCACCTGGTCAGCAGCACGAGCACCTGCAGGCATTGCCCGCGTGGCATGTTGCGAGATGTGGCAGTGCAGGACACAGTTATCAGTGAGGTTAAGGGAGGCCAGAGTCTGTGCATCGTCCTGGAGGAGCTGGCCCTGGTAGATCAGTCGTACCTGGTGCTCCTGGCCAGCAAAGTAGGTCCTGCACATGAAAAAAACAAAAACATACACAGCTTAGCACAGAGCCCAGACAGAATTCCAAATATTTTCTTTAAATAGAAATTATGATTTCAGTTATGAACAAACGTGCTAGTCTACCTCATGTAGCAGTGTACAGAATCCAGCATATATCCTCCAGTGAAAAGTTACAGTATATGGATGCTGGACAATATCACAGTAGTAATGTGTTAATTTGTGCGGTACTTGTATGAGTATATCGGTTATGTCAGTTGTTGTTTTTTAATATTGACTACTTTATTGGAAAAAAATTCTTTGTTAGCCCATCCGGCTGGTGTACAATTAGAGGCTAAAGTCTTTTTTAACCACAGGACACATTTGGTTGGATATCAGCAGTGACACTCCGGGCAGCTGGACAGCCAATAAGTTATCCCTGCCTCTTCAGTGCCAGTGAGGTGTTGCGAACAGTCATGATCCTGTGGAGAATCCTTCTGATGGATGGAGAAGGTAAAGGAGGGCTAACAAACGCATAACAGTAGATCAGTGAGTTAACATATACAACATGTACCTGCACTATCGATCAAAACTTTCAGAACCCCTCCATTTTTCCAGGTAAAGCATAGAGTTTAACAAAAAAGTTGGAGGTAATAATGAAGCTGTGAAATGTTTGTGGTTAACACAATTTAATCTAAGCTGCGGCAAAAAATAAGTCCCAATTACATAATCATTAAATTTTAAGGTGAAGTCATGTTTTAAGGTTAGGGTAAGGGTAAAGGTTAAGTTAGGGATAGGCTAGTAGTGGTTATGTTTAGAGTTTTGGTAAGTCTCCAGAAAATGAATGTAAGTCTGTTCTGAGAATGAATGTAAGTCTAAGTACTGTCCCCAGAAGTTATGGAAACCAGACTCACACAAGGGCTCACACTCAACACAAAACCAAAGAAAAAACGTCACGTGACGTTAAAAACCATATCAACATGTAACAACGCTACTATGTTTATATTTATATCTATGCCTATATCCTATTTGCACTACCTCAACCACTGCTACTCTGTACATCACTTCATTTTTTAATTCCATCTTATCTCTTTCTTTCGGCACTAAATTTCTTTTTCTTTTTGTACTGTTTCTGCACTGTTTGCACTGTATGTGGCTAGGACAAAAACATTGGTCCTAGCTCTGTGGGGTCCCTTGGTCTTAGCTCTGTGGGGTCCGGTCCCCTCCCACCGAATTTGATCTTTGTTGTATGTTTATGTAGCACCTGGTCCTTGAGAAACTTTGTTTCGTTTCACTATGTACTGCTATTTGTAGTTGAAATGACAAAACTTATTGATATTGATATAAAACTTGAACAATGAAAACAGAGTTTCTGAAAATCTTCACCCCGAAAAAAGTTTTACAAACCGACTGTTTTCAGTCTGCATGTGAATGAAAAGCCAAAATATAGAAAAATCTGGGGGGGTTTTTTTGTTTTTTAATAATACATGAATATATGTGGATTAGCCTTGAATTGAGGAGGTAGGTCCAGTTATCAAGCACTGAACCAACTGTTCAGTATGGAGAAGTGTACCAGTATCCTTCTTATATGTGTCTTCTATTTTGTTAAGATTTTACAGAAAAATATTCGGTGCTTTCCCCTCATTTTAATGCCAATAATTTCGAAATCAGTGTGTTGTAGAAAACATCTGCATACTCACAGCCACTCATGATTGGCTAGTGTCAGTGTGTAATTGACAGAGGAGGAGGTATCTTGTTCCTCTCACCCAGAGTGCAAGGCTGATTTTGCTTTCTAGGTTATAGATAATAGGGTGAGTTCTGGTCTGTTGCAGCACTTTGTAGGTCCTGAGTAACAATATGATTAAAAGAACTGTTAGACCACCTGGCTGTACCATACAGTACCTTTTAATGTAGCCAATGGTGTCCTCAGGGTTGACCTGTGCTATTCTCTCTGTGTCATTCAGAAACTTCAGCCTCAGTACCATGTTTCTCTCCATGTTATTGGGCACATCTTCAAAAGCAGATGCCTGGGTGGTGCTTGGGGCACTGGCTGGTGGCTGTGTGCTGAGTAACGGTCCTGGTACATCTCTGTGTCTCAGCCCATCTGCCCCCAACAGGCTTTCTTCTCCTGCATCCTCTGCACTACCTCCATGTCCCTCAGCTTCTCTTTCAGCTCCTGCCTCAGTCTTATTATCTTCCCTTGAGCTGCGAGGGGCAGAAGTGATGTCACCAGGGGGGTGGGGCTCTTGGCTCTCTGGTTCGGCCAAGGGGACAGTGCCTGGGCTGGAAGGGACAAGGTGCTCAGGCGGTTCAGCCGTGTGCGTCGAGGCCCAGGCTAAGACCAGGATGAACAAGAGGAACACAACTCCGAAGAGTAGAGTGACCTCATCACCCACGCCCTCAATCAGAGCCATCCTGGGCGGCTGTGTCCTGGACTAAGGCAACTTCAAATTAGGCACCTGCAGTACAAAAAAATATGTTACACTACATTATGTGCACAACATCCAAATCAGATTCTGATCATAATCCAACTCAGCTTCTGTTATATTAAGCTACTTTAAGTGATTTTCACACTGGGTGGACTGTCCTTATATCCTGATGTCTACCATTTAAAACCTATGCTCTTGAAAACAACAGTCTATTAGCAACCAGAAATTTTAATTGGATGAAAATCCCTGACCTTACTGATCTTAGCTTTTTGAAATGTTAAAGCTTTGGTACTACTGCTACATAGGATACTGGACATTTTATTCAACTGCTGATTTATTCAGCCATTAAAACACTGTTGTTGAGACATATATTTTTGTGCATTCATACTACCTTCAGTCTGTACTATTCCTAAGTATTATTTTAGTTTTCTTTTAGGTTGTCTGCCACTGTAGACTGCTAAGCAATGTCAACTTTCCTCACATAAGCACACTTGGCCAGTAAATTTAATTATGATTCTGATGACATGGTATGGATGACAGCTGCATGACCAGGGCCAGTTCTCAGTGTAAGAAAACTGTCTGCAGCTTCTCCTACAGCTGGAGGAGAAGGAGGAAGCTGGCTGAAATCCAGATGCAGCTGGTTCGCCAGCTTATCTGTTTTTTACAGAGTCAGAAAAGTCCTGGCCTCTGACAAGAAGTCCAGGCACCTGGTCCATACCTGGCAAGACATCAAAGTCCTGAAAGCAGTACAGAAGTTTCTAAAACCTCTTGAGGGCTCCCCCACAGTCGCTCTGTCTAGCGAGGACTTTGTCACCCTGTCATATGTAAGACCTGGGCAATACCAATAAAGTAAAAGTCTCCTGCTACCTGAAGATGGAAGAAGTGAGGTGTACAGATCAATCAAGTCCCACATTACCTCAATACTAAGTACACTGATCCAGTCACTGGTGGCATGTTAGACATCACTTCACTTGTGGATTCAAGGTTCAAGGCCACATACATCCCAAGTGAAATGCCTGTTGCTTTCAAGCACAAATTTGTGATGGAGGTGGAGTCCCATTTGGCTGATCAGAGCAGCTGTCAACGTGACCCAGCTGTACTCAATGTGCCTGATCCTGCAGACCAAGTAGCAACAATGCCACCAACAGGTAAGAATAGCAGAGCACAGCATCCAGCACCAGACTGACATAGAGGGAGGCTCTTGAAAATGAACTTCCAAGCTGTCAGTTAGAGTAGTGTGTCATATAGGAACATGAAATGGTCAACCATGCACTAAGCTACCTGCCAAAGTAGTCAGTGTTAGTGCCAGCTAACAGTTCTACTTCTAAACATGTTTTCAATGCAGTGGTAACAGTGTAACCTGCTATAAAGGCATTAACCACCAGATACAATATCACGATATGAAGGTGTTAATTCAGTTTGTATTGTAATTCTGTACATTTTACATTTAAAACTTTAATTTTATGCAAAAGAATGTTGAGTCATACCTCTAAATGTAAGCTACTCCAATAGAACATTATCTACCCCCTGCCAAAAAACAAAAAAACAAAAAAAAAAAACAAGGGTGGCATTTAAAGCTGGTGCTGGAAAATTTAAGCTGTATACACAAACATTTTAATGGTTGAAATGAGACCATTTCAACACCTGAGAGCAAACTGAGATGTGAAAAAAATCTGTGGCCAGTATAATCCTGTAAAAACTAAGACCAATCACTGCCTCACCACCTGAAGGGAAAAATCCAAACAAATTCGACTGTGTCTCCCTGGTCATGCATTACCCTACTTTGGTTGAACCAGCAATCAGAGCAGAGCTCATGCATGTGAAAGGGAATGTGACTTTGTAAGGACCTCAATCATTGCACACCAGAATACAGAACTGAATCAATCTCCCGCATTTGTATAGGAAATCCCTGAGGTGCTTCATGCGCTTGATCTGTTATTTTTGCCATCTTTCCAAATTTATTTCCATATTTAATTCCAAACTCCCGCTGCTTATGGCACGGTCTGCGCACCATCACGGACTACAGGGGTAAAAACACCACCCCTCTGAAAGCCGACCTTGTGCTTGCTGACCAGTTGAACTCCTTCTATGCCCGGTTTGAGGCCAGTGCCGACAATGTTAGTGTAACTGCTAGCAACAGTCTGCTATCCGGGGTGTCGACATCAGCGGAGCAATCCGCTGATGTCCGCTATGCTGTGGCTGACATCTGTGGTCATGAAGGTGTTCGAGAGGCTTGTAAGGAACTCTGCTCCTCCATCTCGAGCTCCATCGTCCGGCTGCATTTAGCCTACCATCCAAACAGATCGACGGAGGATGCTATCTCCCACATCCTACACACCACCCTCACACACGTGGACAGTAAGAATGGGAACTACTTGAGACTACTGTTCTTCGATTACAGTTCGGCTTTCAATACTGTGATCCCACTTAGACTGTTCACCAAGCTGAGGGACTTGAGACTGAACACCCAGCTGTGTAGGTGGGTGCTGGGCGTTCTCCCGGACAGGCCAAAAGTGGTTAGGTTGGGCCGTTATGCGTCCAGCACCATCACCCTCAGCAATGTAGTCCCACAAGGATGTGTGTTAAACCCCCTGCTATACACTACACCTCCAACTGTGTGTCCACTCACAGCTCCAGCTCCATCATCAAGTTTGCTGATAACACATTAGTGCTTGGCCTCATCTCCAACAATGATGAGACGGCCTACAGGAAAGAGATTGAAAACCTGAAAAGATGGTGCCAGGAAAACCTCCTCCAGCAGAATGTCAGCAAAACCAAGAAGATGGTGGTGGACTTCAGCATGAAGCAGCATCTGTCCTACTCCCTCTCTCCATTGGTGGTTCTCCACTGGAGAAGGTGAACAGCAATAAGAACCTCGGGACTCATCTCACCGACAGTCTTACCTGGTCCATCCATATCCATTCTCAGGCCATGAAGGCAAGACAGCAGCTGTACCTGATGCAGTTGAGGAGCTTCAGGGTCTCTTCTGAGATCCTCAAAACCTTCTATACGGCTGCTGTCGACAGCATCATGACCATAAGCATCACAGCATGGTTTGGCAGATAAAAAAAAAAAAAAGACAGAAAAGCCCTGCAGAGTGATCAAGGCATCCGAGTGCTGCATTGGATCTGATCTGCCCTCACTGCTGGACACTAGGCGCTGCCGGAGCAGAGCCATCAAGATCATCAGGGATATTTACCACCCCAGTAACTGTCTGTTTCAGCAGCTGAACTTAGGCAAACCGTTCTGCAGTCTGACAGCAAGGACTGAGAGTCTCAGGAGGAGCTTTTACCCTCCTCAACCAAGCCATATCTCACCATCCATACTAACTCTGGACAATTTGCACTACATTGTCTCACGCTGTAGTGCACATCTTATTGTCTGCAATGCACAATGCCACTTCAGTTGCAAAATGCACATTGTCAGTTCAGTATCATAACTGCACATGGTCATTTTTCAGTATAACAGCATATGGATACTTTCTGTTTGTTACTTTTTTATTGTTTACTGTTTAGATTACACTGTTTGTATATTTTTTGAATATTACTTTTTTTCGTATATTTATAGTTACTCTAGCTTTATTTTCTTCCTACTTTTTGTTAAATAAACACAGTCTGAGGAGTGATTCAGGATAACATTTCACTGCAGTTTGTACGTGTATAACTGTGCATATGACAAATAAAGTTCTTGAACTTTAATATGATAAGCAGAAATGTACCCAGTTGTATTCCGTATGGGTTATTTATTTTCCATATATTCATTTACATGTTCATATATACTGTACAGCTGAACATTTTTACACAGGGAAAGGCTGCCACTTTTGTTCTGTTTAATTTTTTTTTATTTGCACAGCTCTGTAGAAGCACATATGTAGTATAGGTTTTTGGTTTTTTTTCTTATTTAAACATTTTAACTTTTGTTAAGATATAATATTCACTATATAATATTCACATAGGAAAGGCCTGTTATTTTTGTTGCTTTCATTTTTGATATATACACAGTTGTGGTTTGTCGAGCAGGAAAGGAAACCTAGAAGGTTTTTAATTTGATTAGTCTTTAAATAAAAGTGTTTGTGACCTCATACATGTGGCATTGAGTTAAAATTGAACATTTCATATAAAACACTGATATAAATCATATAGATCACCAGTCGGCTTGAAAATACTAGGTCCTAGTTTATCCCATTCATCCTGGCAGATAATCTGAGTCATTCTGTCTGGCCACTTGATAAATTTGGCTATTATTGGAGAACATTTTGGTTTATACTTTGGATTGGTATCATGAACCTCCTCTCCATTATGAAGATGTGAGCACCCTAGAGCTTTTTTCATGGATCCCTCCATATTTGCTGGTATTGAACCTTTCATCAACTCTGGCCAGTCTCCCCACCACCCCACTCCCTAACTGAGAAACTAGACTTCCACCATGCTGTACTGGATGCAGCACTTGGAGTTCAGTCCAAATTGTCTTTGTCTCCTCAGAGAACTGAATCTTTTCCTCAAGCTCTTAGATGTGCCTTTCTTCTGCCTTTTACTTAGTTTGGCTCCCATCTATTTATTCAACCATAAATGTTCATTGATGGAAGATTTCTTAGATACTTGGTTCTTCTACCTGCTCAGGAAGTACTCCAGAAGCCCAGTTAGAGCATCCACTGATAATTCATATACCAAAAGTCCTTTTAGACAGGTTAATATGTTTGGCCACATGTGCAGCTCCAGAAAGAGTCTCAGTGATTCCAGACATCTTCCAGTGATAGAGCCCACTCCACTCCTGCAAATATTCAGTTCATAAATCTTTTAAACCCTGCCCCAGTCCAATGCCTCAGCACAATTTAATTGAACGCGAAGGTCTACCAGGAGTTACTTGAACTTCCCTGACTTGTTTTGTTCCACTTAGAAATACACTGTTGAATTTGATCCTTATAGCAGTTGAATATGCTACTCATGGACTCAAGTGAAGTTCTAGTAACAAGATGATATTTTAGGATAATCAGTTTAAACAGTATTGCCTCAATGTAGTGCCCTTTAACCAAGAGTGTGAATAGTTTTATGAGATGTGTCAGAAATTTTTTTTTTTTAATAAATATGCATGTTATTGCTTTGACACAATTGATGATTGTGAGTAGGATGGCGCCGGATAAAAAAAAAAATTCCCGGTGTCTCATGAACTGCACCTGAAAATTGGTGCTGCATATTTTTCTCTTTTTTTTTTGCTGAAAACCCTGCACAAAACCTTGGAAAACTACTCTGAAAATGAAAAAACATCACAGAACACAATTCTGTGATAGGTGCTGAGATTGGTTTAGTTACAGTGGTGTGAAAAAGTGTTTGCCTCCTTCCTGATTTCTTATTTTTTTGCATGTATGTCACACTTAAATGTTTCAGACCATCAAACAAATTAAAATATTAGTCAAAGACAACACAAGTAAACACAAAATGCAGTTTTGTTTTTATTATTAAAACATAACTGTGGTTTATCCACCTGAGTTTAATTCCTCTAGCCACACCCAGACCTGATTACTGCCACACCTGTTCTCAATCAAGAAATTACTTAAGTAGGACCTGCATGACAAGTGAAGTAGACCAAAAAAATCCCCAAAAGCTAGACATCATGCCGAGATCCAAAGAAATTCAGGAACAAATGAGAAAGAAAGTAACTGAGATCTATCAGTCTGGAAAAAGTTATAAAGCCATTTCTAAAGCTTTAGAACTCCAGCGAACCACAGTGAGAGCCATTATCCACAAATGGCTAAAAGATAAAACAGTAGTGAACCTTCCCAGGAGTGGCCAGCCGACCAAAATTATCCGAAGAGCGCAACAACGACTCATCTAACAGGTCACAAAAGACCCCACAACAACATCCAAAGAATTGCATGTCTCACTTGCCTCAGGTAAGGTCAGTGTTCATGACTCTACCATAAGAGAGAGACTGGGCAAAAATGGCCTGCATTATTTTTTTTTTTTTTTAATTTAACCTTTATTTAACCAGGTAAGTCCCATTGAGATTACAAAATCTCTTTTTCAAGGGAGCCCTGGCCACAATGGCATCAGCAGCAAGTTCTACATATACAGAACATCAGACATACATCAAACATAAAAAAGCACGATTTGGCTAAGAAGTAAAGCAGTTACAAATTCCTACAGAATCTACCACTAAACCCTTCACCACATTTTTAAAATCCCCAATCGGGATCAGCTCTTGAAGCTGTAGATCAGCCTGCAGCTGACTACAATCTGCAGGGGCAGAGAACATAAAAGCCTGTTTGCCAAGTTCAGTGTGAATCTTATGGACAGTCAGTAAAAGAATGTCATTCGGTTTTAAGTAAGATATATTCACAAAGGTAAGAGGGGAGCAGACCAAGGATGGATTTATAGATAAAATTATACCAATGTGTGAGTATGGGCATAGTCAGGGAGGGCCACAAAGCTTTGCAGCCTGTTACAAATCTCAAAGCACTGTGGTACACACTGTCCAGCCAAAGCAAGCATTGGACAGAGTCATGCATATACAGCACATCACCATAGTCAAGCAATGGGAGGAAAGTAGCCTTAACAAGCTTTTTCCTGGCAACATAGGGAAAATGTGCATGGCAAATCATGCTGAGCAAAAAGAACATTAAGGCTCATCTCAATTTTGCCAGAAAACATCTTGATGATCCCGAAGACCTTTGGGAAAAATACTCTGTGGACTGACGAGACAAAAGTTGAACTTTTTTGAAGGTGTGTGTCCCATTACATCTAGCATAAAAGTAACACCGCATTTCAGAAAAAGATTATCATACCAACAGTAAAATATGGTGGTGATAGTGTGATGGTCTGGGGCTGTTCTGCTGCTTCAGGACCTGGATGACTCGCTGTGATAAATGGAACCATGAATTCTGCTGCCTACCAAAAAATCCTGAAGGAGAATGTCTGGTCATCTGATCGTGACCTCAAGCTGAAACGAATTTGGGTTCTGCAGCAGGACAATGATCCAAAACGCACCAGCAAGTCCTTCTCTGAATGGCTGAAAAAAAACAAAATGAAGACTTTGCAGTGGCCTAGTCAAAGTCCTGACCTGAATCCTACTGAGATGCTGCGGCATGACCTTAAAAAGTCGGTTCATGCTGGAAACCCTCCAATGTGGCTAAATTACAACAATTCTGCAAAGATGAGTAGGCCAAAATTCCTCCACAGCGCTGTAAAAGACTTCATTGCAAGTTATCGCAAACGTTTGATTGCAGTTGTTGCTGCTAAGGGTGGCCCAACCAGTTATTAGGTTTAGGGGGCAATCACTTTTTCAC
>JAQMYF010000022.1:1406347-1425793 GCA_030014195.1 Neosilurus mollespiculum
CCTGTCCGCTGCCTCGGGAGTCCCACAGGCCAAAAGGACCTGATAGGCCTCCTTCTTCAGCTTGACAGCCCCCCTCAACGCAGGTGCCCACCACCTGGTTCGGGGGTTGCCCCCACAACAGGCACCAATGACCTTCCGGCCACAGCTCTGCACTGCCGCCTCAATAATGGAGACACGGAACATTGCCTATTCGGACTGTATGTCCCTGGTCTCCACTGGGATGTGGTGGTAGCTCTGACAGAGGTGGGAGTTGAACACCTTCTGACAGGAGACCGCGCCAAACATTCCCAGGAGGACCTGGTACCATGTGCACTTATGGACAACCTCATATTTGAACATGGTGTTCGTGATGAACATCGGGGAGGCTGTACCTACCAATCACACCCTTCCAGATCAAACTGTCATTGCCCACATAGGCATTGAGGTCTCCCAGGAGGAGAGTCCCCAGGAGGAGCACTCTCTAGCACACCCCTTAGGGACTCCAAAAACAGTGGGTATTCTTGATCTCTTATTTGGTGCATAAACACAAACAACAGTCAGGACCTGTCCCCCTCTACCTGAAGGCGGAGGGAGGCTACCCTTTCATCAAGCAGAGAGAACCCTGACATGTGGACACGGAAACGGGGAGCAACAAGGATGCCCACATCGGCTCGCCACCTTTCCCCATGAGCAACTTCAGAATAAAGCAATGTCCAGGCCCTCTCAAGAAGGAGAGCTATATCAAGTCGGTATCCCTCAACCTCACGCACCATCTCAGGCTCTTTCCACACCAGAGAGGTGACATACCATATCCCAAAATCCAGAGTCAGTAACAGAGGATCGGTCCGGCAGAACCCACACCTTCGGCTGTCTCCTCTTCGGGTTGGGCCCGGCTGAGTTCCATGGGCAGAAGCCCGACCACCAGGCGATCATGTCCTTGTAATTATGCTCTGGGGATGTTTTGGTGCATTGCTTAAAGTGGATAGAACAATGAAGGACCACCACCTCCAACATGGTCAGCATAACACCAAGCAATCAGAAATATGGACACCATTAAGTGTTCCAAAACAACAATGACTCCAAATACACATCAAAGCAGGTTAAAATTAAGCTATTGGAAAGCCTTTCCCAGTGACCCCAAACCTACAAAATAAGGAAATAAACTCTGCTGAAAAGATGGGGCTGTGCCAGGAAATCTACATAATATCTATGTATAACATCTGACTTCAACAATAGTTGGTCATTTTTTTTCTCAAATGATTAAGGAAATAGGAAAAGAAATTTCAAACTATGCTTTGATGCCAGAGTCAACTCCACAAACCACTAACCCAGTTGAAGCTATTTAACAAAATGATGAGCAATAAGCATTGAGAGGGTCATATTTGAAGAATTTATTTTCTGGACAATTGAAACGAAAAGGTTTTAACAAGATAATGAACCTTCTGAAAAACTTAATATTTGAAATAATAAAAATACCTGCAACCTAATCCAAACTATAACCGATGGCTGGGGTTTAAGGGTGACAGAACCAATACAAAAACATTTCCAGTCCTTCACAGTACACAACAGTGATAAAAAAAAAAATATATATATCCATGAGTGTTTGTCCAAAAACAGGATCTGTAATAATATTAATATCAACATCAATAAAAAATAATTACAGGTTAAAAAGTGAGGCCTGTGAGACCACTGGGAATAGTGGTCAGCAGCTGTATCTGTAAGTGTGTGAGAAAAACAAGAGAACAGGTTACTGAAAAAGGGGTTTCAGTACCCCCCTCCCCCCCCAATCTATGCAGAAAGATCACTGTTGTCAAATCGCTCTTGATCATAAACCTCAGCAATGACTTTTCGACCTCCAAACCAGCGATTGTTAAGCGCCTGAATGGCCTTGTTCATCTCAGATGCTGCTGAAAACTCGACAAATATCTTAACAATGACTTCAGCATCCTCTTCTTCACCCTGCTTCTCCTGGTAAATAATCACTCTGTTGACAGCGCCAAACTTTCCACATTCTTCCGTTACCTCACCTTCCAGGTCGTCATCTATGTCTTCAGGTCCAACCATGTTCCTGAGCACCATAACCGTCGACTGTGGGTGGAGATATAAACACTTTAAAGTAGTTGCTTTAAAATCACGATATATCATGAAAACATTCATAACACAGTTATACTTTTTAATGCAGTTGCAGCATGCAGATAGAGAGTAAATTAAGAAATCCTAGCAAACTAAATAGGCATCCTGTGTACTGATTTATCAGATGCTTTGAATGAAGGCAGGACTACACGTTCCTTTGATATAATAATAGAACATTTTACTTAGCTCTGTTAGTGTTGATTGCTGCAGTGTGCTGCTTGCAATGAACTCAGAGTTTAAAGATGTTTTGATGTATAAACAGTATATTAAATAAAGAATTTGAGGGAGGTCAAGGTGTGCACGGAAACTTACAGCAAGAGTGTTTTTTAAAAATGCAACGCACAATGAATATCATCTGGGCTTAAAACACGTGTCTCAGTGCTGATAGAATGTTCTATGTTCTTTTTACTTCCATAACTGATATCAGCAAAGATACTAATGTGCCCCAACAGAGGCCTGGAGAAACTGGTCTCCTCTGGGTTAGTGATGAAACTTTAGGATGACGTATATGAGATTTATGATGCTCCGAAAGACTTGAGATTACACAATGACAACATGATTACAAATATCAATCAATATCCTCTCAACCCTGGTGACTCCTGTTTAGCTGATGCTCTGATGATAAGTATGGTTAAGGTATGTTCATTAAATTCATTTAATCTTATGTTTATCTTTATCCGCCATACCCTTACTAAATAATTATATTTTAAGACTGTGGCCACGGAGAAACATCTAGCAGCACTGAGCCTCACCTCTTGCTTCCTTAGCAGTTTCTGCATGACCATGTGTCTGGCACTGCTGCCAGAGATGCTCATGTGCTCCTGTTCACTGAGCATCTCTTGGCCCGTCCCGTCTAAGGCTGCTTCCTCCTCTTCCTTATCCAGTTTCTCTTTGGCTTCCTGTGCGGCCGCCACAGCAGCAGAGATCCCCGGTGGAGATGCCAAGACAGGGTTCACCAGACCCACTTGTGGTATTGCAGGTCGTGCTGGAGTGACGCCTGGGGAGAAGGCGCAGTTAGAGCATTTGCTGTAGACACCAAAATCAACACAGAGCCCCAAGTCAGATACAGAAGCCCTGTTGTGTGCAAAATGAGGGATTTTAGAAACCCAGGGGTCTCCAATAAAGGCCTAATCACCATTGTACCATCAATAGACTTTACATTTTGAAGCTGTTTTTGAAAATCACTGAAGTATTATTAAAACGAAACCTCAAAAAGAAGAGTAGACAGTGACTTGTCACTAGCTACTTGCCTCTGAATGCACTCGCTGGCTAACAGTAGGCAAGTATACACCTAAACATTGCAAAAGAGGGAGGGCTCAGTCTTCCTCCTCATTGACAGGTGAATTCCACACACCCCTGCACCACTGAGTCCCCCCCCCCAGCATGTTAGACAGTGAAGATGAAATTTTACCTAGATTAACTCCATAAAATATACAGCACTCACTGGCCAATTAGAATGAGAGATTTGTTTATGAGGGGAGGGGCTAGAAACAATCCTCTTCACACTTGGTTGTTGGGAGGGGGGGGATTAGAGGCCACGGTCAAGGTGATTGTGGAGAATAAAGACAGGGAAGGGGGGGGGGAGAGAGAGAGAGAGCGAGCGAGAGAGAGAGAGAGAGAGAGAATAAAACAGAATCTATTAGTGGACAGGTCCTATGACAGACCATATTCAACTATGTTATTGTGTAGAAAACTAAAAAATCCTGGTGAAGAGAGAGATATGAACACAGGCTAACTTGTCACATATTAACAGGATATAAAAAAAACTACAGAAATGACAGTACAAAACAATACCTGCTTAAAACAGTTTACCAACAGTTTGAATTTATTATATTAATGCACACAGATAATAGTATATGATAACACCACTAAAGATGATCACTCCCAAAGAAACCAACCAGTGTTTTAAAGCTTGTTTGTACAGTGGCAAGGATTAAAGCTGGGGTTGGTAATCTGGAAGGTTAGTAAAATATGAAAGCAGCATCTCGCCAGGGCTCCAGCTAAACCCTTTCCTGCCCTCAGAGTCTCTAGTTATTGATTTCTGTCAGGGTGTAAAGACCATTTCAGCCAGTATAACAGTTTGTATATACAGCTAAAATTTACCAACCCCAGCTTTAAACCAAGTTTCTGGTGTAATGTGCAAGTTTTAACAACTGGCTCCTGAATTATGATTAGTATTCATAAATAACAAACCTACAGAACACAGATGAGATGTTAATACCGATTAAAACAAAAACCATTAGAGGCCATTCATACAGAGAATCCCACTACTTTAACACAATATCAAGCATACACAATACAAATAGTTATCATTTTGTTGCAAATACGCTGTAATCAAAAACAAAACAAAAAAAAAAACAACAAAACAAAAAAACCCCGCTCCCGTGAATCATTCTTTATTTTAATACCCTGCAAGTGTGGCACTGTATAATTAACCTTCCAAATATTCATGGATTAAAAGCAAATATGTATGTCAATGTTATAGCACATCCTGTCTTACTGCTCTCTCAGGAAGTCAGGAAATAATTTCACAAAATGTAGGAACTCGTGCCCGGCCTCGGTAATAGCATTGTAAAAAAAAAACCTAAAAATTCAAAAAGGAGGGGACCACACTACAGCAATAACTCATCTTTAAAATGTCCTAGCAGACATGGCTGTAACTGAAATACCACTAACCAGATAATAAATCTACTCTTCTGTAAATTCTCAGTGGAATTAACTGTACTGTTGTTTGTTGCCCTCTAGAGCAATGGTTCTCAAAGTGTGGTCCGAGCGACCTCAAGTGGCCTGTGAGATTTCTAAAAGTTTAGTCAGTGTTTCCCAGACAAGCTAGCTAATACATGGGTCCAATGTAATATTATTAGAAGGCTAAAGATGACTTGTTCTTTCAATAAAAAGAGGCAGGTCTTTTTATATAATTTATATAAAAAACTTGAAGCTATCTGAATTTGCAGTGCCTAAAAATTATAGCCTAAGCAAGCCCACCAATTCACGTCTCGTCTCTAGGTAACGTACATTCCACTTTCACATCAGTCACGAACTAAGGAAACAGACAAAAACCTAATGAACTTTAACTAATGGACATATTGGTGGCAACTTACTACACAACTGCAGAAGGATGGAGAAATGGTTGACAGGGTCAGTTAAAAGAAAGACACATGACAATACCAACACAAACATTAATAACAACAAGGTGCAAAGAAAAGGAGATTTAATTAGCATCGAGTCCCACTCACCATAGCAAGAGCTAGCCATACAAAACGAACTCAACAGGCTAAACATGAGAAACAATGGTGAAAGTTAAAAGGAAATATCACGATGACTATTTAAAATTCAGATTTTTCTGAACTGGAGATGCTGAGGATCCAAATCCGCACTGTGTCCCGTGCTACGACATTTTGGCCAACGAGGCAATGAAATGAGGAAAACTTAAGAGGCACTTAGAGACAAAGCACCAAGATTCCATTTGCAAACATTTGGCATTTTTAGAGAGAAAATGCGAGGAACTTAAGTTCCACGTGAAAGAAAGCTACGCAGTATTTTGTCCCTGGGGAAAATGCTAAGGCTACAGAAGCCTCCTTCAAGGTCTGCCAGCTTATTGCAAAAGCTGGCAAACCTTACTCAATAGGCCAGATCTTAATTAAACCGTCCGTGAAATTGATGGCGAATATAATGCTGGGTGATAAAGCAAGTCAAGAGCTGGACAAAATACCTCTGTCCAATGACACTGTCCAACGGCGCATAGTAGCCATGGCTGAAAATGTCCAAAATCAACTGATGGAATGCATGAGTCCACGGCCATCGGCAATGAGGCAAAACTTGTTACGGGATATATATATATATATATATATATATATAGATATAGATATAGATATATAGATATATAGATATATAGAGATATATATATGTGTGTGATGGCACTGTACATGATGATTTTTTTTTTGTCATTCCCTACAAACAAACACCACAGGAGGTGTTTGTCACAGAAGGCAATTTTTGATTCTTTGAATGCCATTTGAATTTGCCAGTGTGGCCTTGATTGGAACAGGTGTGTCAGCATTTGCACTGACGGCGTTTTTGCAGTGAAAGCAAAACTCAAAGGCCTGGAAAATTATAAGCCCTCTACATAACTTGCCTTCTTATGGATGGGCCTATCTGATTCATTCATCACACCCATATAGTTTTACCTGGAATAAATAGTACTCTGTTTTAAGTATATTCCTGTATGAACTGTCTGTGTGTTTGTGAGTGTGTGGGGCGGATGGTCCCTGAAAATTTTTTTTTAGACAAAGTGGTCCTTATTCTGAAAAAGTTTGAGAAACACTGCTCTAGAGCCAACAAGTCTGAGTGTTGATTTTTTTAAAATCAGCTAAAATAAGAGTCTCAAATACCATGTTAACTACCATTCCATGTCAGGATATATTTTTGCAGATCATAAATAATAGAAAAACTAGTACAAGAATAAAGGCTGTGGCTATGAGTGATTCACACCTGCTGTATAACTAGACAGAAAAACAAAAACAAAAAAAAAAACAGGTTTAAAATCTGTATAGTGTATGCCTGAGAACTGCCAGTGGTGTGCCAAATTACTTGACCACCAATCTCATTTCACTCTGTGCAGCTGAAAAATTATAAGACCCCATTCACACACCAACCACCTGATCAACATGCTCAGAGTTCATGCACACGAAGAGACACAATGCTAGAAGTACAGTTACACTACTACCATGTGTGATGCCAACAAAATTGAGACCCTGGCCTACCTGTGATGACCCCTGGCGCTTGTGCTGCCATAACGGCCTGAGGGATCTGTGGCAGGTTCACAGAGCCGGCTGTCATTGCACCCAGGATTGATGCACCAGCCACTGCTTCCTGGAACAAGAGGGGGACATATAGGAACACCGCCCAGACAGCGCCCGTTAACCAGCACACACAGGATACAAACAAGACAAGGACAAGACAGAACAAAGACAAACAAAGATGCACAGGGACAAAGCCTGGGCCTGTTGCATGTAAGAAGTCAAATAAAAAAAAAAAAAAAAAGGTTTGTAGACACTTTGTCTTCCAGATTTCTATGTACCTGAACAAAAGAAACAAAAGCTGCAGGGGTCTTGATTGCCTGATTAAGGTGCTACAATACACACATACATGTACTGTATGTATATATGCATATCTGTCTATACACTGTAAGCCAAAAGTCTGACACCATGACTGAAGATATGTTCAATAATAAATGAACGAAAATGCAAGGGCAATCACAGACATATGTATATGAATTTCAGGATCTTAGTATTTTGATAAGTCCCCCTTTCACCTTGATTACAATTTATACTGGAATAAACTACTTGAGAGGTTTAGGTAAAACCCACAGGTGTATAGTCTGAAAATGCACACGCAATGTAAAAGGAGGAAAATTAAGAAAATCTTGATTTTGGTAAAAACTGAGCCGACATGGTAAATATCATAACGACCCATCACAGCAAAGTGGGTATTGAGTGGGAAATTATTAATGATGAGTTACTGGTAGAATTTTGTAGCTGAAACCTCCAACTTAACATATTTGTCTACTTTTGGTGTAACTAAACAAAACCTCCCATGAATTTTCAACAAAAGTATTCAACAATTCCAGACTTAATACCCACTTTGCTGTGGTGGGTCTCAAATTTACACAAAAAGCCAACCGATTCTGACATACATTATGTATTGTACAAATATTTAAATACAACCAAGGCACTGGCTACAACACGAAATCCTAATGACAAAAAAAAAAGTGTACAAATTGTTCACACAGAGCTTGCACACCAAGTCCGATGTGACTATTTTTGCTGCTGTGGTTTTATGCTGTGACTTTTTTGTTGTGGCTGTCAGTAGTGTCCTGAGTGAAAGATGGTAGAGAACACTTAAGAAACAATGAGATACCCCATACTTCTCCTCTCTGAGCTCTTTTAGAAAAACATGTTTAGTGCTCTCAGAAAGGCATGAGGTGTGAAGACTAGCCTGTGTGCTCTGATCCCACAGAAAAGCACAAATTGTTGAAAACATTAATGCTGGCTTTGATAAAAGGGTGCCTGAATACGAGACGATGTAGCTGCAGACCAATATAGTGCACGTCTAATCCCTGTCCACCACTGAAAGTGCCTACAATGAGCAACAAAACTGGACCATGTAGCAAAGGAAGAAGGTGAACTCGTCTGATGAATCACATTTTAGCTGACATCATACGGATAGCTGGGTGTATGTTTGATGCATTTGTGAGGAAGAGATGGCAACAGGATGGACTACATGACGGAAAGTCTCGGAAAGCTATGCAATGTTCTGAGCAATGATTTGTGAATCCTCAGGTCCTCGAATTCATAGTGATGTTACATTGACACATACCTTCTACTTAAACGTTGCAGGCCAAGTACACCCCTTTAGAGCAATGGTGTTTTCTAATAGCAGTAAACTCTTTGAACAGGGTGGAATGTGCTGGACAATCAACTCCAAACCATGGAGCATCCACTTCCAACTTACAGTAATAAAAGGCTGTGTTGTGAACTGCTTGTTACCAGATACCACAGCCAGCCCCTTCTGGAATTTGTGATACTGCAACTGAGTCAGTTGGTGGGAACTCAACCAATCTTTGTGCGCTTGAAATTTTAACTAATCAACTCTAATACTTCACTTCCTTGTTTAAACTTGCAGACCCGTGCACTCTCTTTGCAATTTTCTAATCCCCAAATTTCATGTAGTATATGCGTAAAATTCATCTTAACATACTCAGAAATTTTTTAAAAACATTTTTGCAGCAAATTTTGGAATTATAGACCTCAACAATCATTAAAAAAGTCTGAGAAATCCAGAAGACACTGAACAGTACACCCTCGGAGGTCTTGTGGAGGCCATGCCTTGATGAGTTAGAGCTATTTTGGCAACACAAGTAGAACCAACACAATAACAGGCAGGTGAGTTTATGGTTTTATGTTATGGCTGATCTGTGTATATGCAGCTGACAGGTTAGTTAATCATTTAAAAAAACATGCAAAATTTCACAAACAAGACGCATTCGATTTTGTTGTGTGAAGGCACTTATTTTAACACTTGTGTGAATATTTTGTTTGGAAATTGAGACTTGGTGGGCAAGGGCTTTACCTGAACTACATTTCATGACTTCCCAGGTCTGCTGGCAGTGGGACTCCAGTGCATTCTCTTACTTGCCTTTACAGACTTTGTTTAATGCCCTTTTTTAAAATTTTATTTATTGTGAAATACTGGAATTACATCCAGTTCCTTGACACGTAATTCACCAAGGACACTTCTGCCAGGCATCAAAAAAATGCTTTTGCTTTTATTTGCAATTAGGCAAATCAAACAATATGTTCAGCTTCATTGTTTGCCAAATGGTCAGACCTGCAAATACTGATCTGGGAGAAGGGAAGGACTACAATGCAATAACTACAATAATTTTTTTCTACCTATGAAGAAAAAGCAGGTTTAAGCTCCAATAAGGTAAAAAGTTAAAACTAAGAAGCAAACACACCATCCTGCAACAAGAGGTTGGGCATCAGCACAGCAAACTAAATCAGTTTCATCATTCTATTTCTAAGATATTTAAGTACTACTGCCTACAGTGCAATCAGGCCCAAGCCAAGAGACACAGAACACCATAAATGACAAGACAAAACCAGCTACACTGATCACAAGACTTGAAATTACGACACATTTGTATGTATTATACAATTACCATTGCTTCATTTAAAATAGTTAATATTGGTGTATATATGAGAAATATGACAATATATAAATATAAATGTATATACAATGTCTAGGGGTCAATCATTTATTTTGTAGCATAGGCTTTGGAAAATACATTATATAAATGGACTAACAATCCAGAAAAGAGTATGCAAAACAATTAACTTGTTAAAGCATAAAACGGACACACTCAATATTAAATGACTATTACAGAACAGTACAGATTAAGTAAGTGGATATCCAGATACATCCACTTTAAAATTTAATTGAGGTTAAATACATGCATCTGTATTTGCCAAACTGAAATAAGAGATGCAGGTAATAACTCAAGGGCCATGGCACCCAGAAAACAGGCATAAATGCTGCCTTTGTATTTTAGTACTGTGGGTTACATGGGACCTTGAATCACCTGATACTACAACTGCCCAATCAGCCTCCAGAATTTACATGACTGTTCAATTAACATTCTCCATCTAGCAGACATCTATGGGACAGTGATTACCAGCATTACTGGGAGGTCCTGAAGACAAATCTCTCCACACACTTATAAATCTACACAAAATAAAAAAGCACCAGCGTGCTTGGAACAGAATTGTCTGAAGGATTTACCAGACAGTTGAGGAAGTCTTCTGTCCGATTCTCCGGAGTGGAAAGATTCCATGCCATCTGTTTTTGGAGTTTACACGCTATGTTATCTTTCTGCATGTAAAAAGCTCTGTCTCATATAAGTAATGCTGTCTTCATGCCAGTCAAAAGCTAATCTGACTTAAAGCAAGCCCTCACATACAGCACCATGTAACTCCGCTAGCCTTGCTAAGCCCACTAAACAAAAAATTCACACTGCCTTATTTTAATCAAGGAACCATTCTAAAGCCAAATGGAAGCAGCTGATCACTCACACACACACACACACACACTCTCTCTCCTGACTAACAATAGATGGTAGAAAAGAAAAAGTGACTCACCTGGGCGGTGATTTTGGCAGTAGCCGCAGCAGCAGCCACAGCAGCAGCAGGGGGAAGGCCCCCAGGTGCAGAGGGAGTCAGCATCGGAAGGGGTGGAGTCACTGCCTTGCCCACACGCAGATATTGACCACCCAAATCAAAGAGGTTCATAGAGGAAACTGCGTCCTGTGCTGACTGGGCCTTGTCATATTCTAGAGAAGAAGGGAATAGCCATATAAGAATTAATATGTCTGAGGGAAAGGTTCAGCTTAAATCTTCAGGCAGAGCACTGTGTCATTCACTGTGTAATTACCAGAGGGCACTTATGGCAAATTGTCCGCAACTGATCCTAAGGAAAATAACGACAACAACAAAAAAACAAAAACTTACTATGAAAGCATGTGAGGAACCTGCCCCCACCCCTCCTCTATCCCCTGCGAGACATATGTAGAGAACAGCATTCCGCTATGACTGACCGCTCTCAGCCGCATACACAGTATTTACAACCGAACAAAAGTAGAAACCTGGTTCTCACCTATGAAACCATAGCCCTTGTGTTTCCCCGTCGTAGGTTCCCGTGCCAGGGTACAGGACTTGATTCTCCCAAAGGCCTCAAAGACACTCTTGATGTCGTCATCTGACAAGTCAGGGTGCACGGACGCTACGTAGATTCTGTTAAATGCGCGGGCTTCTTCAGCTAACTGGTCTATGATTGGTTGAGCCTGACCAATGTTGCTTGGTCGTCCCACCTTAGAGGAAACATCAAAAAAGTAAAGACATCTTCAGACATTTATTTTAAATCTACTGCAGTTATTTTTCAATTGTTTTTTTAAGAGTCACTTACTTTAATATTTCTGCCCCCTAACATGACGGAGTTCATCTGCTCTAAAGCCAGCTGTGCTGCCTCTGGGACCTCATACTCTACAAATGCAAAACCCTGTAAAAAGAGAGAAAGGGACTTACAACAAATCAGAGATTGGGGGAAGAGAGTATCTCTTAACTAGTGAAACCAATACACTGAACACAAAGTCTCATGCCTTGTGCTTAAGTGTAACTGAGTCCCAGGACATGTCGATGCTCTTGATTGGTCCAAAAGGCGCGAATGCTTGTCTAATTGTATCTTCCCCAAGCTCGTAGTAGATTGAACCTACATAAACACGGCACATTATGGCAAGTGCCCGCTGCCGCTGTGCTGCTACCTGAAACAAACAAACAAAACAAACAAAAAAAAAAAAAAAAAAGAATTTACAACTCAGACCCAAAACTTCTCCTACAGACCAAACAAAACTTGTGTTCCAGTGATTGAAGATAGAACCAGCATGCTCAAAACACACTGGCACCGAAGACATAGCACTGGCTCTTCTTTACCTCCTAACATCACACAGGAGTAAAAGTGTATGCCAAGAAACAGAGGAGAGCATGCTCTTCCTTATTAGTAGTTCATTTTGCGCTTACTTACCGACTGTAATGGTGAAAGTGAGTCACCAAAGCCAGGCATGGTCAGTGAGGCCATCTGTAAGGAATTGGGGAGCTGGTTGAGAAGGAGCGGAGTGAGAGAAAACTAATGATTAACCTAGTTTGAGATTTCCGAATGTTAATCACAAATGGCTCAGAACTTCAACAAACTTAACATACAACATTAATCAAGCCCACATTCACACCCAGCTTTACTGATACACCCTGCAGCGACACATAGACATGGCTGCATATCAACACTACCCCCACCCCCGAGAAAAAAATAAAGAGACATCCTCAGTAGCTCCAGGTACCTGGAGGTTGTTAATTGGCTGCTGTGGAGTGAGGCTCTGCTTGACAAGCACACTCTTGATGCTCTGCTCCATGGCGTACTTCTTTGCCTGCAATAAAACCAGGAAAATTCAAAACAAAACAACTAACTCTGTGAGCACGTCCTATCTGAAAGGTGTCCACATTAGTAACAATTTGAAGGCAGTAGTTAAGGTTTGTACTGAAGGCATAGCTCTGTTTTTTCTTTTCTCCACCAACACACCCATATGCATAAACAAAAGAAAGCAAACAAGTTACTAATTCAATTGTCAGCTCAACCAAACTGAGAGAATCATGTCTTCACAGAGGCAGTGTTGTGACTGTTACACTGCAGAGGTGTGTGTATAAAGAGGTGGTCACCTTCTGTAATGCCTCCTGCTGTTCAGGGGTGAGGGGCGGCAGGCCAAGCTTCGAGGCCGTGCTCTGTCCATTCTCCATCATCAGAGCCTTGCCTCCCTGTGGAGAACACACATGTGAAACCCAAAGCTTGTGTGATGAAACCTTTAACTTTATGCTCATTCACTTTTGAGCAAACACAGCCTTAAATGTGTAGGGGAAAAGAGGAAAATGTGTAGTTCTGCTATGTGAGTATATGTATATATTCAAATCTATGGAAATTTGAAAACATGCATACACGTCTTTGTTTTGCTGTACATGCTCTAAAAAAGCTGGGCATTTTAAATATAATGCCTCCTTGGCTATATAAAACTATGGGGGGAAATCCCACAATGTTCAACAGGTGGGTAACACAAACAGCAACACACTGGACTTAAGATTACAAAAGGAAAACCTACATTGTACTTTTCCCCTACAGCAAAAGAAGCAAAATGCTCACAAGATACTGGTGTTCACTGGAGGATGCAAGCCACGCTTCCTTACATGTGGAAACGCTACAGCAAGTGTGATGTGAGCTTCCTGACTCAGTAGTGCACAGAAGAAAGCTTAGGTACCTTTGCTTAAATAAACTCCATTGATGCAGAGCCCCCCCTTAAGAAGTTTTGAACCCAATTTGTATACGTCATTGGCTTTGAAATTATAGTACAGTCAAGAGATATGTTCTACAGCAGAGATGACAGAAAGAAATGACAAAGAAAAAGAAAATCACAAACTTTCTTAAAACAAAAAATACTGAATAGCAAGACAAAAGACTGAGGAACACCGATCAAAATTCAGGGGAAGCTCTTTGCCTAACATTTGGGGCATTAAACTAACATGACATGTATGCTAATGATATTACTATTTTACATTAGAAATATTTATTCAGATTAATGTTAGGTTGATTTCCTTTTTGGAAGTGACATGTACTGACCAGCTCTCTCCATGATCCAAGGCTCAGTGATGAAACTTATGAAATCTAAATAAAATGTACAAGATCATGACAGCCGACACTTACTTAGCGCCTACTTTCTTCTGCGGTGTCCTGATGCACGTTACAACTGAGGAAATTTCCAGGAAAAAACCTTTGTTTATGTATTCTTCAGAACCTAAAAAACCCAAAAAACCTTCTTCGATCATTCTACACAATATAGAGTAAAAAGTTTGTAAAATTATGATTATATAAAAATTCAATATATACACACACACACACACACCTTTAAAAATACCCTAGATTCAAAATGAAAAACACCACTCAGAAAAAAACAAACAAACAAAAGAAACCCTATTCATATCTTTTCATAAAAACAAAACGACAGATACAACATAACCTCCCTGGCAGAGATAACAACTAAATCCTGATGCCCAATAATTATTACTGAAACAAAACACATGCTTGTAAAAATACATCTAACCTAACATTACATTTATACCGAGTGGTGTGGTAATTAGTTTGCTCTGCTATAATTTTTTTTACATAGTAATCAAATCACCCAGACTACCTACAGTTTTTTGGGTTTTTTTTTGGCAGGATGCACATCTGAGATTTCTTTTTATGTAGGTTACTAACTGCTTGATTAATCTATACTTGCAGTATACATATCTAATAGCATGTGCATCAGAGACTCCCAACATTAAACAATCACTGAGTTGCAAAATTAAAATCGTCTGCTTCTCAAAAACTTTATATTACTACTTTACTGTATTTTCAGACTTTTGTTGGAAACTTGGCTTACCATAAACTGACAAGAGCAAGCATCCTTTCTAGGCTTCATTGGCTCACTACCCACTTGTATGTTGCATTGCGAATGTGTCACATTGTCATACAACAACCACATACAAGAACAACCTAGCAAAAGCCCCCAGGTTAACTAAAGAGTGTGGTTTCTTTCATTTTACCAGATTTGGCAGTCTTTTCCCTGGTTGTATGCAAATTTGCTCTGCTCCTGCTCAAAACAGTTTGTCTGCACAAATTCAATTGCTTGTAGAAATGTGCTTCAGTTTGAGTCCATCTCCTCACATTCGCAGTGCATTGGCGAGCTCATGAATCTTCTGCTCACAGGTTTCTCCCACTTTGATTCTAAACAGTACCCCATCTGTAAATAAGGTGAACACACCTATAGGGCAGTGTCAGTTCACTGGTAAAGGTCTGTTAGGGTCACATCACAAAAATCTGTGAGCAGAAGGTTCATATGAAAAACAGAGCAGTGTGGGTATAAGGAGATAGACTTATCGGAAAACACTAAAATCAGAACATGAAATAAATAATTGTCGCTGAAAAACTGAGAGACTGTGCCCTCTATTAACGATTTCGGAAGTGGGAAAGGTCAAACACTAGTCCTGGGACTATTTTAAATGCTGCCCAAATGCAAGGTTTATTAAAGACAATCTAATCTGATCCAAAAAAAAAAAAAACCACGACACAGAAACACTATATTCACTCAAATATAGCCCTGTTAACCCCAGGTATGAGGATCTCCTCCAACACACACAGTAACAACAATAATAATAATAGAAGACTACAAAAACTACTATGATTTCAAGGCGGTGTTGTGTCATTCAAGGTTGCAATACTGAGCTCATCCTCTTACCATGAAAAGAATTTAAATGTATGCTAAAGAAAAAAGTATACCGGTATTTTACTCTACAACTCAACACACTGACGACTGAATAGTCAGTGAATGAAAATCGTTAAAATTCTGCCACAAAACAGCAAACTAATCAAGGTTTTCTTCCCACTCGTTTCCAGACCCACTACATTATGATTGGCTAGGCAACTTGAATATGTCGTGCTAACATTAGCAGAGTGATTGTAAGTGGAACATATGAGCCAATCACAAAGCAGGATGCGGGGTTTACTAGAATTGAGGCGTGTTTAAAAAAAAAAAGTCATACATGCTAGCATGAACCTAACAATATGAACGCGCATTAGAGTAGCTAGTGCAGGGGGTGTAACTGCTTTTAAAGTACAGAATATAACCAGGTGGTTTAATTATCGAAGACAAGCTGTAATTGAAAATATTTTAAACGGAGTACAAAAAATCTGAAATTTTAACGACTTACAACTCGTATGTTAATTAAAACCGAGTCCACCGCGGCAGCAACAGGCCGCGACCAGAATCCCGCTCTCAGGACTAGCACCGCCGCGCATGCTAAACCTATTCTAAACTCCTCTATACAACTAGCAGTAGCTACATAACCACGCATGAATATCAACACGATTGTTCATGACTGCAAAGCAAATAAAAACTGAAAATACAAAGGAAAGCTGGTAATTTACCGCGAAAACCGCTACCGCCATGAAGCACACCGTCCCATACGGATGGTGGCGATGAGGACTATGAAATATCGCGAGACTGTGATCTCACTCACATACCGTCACAAGGTTCATCCCGCGAGATTTTGCCCATGAAAGCGATTTGCTGCTGCATCATGTTTCTAGACCATTCCCTCTGCCTCAAAGAGTCAACGTGTTCAGTCATTCATTCACATCTGACTACGCTTCAGAAGCCAATGCTGCTCTTCCCCCCTTTAATAATAACAAAAAACAACATACAGTATAATATAAATTTTCATATTAAGATGCTGATTTGAATTCCGAGAGAAGGAGAAACTTCCAAGTCATAATGATGAAAATGGATAATTTAGCTTTACCTAATTCGGTTGAAAATCGAGAGGTATATCAGTATGACGGCAGTGCGGCCTGCTCTTTACGAAGGTCAGCAGTGGTTCTTTTACATGCTTCTCACCACAGACAGTGAGACAATTGGCTGGCCTTTCATAACCCAGTTAGCTGCACTGCAGGTGAGCAGCAATAACTGCAATTAAATGTTTGCAGTAGCTGTTGATCAGTCCTGACCAGTCCAGTTTTCTTGGAGTACTGGTAGATCATCCTTCTCTTACAGGACAGGATCAACTCTGGGATGTTGGTGTGTTTCTTCACACGAACTGTTCACACATTTCCACTGGATTAAGGTCAAGACTTTGACTTGGTCATTCTAAAATATTCTTTTTTTTCTTTCTTCTTTAGTACAACATGTGGGTTTAAACTCATTATCTTGCATTTTCTCTTGAGATTCAGTCCACAGACAAATGTCCTGATATTTTTGTTTGCGAGTATAAATCAGAATTCATTGTTTCATCAATGATGGCAAACCTTTCTGGCCCAGGTGCAGCAAAACATGCGCAAACCATGATACCACCACCATGTTTCATAACCTGAACTGAACGAGGTACTTAAGTTGAAGTGCATTTTCTTTTCTGTAAACATCAATCCATATGAACTGCACACATGTTAATTTTGGAGAGCAGTGTTCATCTTCAACCCTGCGATGCACACTATTCTTGTTCCGTCTTCTCCTGATGGTGGACTCAAATTAATTGATTTGAAGTTACCCTGGGTTCCATTATGACCTCAAAAACTGGTACACACATTGTTCAAAGAGTGTTTCATGTTGGTCAAACCCTTTTAAAGGGGATAAATTTATGCTGAACTTCCTCCATCTCTTTGACTGTGAATTGGTAGAATCCAAACTATTTCTAGATAAAACAGAACACCTACTTATGCCAGACTCTAATTTCACCTTAATATTTAAAAGAAAAGGGAATAAAGGGGGGGATCAAACCTGGAAGAATATTGATTTCAGTTTGTTAGGGATCATAAAGATCAGACTACGGCACAATGAAAATAGATTACGTGATCTGATAAGACCAGATTTACTCTATTCCAGCAACACCCATCAATAATAGTAACCACTGTACAAGCCTCTGGAGGCAGTGTTATGATCTGGGGTTAATTCATTGCTCAGGTCGAGGCTCAGTAACATTATGTGGCAAAAAACTGAAGGCGGTTGATGACCTGAATGTACTGAATGAGCAGGTTATAACATCAATGGACTTTTTCCTTCCCTGATGGAATAGATATAAAATTGGTGCTCAAATAGTAAAACAGTGGTTCAGGGAGCATGAGGAATCATTTTCATACATGAACTGGCACCACAGACCCTATTAAAAGTCTTTGGGGTGTGCTGGAGAAGACTTAACACAAGTGGTTCGATTCTCTTGTCATTAATGGATGTTGCTGATAAATTAAATTATATCTCTGAACTGAAATCAAAGTCATGACATTATATAAATTAATGAAAACCATGCCACAGCGAATATATGCTATAATCAAAGCTAAAGGCGTTCCAACAAAATATTATGATGGAGTACACAACTCGTTTTTTTTTTTTTTTTTTTGCTGGAGCAGTGATATGTTACAATCAGATTGTGAATCCAGTCATTTTGTGAAATTCCTAAAACTTTGTCATTTTGTGAAATGACTGACAAAGCTTTAGGAATTTCACAAAATGACTAGAAATTTCACGAAATGACTGGTTGCACAATCTGACTGAAACATATAGGACAGTTAACAAACCCTCTTGCTATTTTGAAAGATAATTAAAAAAAGAAAAGAAAATGACACTGAAAGATTTTAAGAATTTATTGAGCAATATGAATGATAGACAATATTCAACACTAATAAAGATAAATTGCATAAATAAAAGGAAAAAAAAGGATGTACAGTAAACTATCTAGCGAAGGCCTGGGAGGATGACATCAATCATTGTGCAGGTATGTGGAGGTTTCCCATATGCAAACATATTTATCATCTTGTACCTACTTACAAGATTTCAGGATGACACTAAACGATTCAGTAAATAACTCAAAACACATTTCCCTGTGTGACCCCACTGCTTTTAAAATCACCTACAGTAGTGTGTAGTGAAGATTATACACCATCACTTGTGTCTAAAAGGGCTCCTAATAAAATTAAGTATAAAATTACTTGTCTATAATTTTTTGGTGAAAATGTATTGAACAATGCTATTGTAGGAAATGAGAAAAGTATGGCTAATAAACAAAAATACTGAAAATACAAATTTTTCAGGAAAATGTAAAAATTTTTTTTTGTGATATGTGATCACTATGCCTGAAAGGTTAAATGCTGTAAACAAAGTAAAGGGTGGCCACACTAAGTATTGACTGTTTTAAAAAAAAAAAAAAAAAAAAAAAAAAAAAAAAAAAAGAGACTATTTTAGTTATTTTTCTATATTGTTGTTTACTTATTCTCATTAATATGATCCATTATTACATGAAATAAATACTTGAAATAAATAAATAAATAAATACTTGGTTTCTGATTTATCTTCATTTTGTTATGTATAATTTTACATTTGTACGGCATCTGGTAAACGCCCTTATCCAGAGTGATTCACATTTTTATACAACTGAGTACTTGAGGGTTAAGGGCCCAACAATGGCAGCTTGGTGGTACTGGGACTTGAACCACTGACCTTTGGATCAGTAAGCCAGAGCCTTAACCACATGATCATCTTTCAATTTTTCTAAAAAATTGGTATCTTCAGTGTTTTTGATTATTAGCCATACTTTTACCTCAATATACTTGTCAGAATTATTTTTTTGGTTCTCATTGCCTACAATAGCATTGTTC
>JAQMYF010000022.1:1461051-1472185 GCA_030014195.1 Neosilurus mollespiculum
TATCATGAAATTAATCGAAATTATATTTTGGTAATTTGAAATTGAAGAAAATTTAATGAGACATTTTTGGTCATCGTTGGATAATGAGCAAAAATAACCGGTCCAAGTCCTGTAAAATACTGTCTGTGTTATTTTGAATAGTAATGATTCACTTGGGAACCGAGTCACTCTTACTCTTGACCTGAACCGAATGATCTGACTCTCTGGAAAGAGTCGTAATTCCTCGCGTCATGCACATGGTGTCCCTCCTTCAGCTTGTGCGATGCTTTATGATTGTGGATTTTCAGTCTCTTACTTATTCATTTCCACAGAGCTTTTCGGTTAAAATGAAGAAGGCCTAAATCTGTGAATAAGCTTCTACCTTACAAGCTCCTAAATATATCTTAGAAATAATAAGGAATTCTCTCATTCTGTACTAATATTTAATATATTTATTATATTGTGTGATATTCTTATTATAATGTGAACATTTTGACAGGTTATGTATGCCTAATGGATATTGATGTTCAGTTATTATGATAGTCATTGATTCACTCATTCATTTGTCACTTTATCATTCTAGGGTTGCAGGAAGGCTGGAGCTCAGCTGACTCTGGGAGAAGGCCGACCCTGAACAGCACGCCAGTCCATGATAGAACCAACACACACAACCAATCATAATTTGAAACAGCCGATTAGTCTAATGTGAATGTATTTGGATTGTGGGATCAAACCGGAGTACATGGAGGAAACCCACACAAGCACGGAGAGAACAGGAAAACTCAGAAACGCCCTCACCAAGCCTGGGACTTAAACTCGGTGCCCTCTTCCTGTGAGGCAGACATGCTTACCACTTACCACCATGCTGCCCTTATCAGCACGTTTGTCTTTTCTGTCTTTCTTTCTTTCTTTTTTTTTTTTTGCCAAAAAAGGGAACTCTGAGATGGGGGTTTCCTCAATATTCCAACAAACTAGAAAAATGAAAATCAGGGCAGATTTTTGATTGATTTCGGCTAAAGTGACCCATTAACTGTCTTTCGGACTCTCAGTGATTACTGTATTAAATATATAAATGTTCTGCATTACATCTGTAGGCAGTACAAACATTATAATACCAGAAGAAGCTTTCAAGATTGTTTTCCCCTCAAAACTGCAGACAGAAAAGAAGTCACTGCTGAAAATACCAAAATGTTGAAACCAGTGCATGGCTTCCTGTTTTTAGGTCTCATGCATGCAAGACAGCATATTAAAAATAACATAGTTTTCTTTTGCAAATTAGGCTAAACTATGTAGGAGGGCTTCAGGCAGTCTCCAGGCAGGTAAATCCTCAAAACAGAAGTTAAACCCATGCACTCTTCTATTTAAAAGCTTTATAAGTAAAAGCTTAGTTCATAATGGAAGTAAAAAAGCCAACATATTTCAGGTTTCTTCAGGGCTGAACAGCAAAAAACAAAAAAAACAAGCTGTAGTAAAATAAAGGAAATTAAATCCTGAAATGAAAAAAGAATGAAATGAATATATAAAAAGTAACCCTTAAGAAAAGCGGCCATATTAAGAGTACCATTAAAGCCTGGAAACACCAGTCTTGAGTATGTGAATCCAGCAGGTCTGTCTGTGCTTTCTGTCTGTCCCTCTTTCTAAGATTTAAAGGTACATGATCAATATCGATTTCTGTACAAGTTGCAGTCCTGTAAGCTGAACCTACGTAGATATGCAGGAAGAACTGGTAACTGTGAGTATGCTATGGTTAAACATCAGAAACTCACAGTGGTATCAAGGTCTCTTTTACCACAAGTGGTATTGACAGCTGTTGTTGATATGGCTGCTTTTCTTTAGAGTTACCTTCACACACACACACACACACACACACATATATATATATGTGTGTGTGTGTGTGTGTGTGTGTGTGTGTGTGTGCGTGTATACTAATTACAACCGAGTCTGGAAAAGGGTGTTATAACCTCATTTACAGTTCAGCCCTGAGACATCTTGCCTTTTTTTTTTAGTTCCATTGTGAACTAAATATTTATTATACACATCCATTTATCATACTGTACATGTCTTAATTATATTTTAAGCTAACCAATGATATATGTTGAAAGTAATAGAGAAAAAGAAGTCTCAATGAAACCCAGACCATTATTTCTTGTTTTAAACCAATGCCAGTTATTTTAAAAACCTGATTTAGGGATAAAATATTCCTGCTTCAGATAGAAAAAATCCACTCTAAACATTTGTGTCATTAAATTTCTTATTTTTAACATTTTACGATTGTTTTCAATCCATTTAAGTTTAATGAACAAATGTAAATGTTTAATGATTGTTTACAGACATAGTGAGGAATTTCCTTCGCATCCAATTTCAATCTTGATCTCTTCTTACTGTAGTAAATCCTTCACCATGGCTAACATTTTAGTGTATTAGATCAAGTCCCATGGGTCTAAAGAGATTCACTATTTATAGATAGTTACAATCTTTAATCAGCAATAAATCCATGGGAGAGGTTATCACAGTTAAATTAAAAACGTTTGAGAAGCTCTGGTTTAGGGAATTTCACTGTACTTCAAGAAAATCATAGACACAGTAAAACAAATCGTATAAAATAAACATGCTTTAGGAAGTACTGAAATAAAAAGATCTGAATATTAAAAATGATTATTAATAATATCAAGCAGCATTAAACCTGGCAGCCTGTGGCATGAAACCCTGGGAATCTTCGAGAACTTGCCACAGTCCAGAGATGACATTTTTTACTTAAAAGAATTTTAAAAAATACAGTGATGCAGTGATGATTATTCACTTAACAAAATGAAGATAAATCAGAAACCAAGTATTATTCAAATACTTATTTAATGTAATATTGGATCATATTGATGAAAATAAGTAAACAAACAATAATATATAGTAATAACAAAAATAACAGTCTCTTTTTGAGGAAAAAAGTCAGTACTTAGTGTGAACAGTATTTAACCTTTCAGGCATCGTGTTCACACATTTTTTCATTTCTTTACTCACTAAACCTTTCCAAGTGGTAATGGCACGCACCTCAGTATACTTTTTGGAATAATTTTTTTGGTTCTTATTGCCTACAATAGCATTGTTCAACACACACACACACACACGTGCTTTTTTGAAATCACTGCCTTACTAACAAGCTCGTGTTGAAATGTCGGTGCATGTGTGTATGAGGCTCTGTGTACTTAAGTAAAAATCTGCTTATTAAAACTGTGCCATGAAATGAATTACTTGTTTCCTACCGGATGTAGCCTATTTACGTGAGACAATATGAGGTTAATATATTGCCATCAGGACTAAAGGTATCTATTTTTTGTTTAATGTGAAATAATGAAGCCTACACAACTAGAAAGTGAAAACAAAGACATTCACGCTTGTTAAAGATCCACATCCCACCCAAACATCCAATGTCAACATGTGTGATTAGTTCAAACAGATATCTTTGCTTTAAGTGTTGTGATCAAGAGCCACAGAAATAGATGGAACTGCAGAAAATCCGATGCGTTTATTAAATAAACAGGACAAATAGGAAGCCTTGATAAAGAGCACAAAATAGACTTTCATTTCAAACCGTTTTGGCCAGTGTCCCCAGATAACACCTTCACCGGTTACCCGTGTTATCTGGGAGAGTGAAGAATCAGCATGAATACGGGTGTGTTTTTGGAGAACTTATATCCAGAGATAGTGCTCTGAGTATGGCGCTTATTGCAATAACACGTGAATTCATTTTTCTTTCGTGTTCGTTTGGTTTCTCTTTTATTCATATTATTCATATTTTTTGAAACACGATATATGTTTCACTTTATTGTACAGCAGAGTGGAGCGCCAGATTTCACTGTGAATGAGAGGAGTCGCCTTGACGAATCTGCAGAAGTCAAACAGAAGTAAGATGAATGTCGGCCGAGTGTAAGCCAGTGTCACCAGGTAACATGAAAACCAGTTACACCGGAACTGTCAGCGCTAACAGCTCTGGGAGTTTCTGTACTCGTTTGTAACATGCTTTGCATTTACACGGTACCGCAGGCTTGAAGTGCTTCGGTGGTATGCAAACTTTTTTTTTTTTTTTGCACAATTTTCACAAAACCACGCTTTTATCAAGGCTTCTATCAGGTAGTTGTTTTTGAATAAAATTTGCCATCAGTCGTAGCAACGCGCTTTCACCCGATTCCTCCATTTTGGAAGCCGTTAGCCGAGCCCTGGCGTGTGCATCAGTGTAATCGGTGTACCAGGAAATCGTGCACTGTCAAACGTTCCGCCTCGTTTGGAACGCAAACTGCGATTAAATGTTATTTTTTTAATGCGTTAACATTTTGGTAATTAATTAAATGTATTTTATGTAATTTTACATATTCTAACCATTCCAGATGAGGTCATGTAGCTCTGCAGAATTAAGCGCTGGGCTCATTTAAAGTTCAGTGCATGTTAGCTGCATGGAAACTCAAGTAAACCACTCTGGACGGGTGTTCTACAATATACTACTATGGTTTCTTTTTCCATTTTAAAGTGTGCTGACACCGCCGATGTGAATGCTGGTCGTTTTGATTCAAGTGTTATTCACTCGGAATAATGTTTTTAATCCCCTGATAGTGGACCGATCAGACTGCTCCACTCCCATGTAGTATTAACTAACTAAATGTTGTGATAATGAAAGAGTCAGATTTCATTTTTTAAGTTACCCACAAATGAATGTTTCCTCTTTGTTTCCAAAGCTTTAGTTCCCCCTGCTGACCAAAACAGTTCCCTACAACAATATGAACAGAAAATGGAAGATCTTTTAGTTCTGGTTTAATAAGCTTTGGTGCATTCGACTGATTTATAGAAACTTTAAATCTAAATTCAATTTAATATTTCCATTTTTCATTTTTCCTTTACTCTCATAAAGGCCTAAGTGTTAAAAGAAGCATCAGAACTTTGTTTTCCTTTTGAACCCCCCCCCTCCAAAAAAAACCCAAATAAAATAAAGAAAATAAATAAATAAATAAATAAACAACCCTTCAGTGAAGATTACCGTAATTACAACAGTTGGCGCGTTACTTAAGCAAAATATTTACTGTACATCACTGTGGTTTGCATCCCTTTAAAAAAAATACACGAAGTCCATGTTTACGACCCACTGAACCGAACCACCCCTCATTCCAGCTCGCTCATTGGTTCGCTGAAGAAACCACGCCCCTTTGACCATGCTGAGCACACGTTCAAGGAATTTGGCCGTTAAAAATACCGTAATAAGTAACACTTTATTAAATTCCACATAACTGACTAAAATCAGGTTTACTGAAGAGACTGAAATCATAAGGCGTGTGTGTGTGTGTGTGTGTGTGTGTGTGTGTGTGTGTGAATTGATTATAATAGCCTCCTAAGACCCAAAACCTAATGTTGTATATCTTCTCATTTCTCCACACTGCTTCTGTCCCTTGCCACCTGATAACGTTTGAACTTGATTGATGTCTTCAAACAGGGAGTCGTTTGGCATTAGAGTAATACCCAACAACCACCATATGAGGATCTTACAAGGACCTACATCCAATGTAGTTAGGAGAAAATAAGATGTCCTCATATGAGGACAGTTGGGTCTCGAGGATAGAGGGGTTGTGAGTGATTGATTGAACTGGGTCTCTGACTGTAAAACCTTTAGGAAGGGCTGGCTTTGGTGGTGCACATTATTGTCAGAAGGTTGGCACTCATTCACTCACTGCTTAATCCTACTAGGGTTGCGGGGAGGCTAGAGCCTATCTCAGCCTTCACTGGGTGAAGGTGGGGTTCACCCGGACAGCTTGCCAGACCATCACAAGGCAACACAAACAACCATTCACACTCACATTCTGGAACAGTTTGGAATAGCCAAATGTGCACGTCTTTGGACTGTGTAATGAAACCAGAGTACCCGTAAGAAACCCACACAAGCACAGGGAGAACATGCAAACTCCACACAGAAACATCCTCGCCAAGCCCGGGACTCAAATCCAGGCCCTTCTTGCCCTGAGGCAGATGAGCTAACTGCTTTACCAACGTATCGCGCAGATCTTCAGCAGATAAAATTGGCTCATTCATTCATCAGCCAGACCACTTAAATTTGCTTGGGTCACAGGGAGGTTGGAGCCTATTTCAGCCAACTCTGGGTGATAGCAGGGTACATTCTGAACAGCTCACAGGGCCATTGTAGAGCCAACATACCACTACCATTCACACACACACACACACACACCTGGGAGCAACTTGGTACAGCCAATTAGCATAATGTGCATGTTTTTGTACTGCAGGAGGAAACTGGAGTACAGGGAGAACATGCAATTTTCACACAGAAACGCCATCGCTGAGCACAGCAGGAATAATAAGAAAATATTAATAAATTAAAAATTAATAAATATACGTATAAAAATTTTGTATAAAAGATAAATGAAAGATATATATATTTCACAAACTAATTGCAGTGTAATATTGCACAGTAATATGGCACAGAGGTCCTTAGTGGTGCAGTCCTTATTAGGCGTGTGGGTGAGAAAGAAAGGATAATTTAATGCGTTCAGCAGTCTTATGGCATGCGGGAAGAAACTGTTTTTGAACCTAGCTGTTCTGCGCCACAGGCTGCGGAATCTCCTTCCAAAGGCCAGCAGTGAGAACAGTCCACAGTGGGGGTGGGAGGGGTCTCTGGTGATGTTTTGAGCCCTGGTCAGACAGCATTTCTTTGCAATGTCCTGTAGGGGAGGAAATGACTTCCCAATGATTTTCTCCCCTGTTCTCACCATCCTCTGTAGGGACTTCCAGTCAGAGGCAATACAGGCCCCTGACCAGACTGAGATGCAGCTGGCCAGTATGCTCTCTTTAGTTCCTCTGTAGAAGGTGTTAAGAATGGGAGCTGGTAGGTGCACTCTCCTCATCCGGTGCAGAAAGTGCATACACTGCTATGCTCTCTTTGCAAGGATACCAGTGTGTTAATGCATTTGACATCACATTAAGAGATGTGACAATATTAAAAAAGTGCCGTCAATAAATATAAAATGTACAGTACTGTGAAAAAGTCTAAGGCTCTCCTATTTTTCTTTTAAAAAAGTTAAAATAATGAAAATAAATTTGTTTTAAATAAAAGAGTCCCTCCATTATCTATACCGCTTATCCATCAGGATTGTAGAGTTAATCCCATCGCTTCAGTCTTAAGTAAAAACTTTCTTCTTTCAGCTGCTCCCATTGGGGGCTGCAGCAGGTCCATTCTCAATCTCGCTCTGTCCCTGTCCATCTGTCACCTGCGTGTCCTTCCTCTCTCACTCACGCATTTGCTAAACCGCTTAATCCTATAAAGGTCGCTGGGAGGCTGGTGCCTATCACTGGACGAATGTGGGGTACACCCTGAACAGCTAGCCAGACCACTGCAGGGCCAACACACACAACCATTCACACCCTCACCTGGGGGCAATTTGAAGCAGCCAATTAGCCCAGTGTGCATGTCTTTGGATTGTGGGAGGAAACTGGAGTGCCCAGAGGAAACCCAAACAAGCACAGGGAGAGCATGAAAATTCAGAAACGTCCTCGTTGAGCCTGGGACTTAAACTCAGTACCTTCTACCACTTCAAAATTCTTTTACCGATATACTCTTCATCGCTCCTCTACACATGCCCAAACCCTCTCAATCTGGCCTTGTGACCTGTGCTGTCCCGCTAACATAGTCATTTGTAATTCTGTCCATTTGTGTCACTTCCCGAGAAAACCGCAACAAAAATGTCTGCCAATTCCAGCTCAACCTAGTAAGTCCAAAGTTGTCGAAAATGAACATATGTTCTAAATAGAGTTATAAGGTTCTTTTACACCTATAATGTATGTGAATTAAAAGGTACTGCCTATTCACAGATATTGTCCTGATAAAACCTAGAAAGTGACAAGTTTTCATTCTGTTGAGGGTTTTCAGTATTTTCTCAAAACTTGAATGACGTACAAGGTTTTCACGAAACAGACAAGAGCTGACTTCAGATGAGAGGAGTGGTACACAATGAACAGGCTAACACGGACCCAAACAGCCACATTTTCACTCCCATTCACACCTATGGACAGTTTAGAGCAGAAGGTTGTCACATCACAGGACAAGGATTCTGAGTTAGAACTTTTGTGTCAGGTTTGTATGTTCTCCCTCTGCCTGGATGGGTTTCCTCCCACAATCCAAACACATGCATATTTGGCTAAATGGTTGTTCCAGATTGCCCCCAGGTGTGAGAGTGCATGGTTGTATGTGTGTGTTAACCCTGTGATGGTCTGGTGAACCGTTCAGGGTGTACCCTTTGCCAAGTGTTGGCTAAGATAGGCTTCAGCCTCCCCGCACTCCTAGAAGAAGTAAGCTGTTTGGCAAATAAGTGAGAGTGAGCTAATTTCTTATCATTACAGCATTTCTCTGCATGTGGTTAAGACTTTTGCAGGGTATATTGTACACCGAGGAATTTATTGTACAGATTAAACTGGATACAAAAGTCTGAAATGATTAGTGTGGCATCAGAAGCCTGTCTTGCTTTGTAGTTTATCTGTGTGTGTGTGTGTGTAAATCTGATTAATCCCTTAGTTTGAGAATAATCTAATAATCCCTGCTGGTGAAAGACACTGATGGAGAAGAGGTTAATCCCTGTAGTACACACTGCCCTATTCATCCAGAAGGACTGAAGAGCTGAGAGTGATACTGCAGGACACTGGGTCTCAGATTTAGACATTTAATTGTTTCAGATTAAAAACAAGAACATTGGTTATTATTATTATTATTATTATTATTATTATTATTATTATTATTGGGTCAAAACCATAAATAAATCCCTGAGCTTTGTTTAGCAGCGTCACCGCACACACCTCTATGCTGCTGTAGTATCTTCACCGGCTACTTTATGATCATACAGTGTACGGTGTCCCGCGAAGGTCATAAAGTATCCTCGCTCGCGTTGTTAAAATTTAGTTTTCCCTTCCTTGAATGACGATGGGTGACATGATATCTGAAGAACTGGAAGATTTGATGCATTTCTCCGTCCATGATTTACCAGCGCGGGGTTATTCGGTCATGGAAGAGATCCGACGACAGGGGAAACTCTGCGACGTTACCCTCAAGGTGGGAAATGATTTGGTTTGTCTTTTCTTACACTTCCTCTCTTGCTAAGTTCTCAGTTATGCTAAGCTAGTAGAGTAGAGTAGGATCAGCCTGGGAAAGACTTCAACCCAGAGACAGCCGGAGACAAGCCTGGAAAGAGGGAGAGAGAGAAACATGTCGGGGTTTCAGATCAATATCTAAGACATGAGTGTTGGTAGAAATGTCCATGATAAAGACGTGTCCAAGTGGAGGAGGGTGGTCGGGTCCTCCTCCTAGCTTAGCTTTGGCTAATGCTCCACACTGCTAACACTCACAGCTAGCTAACACCGGTGGAAACCTCATGTCTGATGGTTAAAAGTCGATTAGTGCTTTAAAGTCGATGTTCAGAATAAGTGTTGATGTGGAATATAAATCAGAATAGTTTTATTTTTAAAGTATAAAAAGGAAACAGCTGCCATTTCCTTCTGCAGCACCTCGGCTTTATTCAGGATTAATCAAACTCATTCAAGTGAACAACACAATACATATAATATATATAAATATAAATAACAACACACACGTGGGGTCATTAAAAATACACTCCTGGACAAAAAATGAGCCATGTCTGTGTTTTCCAAATTGTAAGTAATTATTCACTATAATATATAAATGGATTGAATAGTGAGAATGTGGATTCTATTAAATAGTCAGTGTGGAATTACTTTCCCTTTTGATTTACATAAACATTCAAGTCTCTTGGTTCAACTCGCTGGAAGTTTCTAGCATCTGGAAAAGTCCAAATTCGTCCACTCGTACTTGACAGCCTCCTAAAATTCAGTGGTTTTACTAAACATTTGTCTAACTAATTTTCAGATCTGGATTCTGTCCCGGCCCGGACAGGACAGGAGCTTGATGCCGTTCTTGTCCAGCCCAGTTTTAGAGGCCTTGGCGGTGTGGGGTGGGGCGTATATGAGTTATAAAACTAATTATTTGATATAAATTAGCTGGTGTTCAGACAAACCATCACCGTGAACTGGTAATGATGTATTTTTGGCTGTTACACACTTTGGCCGCTATATCTACAAATATGTAATTTCAATGTTAGTGCATTTTTTTTTTGCATTTTCTTTTTCTTATCTTCCCGTTTAGAATATACTTGAACAATGCTTCACCTCAGGTTTGTTGGATATCATTAATCTCCTTGACATTCTTTCTCAGAGACAACATTCCCCTGGTCTCCGTTGTATAAATGATAATACCACATACTGTGCCTGAGAGTCATTGAAATGAATGTGATTGGCTATTGATGTGATTCAGACTAAGAAAACAGTGATAACTTATTTATGCAAAATGAAAAGGTTACTGTGGGTACGTGCATTGTCCCTGAGCCTATCATGGAAACCAAAAAAAACAAAAAACTGTCAGACCGTCATCATTTTCATTGTTACCAATGAATTGGCAGAATGAAACTACAACAGAATACCATTTAATTGAGTTCCATGTTGTCCATAATGTGACATTACGTTGGAAGAAAAAAGTCCGTTACGGTTGTTTCCTTTTGTGTCCATGAGGTATCTGCGACGATTTACAACTGTACATAACCTTATGCTTCTGCTGGAATGACTTTAGAAACTGAAACCTGAAGTTCAATGTTTTCACTGTAATATGCGGTGTTAAAATGTTTAATAAACTTTTTTGTTTATTCCGCGACGACCGAGTGGTTTAGGTGTCGAGCGTGGTGTCCAGTTTTATTGGAAGCGGACGTTTTCACACTAGTTGCATGCACTATTTTTTGAATGTATTCTTGAGTGTGAGTTAGCAAGATTTAAGAGATGCGTAGTTTAGCTGCAGGCACTTTGCATTTGTGTAGCACACAGCTGATACGTTGATGGTACAATATAAGCTTTCAGGAAATAGTTTTTATATGAACTGATATCATGTGAAGTTAGTGTTTGTGGGTCTCTCGGATTTTGTTGTTGCTTTTTTCCCCCTGCTACAATGTACGGTTTGTGTCCTAAAACGACCATACACAGTTTAGAAACTGAAATGTGTTCAGTGTGTGTGTGTGTGTGTGTGTGTGTGTGTGTGTGTGTGTGTGTGTGTATATAT
>JAQMYF010000022.1:1474824-1488150 GCA_030014195.1 Neosilurus mollespiculum
TATATATATAAAATCAATATCAATAATTTTTTTCCTACCTACTGACCCAGATCAAAGTTACCGGAAACCATAATTTTTTTCTGGTCTTATCATAACGAATGTAAACAATGGCCTTGAGGAAGACTGGTCTGAACACATGCAGATAAGCAGCTTATATTTTTATTTTCTGACCATTTGGTTTATTCATCGCTGTCAGGATGTAAAAAAAAAATTTAAAGCAAAAATGTTTCTAAAGAATTGTCTGCTCTAGATTTAAGTGACTAAACCAACTCACTGCAAGTGTGACTTACAAAGTGATGAGAAAAACCAGAGGCATGGGAGTCTGTATCAGTGTGTTCATGTACAACATCTGTGTTCTGTCGCTCAACATCCCTCTCGTTCACCATTCAGGATTTCCAGGTCTGTATCAGTGTCAGTACAGATACTCAGTACTGAAACAGTACATCTGCCGAGTTGATAAATCTATAATTGATTGCCCCTTATTGTTGTTCTATACAGCATTAGATGAATGAAATGCTCTAACTGTTTACGTTTAAGTGGGCATCAGATTAAAATGTAACTAAACCCCTCCCCAATACAAGGGTTTTCTAAATATTAAAAATTATATACAGTGTGATCTGATCAAAATGTTCACTGATTTTAAAATCCTGAAATTTAACATGATGTCATCCCAAAAATGAGGACAATTATGTCCTTTGTGTTTTTCAAGGTAAAAAGCACTTTATTCATAATTTGAATAAGTTTCAAAAGATGCCATAATAGGGGCTTCTGAGTGACGTAGTGACAAGATTTGCCACTCCCCCTCGGAAAATGACAGGTTCACCTACCACGGACCAGGAGCCCACGATCGTTAATTGACTGAGGTCTCATGGAGGAATGTCATACGCTCTGTTCTCCTTCACTCACTCGTGACACTAGCCAATCATACGAGGCGGGTGGATAGCTCTTTTCTCCAAGAGTGTTCGGCTGCCCTTAAATATGCATATGGAGCAATTCTAAAAAAGCAAGCTCGGAGGAAGCACCTGCTTGCCTTCCTTGCCTGTTTTTGAACTATACTATACTAGCTGAAACAGTGTTCATACAAAGTTGATATTTGGTGTGATAATGCTTTGTTTAAAAAAAAAAAAATGCGTCAGTGTATCTCAGGCACTTCTCTTGATCTAAAATGTTTTTCACTGACTTATTACTGCAGAAGTAAATAAAGTAAATAAACATCTGAGGCAAAATTAGTCTGAATGTACCTTTAAAAAAATATCTGGGTGATATTTGCGCAGTTTGTGTATACAGGTTATCCCACAAAAATAATAATCATAAAGACATGCATGCCATTTGAAACATTTTTAAAACTTGCCCCTCGAGACCCACTTGGTCTGACTAGGACTGGACTAGGTCTGAGACACATTTTTGCCTCGTTATACAACACAATAAGGTCCATCTCTTCAAGACATGTTTGACAGCCAAAACCTGTATTTAGGTTAACACCTATACTACAGTATGAGGGCTTGAACCAGGTGGAAGTACTGGAAGTGCATGTTTGAATGTACTGAGCTTATTTGCATATTAACACACAATAAAGCTTTTGGATGTTTAAATCTGATCATGCTACTGATAAGTTTCTCCTGAAAGTTTGTCAAGGCAGTCCTGTCAAACATCCTGCTGAACATCAACCTAAACAGCAATGAGTTTTACATCAAGACAGTGCTGAGCAGATGCAGGATCAAAACAAAGCAATACAGCATTCTGCTGTTTCTCTTGTTTGTACGAGCACAATAAAAATAAACAATTATAAGTTCTTTCAGGTTTGCCCGCTTAGTTCAGTATTTCAATTTATTTACTACAGATATTATTTACCAGAACTTTGCTGGTAAGTAACTATTTATTTAATAACTAGATAAATAATTTTGTGTTCCATCTGGGGGCCTATTCAAAGATATCCACTGAGCCAGAGGTGAATAAATGTTTTAGTACAGTTTTATTCTCCATTGACTGAGTCTAGTCAAAACCAGTGTTTATAAGCTTACAAAACTCAGGTTTGGACTGGGTGTCCTTTTTTTTTTTTTTTTTTTTTGCCTGTTCAGGCGTAACTCCCAGCAGGTTGCTGATCTTCAGCCAGGGATCGCTGTAGAACTTCCTTGATGACCAGGTGAATAAAGCCTTTTTCGTGAGACTGTAGTTTTCATGCCTACAGACAGGAGCTGTCCATTTCAGAAACTACCGTGATAAACTCTCTGACAGTCAAAGTCTTTGTCTATTTGAAAAAAGATATCTTGAGAATAACAAAGTGCATTGTAAGCCTTCCGGCGCCAACCACCATTCACCATATTACGCAGGCATTGTGCCCAGCAGACTTCACATTTGGCTATTTGTCTCTCATTTGGGAAACACACTTGATTACCATAAACAAGCCTAGATTGAATGCAAGCTTCCTTTCTCCTGGTGCACATGAAAACCCCGCAATCACATAGCATGTCACATTGTTATACTGTGTAGCTTTCTTTGTATTCTTCCGGAGAGCATTCTGTTGAATTTCAGATTTGATTTGATTTCAAAATCTGTGACTATGGCATATTGTGAGGTTTTTGTCTGCAGTTCTGAATCAGGCATTATTCTGTGTGAGGTGAATAATAAGCAATTATTGAATGAGGCGAAGTATGATATGGATAATTATTCAGTAGAGTGATTTGTTTTTGGCCAAAACTGAATAATTATCTTTATTACATGAAAGCCAAACTCTATAATTGTTTTATTATTCATTTAAAGTATTATCAAAGTACACAGCAGTGTTACTATGTTTGCATGAGCAATAATCATTCAACTTATCCGATGTCAACGATGCCATAATTAGGTGATGGTGATGATGCAATACCAAGCATTATTTGAAGTCTTTCCACCAATCAAAAACAAGAAAATCTCTTAAACAAAAAAATAATAATGTCTGTTATCCCAACATAGAAACCAACCAGATTGTGTTTGCGTATAGCTTTAAATAAACTCTGTGGCACTGTGCAAGAACCAGATAACCCACTTGACCATTAAAAGTGAGTTCGGTGCACTATTATAGAACTTAGGTATCATAGTACAATCTATAAAATTGTTTGAACATTGTTAGTTCATTCAAAGGAAAATAGGTGTCACTAGGAGTTCAAAGCATAATGATACTTGTCAATTTTGAATACAGGGATTTCCATGAAGTCCGAGATCTCTCAGAAGGGGATTGGTCAGTCTGGCAATGTGCCAATTAGTGAATGAGACAAGTGTCTGAGGGTTCCGAATCAGAACTTGACCAAACACCATCTGATAGTGAGGAAAATGAAGGCTAAATGCTCACTGTGGTGAATTAAATTGATATCTGTATGTAATTCAAACAAGAGTTTTCACATCTGAACTACTTGTTTCAAAATTGTAACGTTGGTTATCCGGTTCATGCAACGGAAATCATAGGAAATCAATCATCAAGGTCTTATAGATTTGCTATGAAAATCCCAGATTGGGACATCTTTTATTTTACATAAATTTTCCTTAATGTTCATCTCATAGGAAGATGCCATTTCCCAAGTTTTGTTGATTATTATTTTTTTTAATATTAAATTTTAGGAAAAAAAAAAACATTTTGCAGGTTGTCTCGCTCTTACATGGTGCCACAGAACTGTGTGTGTATTGTGGCGTAACAGGCACATCCTGTATCTATGATAACGTAACTGACAGATGTGTATCTACTATGACACAGCCTAACCGAAAGAACACGTACCAATTGTGATGTCGTGATGATGTCACAGAGAACTATATTAACTATATAAGTGCGAAGACTACTCTCTTGTTCCTGCTGAATGGACTACGCTAAAACCTGGACAACCATAAACATCTCAGTGAGAATATTGCTGCAAGATCCAAGATTCTACTCACCGCAAGCTGTCTACGATCTTCGCCTCTCATCTCCTACTCTCAGAAGCAACGGCTTTACGACTATCTCTCCTCTTACTAAGTTTTGCCTGATTTATTGTTAATTGTTACATTTATTGACTCATCTGTAATAAATTACTTGATCAACTTCCTTTGCCTGACCTGGTTTGTTCCGAACACTTATGGAGCTCGTGCCAGTCCGTCACAGTGTAATGTCGTAGTAAGCAGTATGTGTATTTCTGATGTATGTGTTGTAGGTGGGAGAACATAAGTTCAGTGCCCACAGGATCGTTCTGGCTGCTTCCATTCCCTACTTCCACGCCATGTTCACCAATGACATGGTCGAGTGCAAACAAGATGAGATTGTCATGCAAGGCATGGATCCCAGGTAACATTTTCCCACCTTTGCACATCTGCTTAATCTATAAATATTTTTTATTTTGTCTGGAAATAATTGAAGCAATTGAATTCCTGTCAGACCTTGATGTGTTCAGTGTGCTGATTCCTACAGCTGACAGTACTGTGATTTGTGTTTTTCATTTCCCTTCAAAGTGCTCTTGAAGCGCTGATCAATTTTGCATATAATGGACACATAGCCATAGATCAGCAGAACGTCCAGGCGCTCCTGATTGGTGCTAGTTTCCTGCAGCTGCAGAATGTTAAAGACGCCTGCTGCTCTTTCCTCCAGGAGAGGTAGTGAACATTACCCATGCAAGCGCGTTATTTACGTGCATCGTCTCGGTCACATATTCCTAGACTAATCCAGTTCTCACCCTTTCATCCCAGGTTACATCCAAAGAACTGCCTGGGTGTGCGCCAGTTTGCCGAGACCATGATGTGCACGACGCTGTATGATGCTGCTAACAGCTTTGTGCATCAGCACTTTGTGGAGGTTTCGATGTCTGAGGAGTTTCTGAGCCTGCGGGCCGATGAGGTGCTTGAGCTGGTGGGCTGTGATGAGCTCAACGTCAAGGCTGAGGAACAGGTCTGACTCAGGGTAGTTTTCAGGATTATTAGAAATGTTAGATTCAATACTGATATGCACCTGTGAGAGTGAGTGTGACAGAGATCACCATGGTGCATGGTACATCAGTACAGTGCTGAAACAGCTTTACTGGCCATCCCCACTGATGTAAATATATGTGTGAGAGAGAGAGAGCGAGAGAGAAAAATATTTTGCTCCCTGATGGTGAGTTGTTTTGTTGCAGAAGTACAATGCACAACAGTTTTTTCTGTCATTACCAGTTCACATTGATTCAGTGATGCCCTCACCAGGTTGATAAGACTAATTAATCCAGTGTTGTGTAAGGATGGTGTGTACTGTTACAGGCCTAATATGCTGCTTTGAAGTTTATTATTTTCTTGTAGCACCATGCCCAAACAGGATGTTTTATTTCTTTTATACCACAGCACTTATCTTATTTCTGTTTTGTTACAAACATTCCTCTCCCTGGGCTCCGGGGGTGGATGAGATCCGCTCTGAATCTCAGGCCTCTGGATGTTGTAGAACTGTCTTCGTTGACACGACTTTGGTGGCCATAGGATCTCATCTCTGCTGTTTGCAGATAATTTTGTTATCGTTTCATTTGTTTTTGGAGCGGGACCTCCAGCTCTCATTGGAGCGATTCGCAGCTGTGCACGAACAGCTGGGATGAGAATCAGCACCTCCAAGTCTGAGGCCATGGTTCTCAGCCAGAAAAGGGTGCAATGCACCTTCCGGGTCTGGAACGAGGTCCTGCCCCAAGTGGAGGAGTTTAAGTATATCGGGGTCTTTTTTGAGAGTGAGGGAAGAATGGAATGGGAGATCGACAGGCGGATTGGTACAGCCTCTGTTTTAAAGCAGAGCTTGTAACGGTCTGTCGTGGTGAAGAGGGAGCTGAGCCAAAACCAAAGCCTTCAATTTACCAGTCAATCTACGTTTCAACCCTCACCTGTGGTCAGGAGCTTTGGTTAGTGACCGAAAGAACAAAATCGTGGATACAGGCGGCTGAAATGAGCTTCCTTTGCAGGGTGGCGGGGCTCTCCCTTGGAGATAGGGTGAGAAGCTCAGCCATCCAGGAAGAACTCGGAGAAGAACTGATGCTGCTCCTCCGTATTTAGAGGGGCCAGGTGAGGTGGCTCAGGCATCTGATTAGAATGCCTCCCGAGCGCCTACCTGGTGTGGTGTTTCGAGCATGTCCAACGGGAAGAGACCCCGGGGTTGACCCAGAACACGCTGGATAGGCTGTGTCTCTTGGCTGGTCTGGGAATGCCTCCCCAGACAAGCTGGAGGAAGTGGCTGGGGAGAGGGACGTCTGGACCTCACCGCTTAGGCTGCTGCCCCCGCGACCCGACCCCGGATTAAGCTTAAAATGATGATGATGATGATGATGATGAATTTCTTATTCTATTATTGGGCTGCTAACATAAGAGCAAATTTTCTAATGGATTGCAAATGATTCAGCATCTTGGGTGAACTTTGAATATTACCAGTGTCACTTCTTCGTGCTAGACTACCTCTGACACAACCCACATCCAGCTACACCAAAAATTAACTGGTTAGACAGTCCCTTAAAATATGGCTTCAGTTTAGACCACATTTCTCATTTACTAAACTTTCACTTGTTGCACCTCCCTACAAACACTGCATGTTTCTTTCATCACTTACAGATCAGGCTTTTAATGTGTGGTCAAACCAGGGAATAAGATTCATGTATATATGGCAATATGTATAAGATATATTTTCAAACAATACTTTCTGTTCCTTTGAATAACTTGTGCAAAGATTTAACCTCCCCAGCAAGCATTTTTATAGATATTTGCAGCTTAGAAGTTTCCTCACTTGTAATGTTGACCTTTTTCCTTCTTGCCCGTCACCTTCCCTTTGGATACTATTTTAGATTGTCACAAAGATGATTGAGTACAATATATCATCTGTTAAACACCCACAGAGCCACAGCACTAGAATCACTGAGGCATAAGTGGGGGAGGGTCAACAGTTGGACAAAACCACTTGTTGGACAAAATCCAATCTTCCTCCATTTCTCTTAAGCAAGATTATTCAATTTAAGGTAGTTCATTGTCTGCATTGGTGTAAGATTACTGTTACTGCACTGGACATAAAATTAATAAAGATGTTGACCCACAATGTGACAGATGTTGACAAGAACCTGCCACTCTATTCCATATAATTTGGACTTGCCTGAAGTTAATAATCTTCGACACCTTGTCAAAGGTGTGTAGGATATTTCTGGGTCCATGTCCATTTACTGCTTTGTTTGGTGTTATTTCAGGGAATGTAAGATTGTCTGAACATCAGGCTAATATAATTACTCTCTGTACTCTTTTGGCCAGAAGATTGATTTTGTTAAAGTGGAAAGAACCAACACTTCCCAGTTATAGACGCTGAGTTAAAGATGTTCTGCATTTTGTGCAACTAGAGAAAATTAGGTGCACCATAAATGGATCATGTCAAAGGTTTTTTCTATCTGGCAGCCCTTTGTAACTTACATTGAAAATGTGAATGCATCTAAAGTGTATTTTTGAAACTATGACGGAGGGACTGGCGGTACAGTGGCGTAGTGGTTCAAGTCCAGGACTCAGCGATGGCATTTCTGTGTGAAGTTGTTTTCTCCATGCTTGCATGGGATTCCCACAGGAACACCGTTTCCTCCTACAGTCCACATCAGTGCACACATCAGGCTAACTGGCTGTTCTAAATAGCCCCTAGGTGTGAGTGTCAGTGTGAATGGTTGTGTCTTTGTGTGTGTGTGTTGGCTCTATGATGGATGCTGTTTAAACCAGGACAAATGGACTCACAAACGTTTGTGATAACAATACTTCCAAAACTCTGCTTTGGGCAGAGGAAACAAATACTGTGAAATACATTATTTTAAGAGCTGCGCTGTTAACAAATAAATCAACATCTGACCAATCAGAATCAAGAATTCCAGTGCTGTGGTATAATGGATTCTGGGCTACAGTGGCTGTTGGGTCAATATTCTGGCTGAGTGTGTGCTTTCCTCATGTGTTGGCCATTTTGGCCTACTTTTTATTAGCAAGAAAAATGCTTCCATAGGTATTTTAGGAAATACTAGCATTCATATCCTTTTCTTAATTTGCTTGAGATGAGGAACATGTACATTCTTCTCACCATGGTTACAATTGCTTGATGTAGGTGTTCGAGGCTGTCCTCGCGTGGGTGAGACATCAGAGAGAGGACCGTGAGTGCTGCCTGCCCGAACTGCTTTCCAAAACGCGACTGCCCCTGTGCCGACCCCAGTTCTTGGCTGACCGAGTCCAACAGGACGAGCTGGTGCGCTGTTGCCACAAATGCAGGTCTGCTTCGATGTACTTGTCAGCTACTGACTGGTTTTACTCTCGTGTTAAAACATGTTTTCTGTAGGGATTTTTGGCAGCAGTACTGCTTCTTTATAATGGGAAAAAATAATTGTGATAAAAATGGTTTTAAAAATAGTTTGAATAAATGAGGATGCTCCTAAATGTGTAAACTCATCTGATTTGTTGTAACCGTGCACTGATCTAATGTTTGCATGGTTCACCTACTCTGGCAAACTATGCAGGATTATTGTTTGAAGTGCTTTTGGTTACCAGTTGTCATGGGAACTGGGAAAGTTTCAGTTTGGCTTCTAAGCATTTAGCTAGCTAACTAAAAATATTATTGACCCCAAGTTGTGCTACTTCGACACTAGTTAATGGTTGGAGCTCCTTATTGTCGTTATAATAAAAAGGATATTAATCATTTCCTTTTGTTGAGTTTATTAGAAGTTAACTCAGATTTCTATAAAATATTTGTTTAGAAACATAAATTTGTTCAAACAATTGATTAGTGAAATTAATCATTAAATTGATTAATCATTAAATTAATTAAATTGATTAATTGTAAATTTAATGTGGTGTTACCCAGAACAAGGGCCACAACTGGAACAACTTTCCGTACAGATGTGAAATGTTAGATGTGGTTGGAATTTGCTATGGGCTTCTCGTTACAGGGATCTGGTGGATGAGGCAAAGGATTATCATTTAATGCCAGAGCGGCGGCCGCACCTGCCTGCCTATAAGACACGGCAAAGATGCTGTACATCCATCGCTGGCTTAATCTATGCGGTTGGCGGACTCAACAGTGCAGGTGCTTTCCTCCTTCTCCTTCATACTGTTTACCTCATTTCTGTTTATCAGTTCAGAGCAGTTTCCTGAAGCCAGGAGTAAATTCAATTAAGGCAGTGATCTGTGCGTGTAATAATCAGATTAGAGGAGAGTGTGGGAAAGTTCTCTGAGTGGACCTTTTAATAATTTAGACCTGTCATCACAGAGAACTTGTAACTCGGTGTTTTGTGTCCAGGTGACTCATTAAACCTTGTGGAAGTATTTGATCCTATTGGTAACTGTTGGGAACGCTGTCAGCAAATGAGTACGGCTCGGAGTCGAGTGGGTGTGGCTGTGGTCAACGGGCTTCTATATGCTATCGGGGGCTACGATGGCCAGTCTCGGCTCAGCACCGTTGAAGTCTACAACCCAGAAACGGACACGTGGAGTAAAGTCGCCAGCATGAACAGTCAACGCAGGTGAGGACAGACTGCTTTATGGTACTGAAGTGCCATTGTGTTCAAACAGACATGTTTTGGTAGAGGTGATACAGAATCAAAGACATTTAGGTGATTGTGTTTCATCAATTATACAGCCAAAGAAACATGATTTGCCTCTACAGCATTTTGCAAACCACTGTTTGTTATTTATATGACTGAATTATACTTGATTTTAATTAAGCAGAAATTGCTGATGAGAGTAGTTCAGATTTATTTTAAGGTAAGTGTTAATAGTATGTTACATTTATAGAGAGTCTCCAGTCTGCACTTTGCATTTTTTACTGTTAATTTCAAAAGAGAATTTGTTTGTTAAAGCACAGGAGTGGCTTTAATTATGCAGCACTTAAGTGTGATTATACATGGAGAATCAGTCTTCATTCATCATCAGTAACTGATTTATCCTGGTGATGGTGCAACTGCAGTGATTATTGAAGGGATAATGTACAACAAGAGGTCATTACTACAAAATTTAATAAACCCTGACATGGTGGTGCAGGATGGTGATGTGAAGTGGAGGCTCTTTGAATCCTGAATTAGTCCTCTTCACTCTGGTCAGAGCACAGGGCCTGTACTGCAGCTCTCCATCTGGTACAGTCTTGGGCTGCCCCTTTTGCCTTGCCCTGTGACATTTTCAGTGTTCTGCACCATGTTCTCATGTTGATTTTCATGCTCTTGGTCTCCTTCATACTGATTTGTTGCCCTGTTTTTAGAACTGTACCCTGCATGTGGTGAAGAAAGTGTGACTGGAGTCCAGCTCCTCAAGTTTATGAGCAAGGGTCCAATAGATCCCACGTAGTTAACTCATTGCGGGGCTCATGACCCAGTCAATCACGAGAAAGAAGATCCTTGATGAACTCTGGTTTTCACTGTGAAAGCCGGGGAAACCTCATTGTTGTGGATGACACAGCAAGCTGTGTCCTTGTTGAGTTGCTGAATGTTTTTATCCATTTTTAGCGGTACACCATAATGTCTGAGTATCTTCCACAAGAGTGTTCTATCAACTGTGTTGAATGTTTTTCTGTAGTCTATGAAGTTGACATAAAGTAGGGATGCCCACTCCAAGGACTGTTCAATAATTATGTGCATTGTGGCTACTTGATCTGTGCATGATCTTGCAGCTCGGAATCTGGCCTCTTCTTCTCTGAGACAGGTGTCTATACTTGTAAAGATCTTGCATGGTAGAGACAGGTGCTGAAATCTTCTCCAGTTATCCTTCTTTGGCAGCTCGATAATGAAACCTTTCAAGTCCTGTGGAACTTCCCATTTCTCCCAAACATCCTTCAGCACTTATTAGGATCAGCAAGTAGTACGTATGCTTTGGCTGATTTGTATGCTTTCAGAACTTTTGGTGAGATGTTGTCTGGTCCAGGTGCCTTGCCACTCATGGTATCCTGTATGGCTTGTAAGACTTCTTTTTCAGTGATTGGTTTCGGGTTCACTTCTAGGTCCTCTCCTTTCCCTATGGCCGGTGGGTTGGTGACTGGAGTACCATTAATCATCTCACTGAAATGCTCCCTCCACCTGTAAAGCTGGTCTGCTGGTTAACTCAGGGTGTTGCCATCTTTTATCCTTCACAGGTCAGTTGGCATTTGTCCTTCCGTCCAACAGTTGTCTGGTGATGTTGTACAGTGTCTTCATATCATCATCTCTGCAGCCACCTGCCCTCTTTTGTCCTTTCTTGCACTCCTCGTCACTTTCATGCCTTGTTTGCTGTACTCTTCCTGTAGGCGCTGTTCCTACATTCGTGTTCTAGCTTGATTCAGCTTCTGTGTCAAGTCCCTTCTTTTCTGATTCCAAGTACTGCCTGGCTAGCAATGTCGACTTTGTCTTGACTCTCTCCCACTTTGTCTCCAAAGAGCCATATTCTAGGTCTGCTAGTGCCTGGAATCGAATGGTCAGGGAGATGGAGAAATTCTTCTTGTGGATGTCTGTCTTGAGCTTTGCAGTGTCAAACCGTATCTGACTCTGTGGACCAGCCCTCCTGTTGTTGACAATCTTTGCCTTCAGTTTGGCCATCAATAACACGTGGTCTGAGACAGCTTCTGTTCCTCTGCATGCCTTGACATCCAGCAGTGATTTCTTCCATTATCTATTAATAGTGATTTGGTTGATCTGGTTTTCAGTGATCAGGTGTGGGGATTGCCAAGTCACTTTGTGTATCTTGCAGAAACACAGTTCCTCTGACAAAAAGGTTGTTCATTTAACAGAAGTCCATGAACGCTTCTCTATTCTTGCTGGCCAATCCAATCCCCTGTATTCCCATCATGTGTTCTGTTCCTGTTTTCTGGTTGCCAACTTTGGCATTGAGGTCCCCCATCATAATGACAGTGTCTCCTTTGGGTGTTCTGTCTTGCACGCTCTGGAGATGTTGGTAGAATTCTTCCATTGCCTCCTCATCTGAAACCCTCGTTGGGACATAGCATTGCACAATAGTCATTTTTTGGAATTTGGAGAAAACTCTAGCTGTCAGTAATAGATAACAGACCATATAATGCTATAACTAACCAATCAAAATGTATTCAGAAAGGCAGTGTAATAATTTGATGTAACAGTGTACTGCCAAGTGTTTGGAAAAGATGAATAAATTCATGTTATTCTTATTTTTGTAAAGTGCAATGGGAACAGTGGTAGTCGATGGACACATATACGTCTGTGGTGGCTATGACGGCAAGTCCTCACTCAACTCTGTAGAGTGTTATTCTCCAGAAAGTGACAGGTGGGTGTGGCTACTGCTCTCAAATAAATGATCAAAACACTGGAATGAAATTGAACTGTGTGTGTTTTCTCTCTCTGGACAGATGGACATTGGTAACAGAGATGAGTGCGAGTCGCAGTGCTGCAGGTGTGACGATATTCGAAGGAAGGATTTATGTGTCAGGTGGTCATGATGGTCTGCAGATTTTTAACACGGTGAGTGAAAGGCCTGTAACTGATCTATAGATAGTCTATCCATTCTTGACCGGCCTTGACTTCTATGTGTAGTGGGGCAACACGTTTACAACTGGCAATTTTTATGCTGCAGTCCATGCACAAAATTGAGAGGTGCAATGGAATAACAAACTGGGAGCAGTGGTAAAATCACGGTGCAATTTTCTGATATAAACACACTAATAAGCACTGAGATATAACCTGAAACACCAAAAACCTGCCAAAACAAAACATTGTTCAACTTGAAATTTCAACTCGTCAACTTTTTCAGAACAGTTGGATTTCTCAACTTTTTATTTTTCGTGTCTACAGAGCAACATCAAATCAGTTTGGCTGCAAATACCGTGAACTATGTTATACTATGGTATAACAGCCTCTGTGGTCTGTAACTTTAAAAGTGCAGTGAGAATATTTTTTTGTGAGCTTTCCATGCTCCGATGTGCTAAAGAAATAATGTTATTATAGCTTGCAAATTATCACTTGAAAGGCACCATGAATGCAACATCTGAACACAGTTAGACCATTGGGATTTTTTTATGAGGAATATCATACCAGCCACTCAATCTAAATTCTTTGTTGTTACTGATATTGAAAACCAGGCATAAATAATTGATGTACCTCTTTATATGTTTACTGAATACAGACATTACCTGTCTAAATCTTACCTTGCTTTGGGTATCCATGTTTTTTCATAGTTGATCAAGTTCATGTTTTTACAGTATTATTAGTGCTAATGACCTAATTATGTGCTAATGAGTGTTTTAATTAGTTAAAGAAGGAGGAAAGATGTGGATTACATAGGGTATTCAAGATTGTAAAATAGTTTTTGAATTAAGAATTATCTATATTTCTTCATGGATATAATTTGAAACATGTCCTTAAAGTAGATAAAGAGAACCCAGATAAAGAAATA
>JAQMYF010000022.1:1494369-1516232 GCA_030014195.1 Neosilurus mollespiculum
AAAATACACACACACATTTAAAAAGTGGAGGATTATGACATGTGGCTTAGTGAATCTCTAATCTTTTTGTCTGTCTGATAATCTTTAGCTACCTCTGTTTGAGATGGGAGAGCTTAAGTTTGTGTTGTGTAGGACAGAGCCAGCTACTCTGCTAATACCCTTTCTGGTTCAGCTGAAGGATCTCTAAACCGGTGACTGAAATCTTGTGTGTGGGGCTTTTTCATGTCATGGACATTGTTTTGTAAATGTCCTAAATAAAGTCATGTTTTTTTAATGAACACATTTTGCAAGCCTTCATGGCTTTTTATGTTTGTTTGTTTTTGTTTAAATTTTTTTTTTTTATGAACTCAGTTTAAAGTGTGTGTATACAGAACAGTACAGCAGTTCAGAGTGCACAGTGTATGATTTTGACCATTTAATAATGTGGTTGTGTTGCGTGTTTTTTCCACCAGCGTGGATTCATCTCACAGCTGCACAAACACAGCATCCAGAGAGAATTCTGGGCTGTGTCCCAAAGAGCACAATGCACATTAAGTAATATGCTTAAGTAGTAATGACACAATGGTGTAGTGACACAATATGTAATTCTGTGTGGTTTGGGAATGTGGTCAGCAAATCATAGAGTTTTATGTTCTTCAGAAGAATCAATATAATAAAATTAATTTTAACTTTATATTAGTGTTATAGGGCGGCGCAGTGATTAGCATGTCTACTTCACAGCAAGAAGGTCCTGGGGTTGAGTTCCGGCCACAGGTGTTTCTGTGTGAACTTTGCATGTTGGCCCTGTGTTTGCCTGTTTTTTCCCCAGTTTTCTCCCTCACTCAAAAAACATGCACATCAGGCTAATTGAATGTTCTAAATTGCCCCAGGTGTGGATGTGTGTGTGTGTGTGTGTGTGTGTTGGCCCTGCGATGGGATGGTGAGCTTTTTAATGTTGGCTGAAAGATGCTCCAGCCTCCCTGTGTCCCTATTAGGATTAAGCGGTTTGGCAAATGAGTGAATGAGTCCAAAGACATGCACATTAGGCTAATTGGCTGTTCCAAATTGCCGCTAGGTGTGTGAGGGTGGGTGTGTTTTGGCCCTGCAATGGTCTGGTAAGCTACTTGGGGTGTACCTTGCCCTTGCCCCAGCCTCTTTGTGAACTTAGTTATATTAAGCGGTTTGGTGAATGAAGGAATCAAAGATTATTAGTGTGACACACAGATTAGGCTTCAACAGTGTATTGCCAAAATACTGAACATTATGTATAAGATGCACACTAAAGGTGAAGAGATTATTGATTTAAGCATTACAACAGAATTTATAATAGAAACAGTAGTAGTATAGTAGTAATAATAACTAGAAAAATTCCTAAAGAAATTTTGAGATGTGGCTGCAGCTGCTGCCAGAAAATACGTGAAAACTGGTGCTGAACTGTAGAACACAGAAAAATTCCTCACAGCTTACACAGGTTTCTAAGCAGCTATGGCAAAACAGGTTGTGATAAATTAAACAATCATAGCATATATGCTCTAACTGTGACCATTATTGTGGGGTTTAAGCCAAGGTCTATACCAAAGCTATTTAATTAATTTGGAATGAGGGCCGGGTCATGAAAACAATCCCAAATGAGGGAAGGAGAGCAGATACCTTAAAAGGTAATTGGTCCACTGTAGCAGGTTGTGACACAGTGAGGCGGGGTAAACGAATTAGAATTTCTTTAGTTGAGAGTGATAAAACCGATTTAAATAAAGTATTAATACACAGAACAAAGGTGTTGTCGAGATTCTGGGCAGTGGGTAGAAAAATCGTATTTCTCTTGAAACAATAGAAATGAATTTATGGCGTTTTGGAAAAGAGCTCTTCAGTTATTGTATTTTGTAAATGCATAATAGCATTAGTACATTATATTATCAGGACATACAGGCCCACGCTGAGTATTCAATCCAGGTGAGCCGTATCACAGACATTTAGAATTTATAACTAACAGACAACATCCACTTCACACAACTGTACCAACAAAAACAACAGGAGATTATGGTATTAAATACAACTGTAATAATATATGAATGAATAGTAATATCATCATTCAGAATAGTAAAGAAGAAGAAGAATATTAAGAAGAAGAGAATTAAGTGAATATCAAGAAAGAAAAGCATAGCTTTGAATTATAATAATACTAAGAGAAAGAGGAAAAGGGAAAGAAGTTTGCCATTACAGGGTTAATTGTATTATGGGTATGGAAGGGGTTACAGAGAGCAAGCTTGTGTGTGTGTGTGTGGGAGAGAGAGAAAGAGGAAAGGATGTGTCGCTGAGAGCAGACACATAAAACACTGAACATATCAGAAAAGAGCATCTGGGCAGAGGTTCTTCAATCTGCAAAAAACTCCAAATTGTTGAACATTTTCAGAATAATGTTCTTCAACTTCTAATTATGAAAACTTTAAATTTCACATCATTGCACATACAGTGCATAATATCATCAAAAGATTCTGAGAATCTGGAAAAATCTGAGCACCAAGGGGACAAAGCTGAAAATGTATACTGGATGCCTGTGATCTTTGGGCCTTCAGGCATTAAAAGCAGACATGATTCTGTCATGCAAATCACTGCATGGGATTAGGAACACCCACAGAAATCACTGTCTGTGAACACAGTTCGCAAAGATCCAGACTTTTGTGCAGATCACAAGCAGTCAATTCAAAAACCCTTTCCAATTTATATATATATAAATATGTGTGTGTGTGTGTGTGTGTGTGTGTGTGTGTGTAAACAATAGAAACATATTTAATTATTTTTAAGTAGTTATCAGAGAGAAATAATTAAGATTTTTATCCCGCCATATCACAATCTATTTTAGATTAAGCCTACACACATTATACAACATTCAACACTTTCATACTATTAAAGCCACAATTGGTGGTGTAATCATTTTGGTATGGTACCATGTACAATTTGAAAACCTGTAGCAGAAAACACCCCATAATTCAAACATGCCCACAACATGATGTTACACCAATAATCATTTGTGATTGGTGGAATGTACAACCACAGTACCTGATATATCTGATATTCATCTAAAACTGGACAACATGCTTACACTGAACTAAGAATATATAGTTTTGTTTGAGGTCTACTTTGCCTCAGTGATATGCAGACACATTGCACACCTGCAGCAATAACCTTTTAGAAGTGTCATCGTCTCTCCAAATACTTTGTCACTTCCTTATCCAATGGACTGCCCTCCAAAACCAAGTGACGCAGGAATGGCATTAGAGCGGTGAGTCCCACCCTGCTGGGTGTTTTCATGTATGCAGGAGCAGATATAACATTAACACGCTGACTTAAGCCAGTCAAAACGAGCAGCCAAGATGAAAGAAGCTATCCTGATCCTTCTGCTTATCGCTCTGTTCCAAAGCTCTTCCGTAGCTGGGCCCATGAACAGGATTCAGCTGGTAGGATAACTTGCATATAAATGACAGGTAGAATAGAAGATAAATAAAAATGTCATGCCTGCATTTCAAATGCTGTTTCTTAATTACTATAATTAAATTGTTTTTTTCAATAAAACAGTAATGTGGTGTTCTATGACCTGAACTCATAAATTCTTAATCTTTTAGATGCTTCAGCCAGAAATCCAGACAGACGCAGTGGAGACCGGACCTTTAGACGAGTCTCAGGTGAATCTGAAAAATGACGTTTATTTGCACCAGTTTTTTCTAATTAAACATGACTTCATCATTAGCCTCCAAACCCTTTCTTTGAAATATACGGAAACTAAATTCCTGAGATTGAAAAAGTTGTAAAACTGTAGACTTGTAGACTTTTCCTAAGAAAGAAGATATGAAAATGTTCTGGAGATGAATCAATGCTGATGGTGTGTGAAGATAAACACAGGCTTTCAGATCCAGCTCATTTAAAGGCTAAAGTTTGAGCAAAGAGGATGTTTAATTTGCAAGGATGAACTTGAGTTGTCTTGGTATTAATTGACCCCCACAGAACAAGAGTGGTCCAAATCCATTTTTCAACGTTCTGAGAAAAAAATGGCACAGTTACAAAATTATATATATAAATGGCTTTTTCTACTTGGGCTTCACTTAAGTCCTGAGAGTCTTTGGTCTCTTGGCTGCCCATTATTAATCAAGTTAAACCATGCTTTTTCTAAGGGGTCTTCATTAACACCAGTGATCTTGTGGAAACTGGAGATAATACTGGAGTTACATGAATGAGTTTTGAACTGGACTAATCTTATTTCTAATTAAATATTTAAATCATCATGTTCCCAGTTATGAGCAGCAAAAAACTAATTCTTGCTAAAAGCTGTTTTAAGAGTAGGATAATGTAACGAGAACTGAATTTCTTCTTCTCCAGAATGCGATAGCTCAGTCTGTGGGACTTCGGTTGAGGAGGGGGACCCCTGTCATCTCCAAAAACCCAAACCGTGTCTGTACTGGATGCTTCTCTGTCATAGGAGACCCAACCAGACCACAGCAGTAGCAACTTACACGTTTTTTTTTAAATTAACCAAACAGGAAAAAAATGTAATTAAAAAATTGTTGGTTCTTTTTTTAATAACTTTTTTGTTATTATTAAATTTATGTATGCAACTATAAAGTATCAGTTTTGATGAATAAACATGTCTGTTTCTCACCTTTCTATTCACAAAAGTGTCGTGTGGTGTTTTGTCATGTTAAACCAGGGCATTACTGCATCTGTAATTTGTGGATTTCCTAAACTGTTGAATAATAACATGGATTACAGACTGACGTCCAAGTGGCTGGCTCGGTACTGTATCATTAGAACCACAGAGTGTTATTATGGGGCGCTGAGGTGTGGGCTCAGACAATTAAGGCAGTTATTCTCCCGGCCCCCTACCAGTCATTCCTCACTTTACCCTTTTTTCTGTACCAGGCAAAAACACCACTATAGTACTCTGTAACAGAGGTGTTATTTTAGACTGAGTGGTTTTGCTTAATTTCTGTTCAAAACATACAATGTGTATACAATTAAATGCTCGGCATGTTTTGATCAGTCTCCTGTAGTACTTGTATTATATAACCTACAAAAAGCATAGCGAGGAAGGGAACTAATACAAATGAAAATTGTATATTTTATGGAATTATTTCTGAGTGAAGCCAGGCTTGTCAGCAAAAAAGTTCATTTTGTCTCATAATATCAGAGAGACAGAACTTTTAAGAATGTTTCAATTATTCATCCGTCCATTATGTATACTGGTTATCCGTCAGGATCGTCAGGATTTCAGGTGAGGGACGGGGTTCACTCTGAGTAGGTCAGCAGTCTATCAAAGCTCAAATAAACAGATACACTCTCATTCACTACGGGCAGTTTAGAATAGCTAGTTGACCTCATCCATCTGTCTTTGGACTGTGGGAGAAAACCAGAGCACCCAGAGGAAACCATGCCCCAAACACAGGGAGAACATCCATACCTCATACAGGAAGGACAAAATTTAGGCTTGTGGACATGTTGTAGTTTCTTATATTTATAGCTGAATACACATTCACTCAACAGTATTTTTAGGCAGTTGTGAATGACATATGGGTCTATCCATTCATCCAGCCATTATGCAGTATGTACCACTTATCCTTCAGGTTTGCAGGTGACTACAGCCAATCCCAGGTGATTTTTGTTGAGAGGTGGCTAACAATGACATGAACAAGTATGATTCACACTTGTATTTGCACCAGAGGGCACCTAACAGTAGCCAGTTGAATGTGCATATTTTTGAACTATGTGAGGAAACCCACACAAACACAGGGAAAACCCATAGCCTCTGTGCTGTAAGGCAACCACTGCGCCTCAAAAATATTTTATCTATTAAGAAATGTTTTTTTAACAATCTAAAAATTTTGTGGTAAACTTGCACCCATTTTAGCTCTACACGTTTATTAGCTGGGCGGCACGGTGGTGTACTGGCTAGCATGTCCATCTCTTAACAAAAAAGGTCCTGGTTTCAAGTCTGGGGCTAATCAGGGACATTCCTCTGTGGAGTTTGCAGGTTCTCTTGCTTGTGTGGGTTTCCTCCAGGTACCCCAGTTTAGGGTGTGAATGATTGTGTGTGCTGGTGCAGCGATTGACGTCCCCTAGAGTCAGCTGAGATAGGCACCGGCCTCTCCATGACCCTAGTAGGATTAAGAAGTTTGACAATTGAATAAATGATTATTATCTGTGTTCATGAAAAAAATTATATCACTTCTGTACTGGATCTGTAGTCTAAAGTAAATAACTTCTCATTATTGGTGTTACGTTTTAGCAAATGGCCATTCTTTATAGTTTTAAGAAAAATGTAATGTTGTCATCCATCCATCCATCTTCCTCCTCTTATCCGAGGTCAGGTCACGGAGGGAACTCAGGCATCCCTCTCCAGAGCAACACTCTCCAGCTCCTCTTGCGGGATCCCGAGGTGTTCCTGGGCTGTACAGAGTGATCCATTAAACTTCCCACAATTCAAAGGTTAAAAAAAAAAGAAAAAAGATTGAAGCTAATCAGATTATTTTTTATGTGTGCAAATAATTATGTATAAAGACTGTATTGAATAAAGTTGCATCTTTGCAAATAATAATTTGAGAACTTTCAATAATTCATTTTCAATTATCTTTAAAAATTTTTTTTTTGGGTCACCCTGTATAATCCCCGAGTGAATTCTGGGTCTCCCCTGGGGCCTCCTTCCAGCTGGACGTTCCCTGAAAACCTCTAAAGTGAGGCGAACGGGAGGCATCCTAATCAGATGCCTGAACCATCTCCGTTGACTCCTTTCGATGTGGAGGAGCAGCAGCTCTAGTAATATTCTGATTAAATAGATCTCTATTGGATAGTCTTTATTTATATACCACATTTATTTACTGCAATTCTTTTATTCACCAAAAAGTTCAAGTGAAGTTTGTTTTTGTGACGTTTGTGCATACAACCTTATGACATTTCACAAACTTGTAATTAGTACATTCTGTCTGACAGTTTATTGATTTGATGATACTGAGTAAGTTTGATCTTTAATCCCTCAATAAGGTTAATATAGAAACACTTAAAAACCAGTATGGTATAAATTGCTTTGTGCATACATACCAGTGGCTTGTAAATATTCATTAAAAATATCATGTAATTTTTAGGTTTTTATTTTTTTATGAGGATCATTTATTCAACTTTATTAACCACTTTATTTTGCTTAGGGTTGGTGTGGCTCTGGAGCCTTTCACAGGAACTCTGGGAGTGAGGTGTGAATATGAGGGGATGTCATGCGTGATCCGGATTCCCTGGAACTGTGAAGCAGCAACTCCATCCACTGCACCACACAGGCCACCCATGAAGAAGAGGAAAACTGCACTACATCTAAAGTTTCATATAACACAGTTGGGTGTATATGATACTTCTTTAAATGTTAACAGGTTGGTGCTAAGGGTATTATAGTGTTTTACTTGCAACCTTCATTTGTAGAGTAGCACACTGCTGGACACTCTTTAGGGTTCTAGATTCAACCGATTTGTTTTGATATTTCTAAGAGTGTAGAGGGTTTTTTTTGTTTGTTTGGTTTTTTTTTATGCTATTTTTGATACACTGCCTTATGAGCTAGTAAAATCTGCAGTACCATCAGGATCTGTAGAGCTCTGCTGATCAGGAAAAGGTTGGGTTCTTCCTTCAGCTTCTGCACTACCACACAGGGACCTGTAGGGGGCGACACAATATAAGAGGCAACATTTCTTGTTTTGAACGTTAGTGTTGGGGTGCAATCTGGTTTTAAGCCAGATTTACTGCACTGGAATATTATTGTGACTTCTTTATCTTAAATGTAGGAATGAGGTGAAATAAAGTTTGTCTGTAAGGAATTCGTCATTCATTTTTTCGATTCATTCATGCTCAGTAACAATTTCATCAATTTCAGGGTGGCACTGGATATGAGAACACTGGTTAGGTAAAGATTACTGACTGGGGGATGAATTTTGGGACTTGAGGAATCGATTTTGTATAACCAGTCTACCTATTGGCATGTTTTTTGGAAGTTGGAGGAAAATAGGGAACCCTAGGGAAACCCATTCAAACAATGAAAGAACATGTAAAGCAGAAATCCTTACCAGGGATTTTGGAAATATGAAGAAACAAAGCTACTTTCTCCACAACTCCACAACCTCATTATTTATTTGTACTACCTATTTTTTTTAGCACTGAGTTATGTAAATGATGGTCAAGGAGAAACTGGGAAAAATATGTAATTCTGAATACAGGAACTGTGATACAGGGACAAAATTAGATTATGGATTCTGCATTAATATCTCAGAGACTTACGAGGATGGGTGGAATCTTTTTTCGTCTCCATCCAAGATCCCATGGTATGCTGCAATCTCCATTTGTAGTCTCTTCTTGTTGTTAAGCAGTGCCTCATATTCACGCTGTTGCTCCTCAATGTCTCCACGCACATCAGCAAGCTCGGCCTCAAGCTTCCCAATGACTGAACCCAAATTCTGAAGCTCAATGTCATGCCAGTGCTTTGCATCATTCAGGGAATTCTCCAGGCCTCGTTTCTGTAGGAACATCAAGGCTGGACATATAAATCCTGAAATGGGCCAGTAATTGATAAACAGAGAGGCCTGTTGTAAGATTTCATGAGCTGTAAGATTTCATGAGTTGTAAGATTTCAAAGATAGCATCTGTATCAAGAACTGGCTGCAGGGCAGAAAATAATTGAGAGAGAATGAAGATTCATACCAATGCTCTCATGGACTCTGTTTCAGCATGCAGGCTCTGGACCTTCACATTTGCATCATTACATTCTGTCTTCAGATTCTCCAGCACCTTTTCCTCCTGACTCAGCCTTTTTTCTACATTCTCTTCCTTCTGCATAGCACATACACATACAGAGTTATGAATGATACAGGAAAAAAGTAGTCTATCCCTATATCTTTTAAATTTTGGATATCCCCCCATACCACCCCGAGAAAACCAGATCCTGTCTGATCTCTGAAGCTAAGCCAAGTCAGGCCTGGTTGGTACCTGGAAGGCTTGGAAATACCAGGAGCTGTGCAAGGGGGCACCAAGGGAGGGCAAAGGCAGGCCACCGTTGTGTAATATACCTAGTCAACCATGAACACCTGGTGCTCAGTAGTAGATGAAGCCTGGAACATTCATGGCACATGAATAAGATCTTTGATATAAATTTCCTTTCAGGGGCTCACTAAAGAAACCGAATTTATTTATAAATGAAAACTAACAGTGTATAACCCTAACAATAAATCCACAGTGATATGTATATTTCTAGTATAATTTTAGATATAGAGTAGAATAGCTGTTAGCACATCCACCTCACAGCAAGAAGGTCCTGGGTTCAATTCCCGGGCTCGACATTTCTGTGTGGAGTTTGCATGTTCTCCCCTTGCTAGCGTGGGATTCCTCCGGGTACTCCGGTTTCCACCCATAATCCAAAGATATGCACATAGGCTAATTGCCACTAGGTGTGGCTGTGAGTGTGAGAGGTTGTATATGTGAACTCTGGCAAGCTCTTCAAGGTGTACCCTGCCTTCGCCCAGTGTCTGGTGAGATAGGCACAGCCTCCATGCGACCCTAATGGTTGGATTATGCGGTTCAGCAAATGAGTAGAATATCTAAGTAGAGTTCAATGTCAGATCTTTTTGTTTCACCTTGCACTCTAGGTAAGCATCAGTCTCTGCCCGGGTCTTCTCAATGAGCTTTTCCCAGTGAGAGTGGATAAACGTCAGTATCTGTTCTAGACTGGTCTCAGACGGTGGTTCAGGTTCATCAAGCTCATGGCTAGACAACTGGCTATACAGCTGTCTTACATCCTACAAGGACAAAATGTTAGTGTTCGTGTAACACACTCACTGTGACTCAAAGTGAATCTAGAGCACAGTTTTTTCAGATCAAAACTGGAGCCTGCAGGCAAGCTTGTGCACTGTCGGAATTCGCACCTCGTCATGAATTCTGGACAGATCTAGAAGTTCTGCATTCATGCGCTCTATCTGGTTCCCCAGATCCATCTTGGTAAAGTTGGCATTATCAATCACTTTATAGAGAGAGCTGATCTCCTCCTCTATGGCTTTACGGAAAGGCTGTTCATGGTCAAACCTAAATAATCATACACAGACACATTTTACTATCCACTGGAAAAAAAAAATTCAGATTTTATAATTCTGTCTTTGCAGTTGACTGTAGCTCTAGGTTTTCCGTTTACCAACATCAAACGTCTGAACAATTAAATTCAATTAAATTTTATTTGTATAGCACTTTTTACGATTGACATTGTCGCAAAGCAGCTTTACGTAGTAAAAGTAATTTAAGGAGGAATTTAAACATTTTTCTACAACCCCTACACATCTACTGACTGAGATTGAATCAGGAATTGCACCAATGTGCTCCAACATTTCACTAGATATTGGAAAAACATACTTCTGTGTGAAGAGTTGCTTTCAGTATTTTACATATTAAATGCTTATCATTTCATAATTATTCTAGGTCTGTCTTTCTAAACCCCACATACCTCTCTTTAAGATCTTCAGCATTGGCCTGGACGCTCTCTGTCTGAAGTACAAATCGAGCATTGTCCAGGATGGCTTCACTCACCTGACAAAGAGCATGGGTTTATTAGACTGCCCCCATTCTTTATCTCACCTTTGAAAGATGTAATGTTTATTTTACAGACAGCAGAATACCATGACAAAATCATTACTTAGATTTACAGACATTTACAAAAACTTCAAAAGCCATACTGATCCAAACCAGTTTATTCTAACGGCAATAATTTAAGACTAAACTCAGAGTGTTTATTGCTGTATAAGATCAGATGAAACATCTTGAAAAATTGGGGAAATTTTAACATTTAGAGGATTACATGACCTTTATGTTACATCTTTTCTTACAGTTTTACTCATATGCACTTCTGCCCACCTGTCTGTAAACGTCCTCCCATTCCTGTCTTAGTGTACCCCACATCTTGGCGTTGGAGGCCTTGCGATCCAGGCAGTTATGGATCTGTTCTTCCAGTTGCTGATTGAGTTGCTCAAGCGTATTTACCTTTTCACGGTACTCTAGCAGACAGGTGTTAAATCCCTCACCCCCCAGCAGGTGACCCTTTTCTGCATGCTTGGGCAGAACTGGGGCACAGGTGCTCCGCAGACCTTGCAGGAAGACACTGCTAATGCCCAGTGCCCTGCGAGATATACGAGGACCCAGGCAGTTGGTGCTATCAGAAGATGCCGAGCCCATGAATGTGCCATGAGGAGCTGCAGTACCCCCTGTACTCACTCGACTCACATTTCCTGGCCTTTCTGCACCAGCCTGTCCCAGGATGGAGGATCGGCGTCTTGGCAGAGGCATTGCTTTCCTGGTTTGGTGTCTGACAGACCAACTGCTCCTACTAAGAACGCACCACTCCTTTCTGACTTAGCAACACAGCAACAGCTTCTGTCACATGCCTCTTTATGGTGGCATGGGCTTCTGGAAAGCAGTGCCTTTGTTTCAGCACCATTGTACCACTGGCCTGCAGTCTTTGTCCATACAGGCAGACCGATTTTTGGCTGTTTCAGCATTGTGTGTTTCTCAGGAAAGCTCTATAGTGCCCCTGACAAATCCAGGACACATGCTTGAACACATGCTTCAACGGGGGTAAAAAAATATATATATATATAGGTGAAAACTGTGCAATCATCATAATCCCATGCTTTGGATGTGTGTGCGAGTGTATGAGAGCATTGTGAAACACATCACATACTGGGCCAGCAAGCATCACCTGACTTATACCCAAGCTAAATGACTCATCCTTTTTAGAATGTCATAAGTCAGAATAGGAACTAACAGAGTTTCACCAGATTGTTTTTGTTTTGTTTATATTTTTTTGTATTTTGACGTTAGCATAAGTGGTACCGTGGGTAACTGTCTGGGAGAGTTACAGGTTAATATCTGTGCAGAATTATTAATGTTCTTCCCTTGTTTGTGTGGGTTTTCTCCAGATTCTCCGATTTCATTCAACTAACATGAAGGAAGGCAAACTGGCTGTGCCAGGTGTGTGTGTGCGTGTGTGTGTGCGTCTTGCCCTGCATTGCTATCAGGATATGCTCCAGATGGACAGAACAGTATTCAGTGCTTATTGAAGATGAGTGAAGGAATGATATAACTATTGTGTTTCATGGTAGAGACTACACAAGAGTTCCAATTCAATAGAATTCATAACCATTCACACTTACACTCACACCTAGGGGAATTAGGAACAACCAATTAACCTAATTTGCATGTCTTTTGACTGTGGGAGAAAACCGGAGTACCCGGAAGAAATCCACACAGGCATGGGAAAACATGCAATCTTTACACAGAAACGTCCAAGCCCGGGACTCGAACCCAGGATGTTCCCGCTGTGAAGCATACATGCTAACCACTACACCACTGTGCTTCCCATTTTCCAGTATTAGTGAATTAAATTATTTAGTCATTTTTACTTTATTATTTTTTATTATGATATATTTATCATTAACTCATTAAACTATGAAAAGTTCTGTTACAAAACTGAGTTTTGTAGTTCATTTTTAATCTAAAGGCTCCGTCCTACTTCTCTGACTTTTAGAAACAACCTTGATGGTTTGGTGACTTGTGATCTCGTGGCCACTAAAACTTCATGGAAATTAATGTGGTTAAGAAAAGGGCTTTACCTATAATAGAAAGCGGAATTTCAGTGACTTACACGCAAGTAGCCTGAAACTGTGGTCTTACTACAGAGATTACAGCAGACTGAAGGACACCATTTACATTTACATAATATTGTGTTAACTCTGGGAAACTTCACTGGACTCCCCATATTTAAATGCACTCGATCATTAACCTCAGCTCAATTTCCTATTGAATTTTTGATGAAAACTAACACTCAGTATATTACTTCAGTAAATAAGTATCAGTAGCAGCTGGTAGTCTGTAAAACAGGGGAGGCTGTATTAAGATTTATCCATCATAGCATCATGTCATTCATTCATTCATTCATTTTCTGCACTGCTTAATCCTAAATAGGGTCGCAGGAGGCAAGCACCCATCTCAGCTGGGTGAGGGCATGGTATACCCTGGACAAATATGCTGGAGGCAATCCAGTGGCCTACCTCTTTTCGAAAGACAGCAATGGTTCTTTTATGTGACTCTCACAACAGACAGTGAGACCCGGCCTTTGATAACCCAGTTACCTGCACTGGGGGGCAGCAGTGACAACTCGTTGATAGTGGGGCTTGAACCCCCGACCTTCGGATCAGTAAGCCAGCACCTCAACCACCGAGTCACCACTACCCCTTGTTATTTGTATGTAATTTGTAATGTATGTCCTGTGAAAATTAGCCAGATCCTCGAAGTCCAGTTTTGACCAAACCCTCTGAGATGATCTCATTAAAAGACCAGCAGTACATTCTCTTTATCACAGCACTTTCAGTCAGCTCACTCATCTTCTCACACCAGGAGAGTTGAAAAGACATTATTTTTTCTGACTTCTGATCTAGTGGTTCAGAAGTTCAAAAACGCCTAGCGGTTAGCAGGTCTGCCTCAGAGCAAGAAGTTAATGGGTTTGAGTCCCAGGCTTGGTGAGGGTGTTTTTGTGTGGAGTTTGAATGATCTCCCTGTACATGCATGGTTTCTTCTGGGTACTCCAGTTTCCTCCCACAGTCCAAAAATATGCACATTAGGCTTACTGGCTGTTCAAAATTGTCCCGCGGTGTTAGTGTGAATGGTTGTGCATGTGTGTTGGCCCTGCAATGGACTGGTGAGCTATTCAGGGTGTCTTTGCCCAGTGTCGGTTGAGAGAGGATATAGCTGAGATATGTGTACATAATATCATATGGTGAGCCAATTATGCTGGAAAAAAATGTGCTCTAGTGGATGTAAATGTTAGATTTCTATTAGTTCTAATACTAATTTCACTTCTATTGGACTTGGATGCTATGCTTAGAACACTGGCCCAAGGCAAGGACTCATAAATGAGATGAAATACAAACAATGATGTATACGTGTATCTTTGTGGTTTTTTAAAAATTTTGTTAATTTTTAATAGTCATGGGTTTTAGGTGACATTTCCTCATCTGTTTTTTTCACACCCGTCCCCCTTTAAAATCCAGGGTTTGTGGTAGACACATGTCTTTCCCACAACATCAAAATGCATAGTGAAGTTCTCATCAGTTTGTCAGTTAATTTCCTTCAAAGAATCGTTAATAAGTCATGTTTTCCTGTTCAGCAGATCTGACTCTTCACACTACCCATGAGAAAGGAAGGGTGTTACTAATCTAGCTCTATGTTGGTTTCATAGGTGGTTGAGTAAAATTGCATCTAGCCTGAAACTTCCTTTGGCTGACACTGTATCGATTCATCATGAAAGTAGATTAAATGAAACCCAGATGAATATACGTTGCAGCAAATGTAGATCTGGTCAGAGTCTTATTTTACACTTTAGATTCTATGCTCATTGCAAACATAATATACTATATGGCCATTTCTAAATAGGTGAACAACTCACCCAGCCCCCCTATCATTATTATAATACCCTACACTCTTCAGGAAGGTTTTCCACTGCACTTTGGAGTGTATCTGTGAGAGTTTGATTATTCATTCATGAATTTTTCAGAATATTAATCACGTCTTTTTCCCCAATAAGTCACTTTATAAGGTTAATATCATACTTGCTGGGGCACAATTTATTTCTTAAGATATCCACAAACATTTTTAAGTGCAAGTTCTGGCATGGTCCCTTTATAATAACATTTTCTTGCAGGTGGTAGTTGTGGAGAAGATTAGTTGGTGCAGTACTCCTTATAGCATGTTCAGATCTGCAGCAGCCTTCACTCTGTATTGAGTGCTGTGGGGCAGAATAAGATGAATGATCAGCTAAAATCTTCCACTAAATCACTAAAAGGTGCAATGCCCTCGCTGATTCTAGAGAAGCAGCACGAAACAGAAGCAACATTGCTTAACAAGACTCACCATCTGTTCATTATTGTATGAAGCACTTTTTTTCTCCAGGGAACATGACTTAGACCATATGGTAGTTTGTGAAGACAGACTGCTATGTGTCAGGTTTTCATGCACAACAGTTTTCTCAGAATTTTATGCAATATAGTGTAAAACAAGCAACAATAACAACAAATACATTCAGAGGGCAGTGGTTCTGCAGATAGAAACGCCTTGTTGTTTATTAAGAGAGGACAGATGAGAACGTTTAAACTGGTTTGAGCCAGAAGAAAGACTACAGCACCTCTTAAACCACTCATTAACTTCTTTCTCCTTAAAAATCTTTCCAGCATAAGGAGAAAAAGAAACATCTCAGAATGAGCAACGTGTTGATCCTTGATGAGTTACAGCCATGGGAAAATAGTAGAGATGACTTTTTAAAGGAAAGCCCCATTAAAAGTGGTTTATAAATTGTTTTCATAGCTGTATGTAGTTGAAAGTGATACTTTGCATTTCGTTTTGAATGTATAATGTACCAGCTGTTTAATTCTGGTTTTTAGTGCAGTACACTGGTTAATAAAAGTCTGGCACTAGTAACAGGAGATATCACTTGTTTGTTAGCTAATTAGGAATCTTACATCTTACATTGGACCAGGTTGTTACATTTTAAATAGAGCTTATTCAATGTACTCTTTCATTAAAATGCATTCACTTTTGTCTACAGAAAATATTTTTAATTTGTTCTACATACATTCCACACCCTGCTAGTATTTTTCATAAAGGCAATTCATGTTAAACATGGGTGGCACAGTGGCATAGTGGTTAGCTCATCTGCCTCACAGCAAGACGGTCTTAGGTCTGAGTCCGCGAGGACGTTTCTGTGTGGAGTTTGCATGTTTTCCCCATACTTTCATAGGTCTTCTCTGGGTACTCCAGTGTCCTCCCACAGTCCAAGACATGCACACTGGGCTAACTGGCTGTTCCAAATTGCACCTAGGTGTGGGTGTGAATGGTTGTGTGTCTTGGCATGGCCATACACTGGCGAGCTGTTCAGAGTGTACCCCGCTTTCACCTGGAGTTGGATGAGATGCACTCTGCCTTCTCATAACCCTAGTAGGATTAAGCGGTTCCGCTATAGATATGATATGATAAATATGACACCTCCTGGATTAAAAGTACAACAGAGCAGTGTTCAGAAGCCTGAATAGCAGTTTGTACCTAATCAACACCTAAACAGTAGAAAATATTTGAATTTTAATAACAGACATACATAGCCAAACATTTGAATAGAGTTGCTGATTTTGCACTGAACCAGGTGCTGGTTATATGGTTATGTAGTAATTATGGTAGGGTCCCAGATTTTTGACATGAGAGAAGCTATTTTTCAACTGACAGAGAGGCAGGCAGGCGATGCCAACGCTTCAGGCAGCAAACGCTACTCAAATCTCTCCTTTAAACTTTCAAGACCAGGCAGAGCCTGTGAAACTCCTGATTTTATAAATGAGTCCATTGTACAAGATTTCGAATCAATCAAGTGATTGCTACGGAGCCAGGGTTTTTTCTATAAACTAAAATGATTGATGCACTGTTTCAGGTTCTGACAGAGAGCACACATATTAGAGTCAGCTACATATTAGTTCCTCTGGGGAAACATTTCAAGTTTCTCTGTACAATCCTACACCAGAGTGTTTTCCTGTTCAGGAGGGTTCAGGTATTACCCCTTTAGGAAGCTATTGTTCACTTGCCATTTTGGATAGTCGTCAAATAGAAATTTCCAGTGTACAGGAGATTCAGAAAACTTTTCTAATAGTCTCTCAAGCATCAGTTTGTAGGTGTGCGTGACTAAATTTAAGTGCTTTATTAATCATTCAGCTCGTGATAATGCATAGACTCTTCCCTCAGGGAGAGCTTGTAATTTCAAAGTCCATGGAATGTAGAGGTTGCTCCAAAAGCTTAACAACAAGTCCTTGCCTATGCTAGGGTGCATCTCCTCCTCCCTCTTCAACACCACCTCTATATAAACCTTTACAGACTTCCTGCTTTTTTGCTTTCTCCATTTAGTCCATTTTCATCGTGCTAGCTCCTGTGACCAACAGCTGTTTATAATGGCTTTCTCTCACACATTGTCCTCTTCCAGGTTGTCTGGTCTATCAGCAGTTGGTGGTGGTGGAGCCAGATTAGGGCTTAGTGGTGCTGGAGCAGGCCTAGGGCTGGGCACTGGTGGTGCTACTGCTGTGGGTAATGTTGGTTTTGGTCTGGGCTCTGGTCTTGGTCTGGGCACTGGACTTGGTCTGGGCACTGGACTTGGTCTGGGCTCTGGACTTGGTCTGGGCTCTGGATTTGGTCTGGGCACTGGACTTGGTCTGAGCTCTGGACTTGGAGCAGGATTGGCACTAGGTAGTGGCGGAGGTGCTGGAGCACTAGTTGCAAGCCCAGCATTTGCCATGGGTCGCACCATTGCAGCTGGCGGGTTGACTGCAGGTGCTGCTCTGGCTGGTGGTCCTGCTCTGGGCCCAACCGTGGCTCCCATTCTATCTCGTGCGGCTGAGAAAACTACCTTGTCCACCCTAAATGACCGTTTCTCTGTATATATGGCCAAAGTGCGTGCGCTGCAGCAGGAGAACGCTGCTCTAGAGGCAAAACTCTCCCAGCTGACGGGTGGAACTGACATGTCCCCAGATTCGTCAACTACTACAGTGGAATACGAAACCCAGCTGAATGAGTATCGCACCACTCTGCAGAACCTAACACTTGACACCATCAAATTGGAGATAGAGCTTGACAATGTGCGTGGCACCGCCCATGAGCTGAAAGCCAAGTATGTGTTTCAGTCTGCTTATAGACCACAACAAAATTATCATACATTGCATAAAATTATTATTATTATTATTGTGATCATGATGATGACTATATGTTATCATAATTTTGTATTTTATTCTTCTTTTACTGTATTTTCCTCAAAAACAGTATTGCTGTATATTTTTTTAAGGTTTGACTTTGAACAGGGGGTCAGGTTCCAGCTTGAGTCTGACGTTGCTGCCATGAAAAAAGTAAGGAGAAGAACCTAATTAATTTACATTGTTTTATGCACAGATTAATTAGCTTGATTTCTGTCTTTAGGACATTGAAGCAGCATCAGACATAAGAATTGATTTGGATGCAAAATTTTCCAGCCTGAAGAATGAACTGGACTTTGTCACCAAAACACAGGAAGAGGTATTTCAAATAAGATCAGCTACTATTTTATACTTTTGCTTTTTTTCTCCTCCTAATCCCTACACATTGCATAATGTCCTTTCAGGAGCTTTCTGCTCTGCAGTCCAAACTGGGTACAACAACCACGGGTACTTCTGTCTCCATGATTGAAGTGGACACTGGCAAGTCCTTTGACATTTCTGCAGCACTCAACAAAATGCGAATGGAGTATGAGAAATCTGTCCAGCAGCACAGAGAGGAAGCTGATGCTTACTACAAACTCAAGGTGAACATACTACAAATGCCTTAGGACTTTACTGTTAATTCTACCTTTATTTTACTTTTATTCTAATAATCCCCCATTTTTTGTTACTGCCTAAATGAAATTGAGGAGCAGTGTTATACTAGTTTGGGGACCTAAAAGTAAGCAATATTTTATTTCCATTCCTTAGATGGATGAAATACAGACTGCTAATGCTAAGAGCACAGAGGCGGTGTCATCAACCAAAGCTGAGATTACAGCAGCCAGGAAGGAGCTACAGACACTCGGGTTGGAGTTACAGGGTCTTGTCACACAAGTGAGTGTTCGATACATTCATTCTTTTAACAAACTAGTTAATCCTACTAGATTGTTGGAAGGCTGGAGCCTATCGCAGCCGACTCTGGGTGAAGGCGGGGTGCACCCTGAACAGCTCGTCAGTTCATTGCAGGGCCAACACACACACACACACAACTATTCACACTGCCACCTAGAGGCAATTTGGAACAGTCATTTAGCCTATTGTGAATGTATTTGGACTGTGGGGAAATCGGAGTACCTGGAGAACATGCAACTTGCTCTGAGACAGATGTGAAAAAACAATACACCACCGGGCCACCTATGTCTGATTCATGTACATTCATATACAGTAATTCTTATTGTACCACTATCAAAGGTACACTTCATCATTGTATTCAATGATGTGTTCATCATCATTTTCATTTGATAAATGATTACATTAAAGTATTTTACATTAGAAAGTTTACCAATAGCAGTGATGGTGCATAACACATAAGGGTCAAGTTAATTAATCGAGTAATTAAGACTGTGCCCATATATGTGTTATCATCACTAAAATATGCGTATACATGTGCATTTGTGGTGAAAACTGCAAAAACTAGAGCAATACTCAGAGTGCAAGGTACCTCTGCCCTCAGCATGATAACATAGCAAATAGGCCCTATATGGAAACTGGTTTTATTTACCCATTTGCTTGTCTTTGGAGATGACCAATTTACTGTCTCATTTAAAGGTTTTATGAGATGGCTGGGGTTTGACCTTTCAAGGTCACTCCAGCTTAAAGGTTTCAATCTCATTTGAAAGTCCATATATGATTTCTTATTAGTGTCTCATAGTAATGGAATGTTGGCACTCGTTTCAAAGTTATAAGCACTCTATCACCAAAGCACTGTGACCTTGCTCTGAACTTCACCTTTGACCTTGATATATCAAGGACAAACTGATCTACAAATGTAGATGATGGCAATACCTTCGCCATAATTCCTTTTTGGGCGGGGCTAAGAAATTAAAAAAAATATATATTTAATTTATGTCTTTGAAAAATAATCAACTGAACTGAATAATAAGTAACACCGGATGTACACCGGATACACTCACTGTAGCATGGTCAGATGCCAGATGGACTGTTTTGGGTATTTAGGAAAATGCGTATCTCAAGGGATTTTTGGTCTCTATGGTTCACCTAAAAATATGAAAAACACAAATGTGATAAGTGAAAATCCCAGGAGATCAGTAGTTTCTAAAATACTTAAACCATTCCATATGTCACCAACAGCCATTCCACAGTCCAGCTTGCTTTTTTTCTCCTCTCTATTCTGACATTTGATGTGAACATTACCTAAAACTCTTCTAGTATATCTCAATGTTTTTTTTGCACTGCTACACTGATTTCTCTGTCATTCATGAAAGTTTTGATGACTGCTGGATTGTTACAGATAAGTGTTTATTCTTCTGAATCAGCCAGAAAAGTCTTTCACTTTATTACCTTGTAATGCTTGGTTATTCCCTGTCATGTATACAGTGTTTCCTCTCTTATCTGGGGATTTTTACATTGTGGAAACTTTACTGAATATGAAAGAAGATATGTAACCTCAAAAAACAAGAAATAAATGCTTACTGTGCATGTCTGGATATAATCGTAGGGCGACAGAGACAAAACAGCCGAGTTCCCATTGATTATTGTAGTTACCATAAATCACAGTTGACTGGTACAGGAAACAGAAGGCACAGGAAGTGGTTTCAAAGTCAGTACCACAAGACAAGAAGAGCTGCTTCTTTCACAGTGAGCCTTCTCTGAGAAAGTATAAGCCAAGCTCAAAATTCTGACATCATTTACTCGACTAGATACCATGCAAAAAAACATTGAGAAGTTAGGTACTTTCTGGTAGGTTAATGCACGCTATGAGAAGAGGATTTGTAGTGAAGTTCTTAGTAGTCTTTGGTTTATTTGTTTCACCTTAGAACTGAATGCACTGTATAGCATTCTCAACAAATCCCGTCACACTATGTTGAATTTAAAGTAAAATAATCTGTAATGCTGTATGTTTGTTTTCCCAGAACATGACCCTAGAGCAGAGTCTGGCAGAGGCTAATGCTCAGTCTAGCGTGGGCGTGGCTGAGTACCAGGCACAGATTGCTAGTCTCACATCTGCCATCGAGGCAGCTAAAGTTGACCTTCACAAACAGATTTTGGCCTACCAAGAACTGCTGGATGTCAAACTTGCTCTAGATGTGGAAATCACCACCTACAGAAAACTCCTGGAGGGGGATGACTTCAAGTAAGCTTCATTCAAATTGACTAATACTGTACCACATTTTCTACCTCTGCAGTGAGTTTGTGGTGACTTTTGTCATTTTAACCAAACCCTGATGTTAAACATCCTTTATAACATTCTCCGTTTCCTTTTCTGGTTTTCAGAATACCAGAATTTACCGATTCATCCTACACTTTCTCAGGTAAGAACAGTCTTAGTATAAATCATCACCACAACATCTCTGGTTAGCAAGAAAACGCAACAAGACAGTCTTATGTTTCATAAAAACAGTTTTCAAGAGCAAATGCTCACACTACTTTGGTAAACAAACTCTGGTTATGTTAGATCACAAATATTGTGATTGCATACATTAGGCTACTTAGCAGCCGTTGCTTGGCTCTACACAACTTCAAACCTTTGTGGTAAAGATGGTCTACCATGTTGTCTTGCTTCTATGTAATGGAACATTCAGTATACACACCCAGTACGGTCATATCCAATAGTTTGAAAATCAAGGGGGAAACATCTAGGCTAATTGATTATTTAAAAATAAAAAGCAGGATCATGGGTGTAGTGGTCATATGAGAAGCATGTAACACCACCAGCGACATTTTAGCTGATTGCATCTCTCACAGAGGTGAAAATCAACTGTTGATGACAAAACACTTCTTCAAAACATTGTCATTAGTGTCACCTAAAGTTTTTTTTTAATTTTTTTTTTAAATTTTATTTAGAGTCATATTTACTTTAGTCTTAGACACCACTAGCCAAATGTTTGCAAGAATTAATCAAATACTGTAGACTTTTTGCTCAAGGAATCATTCCTACAAGCTTTGAGCTTATACAAATACTGCTGCTGGGGACAAAGCTATCACATACATAATTTTATGGACACTTGACTATCAGACCCATATGTAGCTTTTTCCCAAAGTTGGTGCCATAAAGTT
>JAQMYF010000022.1:1527229-1537499 GCA_030014195.1 Neosilurus mollespiculum
CCCAGGAGGGAACCCATCCTCATTTGGGTGAAGCCATAAAAGTACAAGCCATATAAGAAAATTTCATTGCAGTCCAACATGTAGTCCGGTTGGTTATACCACAACTGTAAGTCCTAGATAATTGCAACAAGAGAGTCTATATCACCAGCAGTGAAAAGTCATCAAGCTCATATGGGTCTTCATCAGTAGGAGAATAATAGTGTGTAGGTGGGATGCAAGTTTGTAGTGTCTGGGGTGGATGATATTAAAATGAAGACCAGTGGAAGCGTATAGCGACTGATCCACTGCACTGCTGAAATGTAAGTAAAACCGACAGTGTTATGAATTTTTGATCAGGTCACAGATGTTCACAGATCAAACTTTGTGAAGATGACATTACTATTTTGAACATACTCTTTAGAATAGTAGAAAAGGGTGACCCAAAAAACCTCCCGAGTTTCAATGGTAAATGAAAAAAGGGTAAAAGATAATTACATTACTATTTGCACACATGAAATAATAATAAACTTTTTGCTTTTACCTTTAAAATGTGGGAGGTTTTTTGGGGGTCACCTGTTTTTGAACCACCCTGTGTATGGATTATGACACAGCATGTTTGTCAGTTATTTTTTTTTACCAGATATTACCAGACAGATTTAAGTAGATTCCTGGTCTTGCATGGCTGGAAATAAGCTTCGCCAAGTGGACAGGCTTTACTGAAAAGACTTTTCAGTACATTGGGATTATTATTTCTTCATTGCAACCACAATAACAAGCAGCCTGTTATTAGAGGCGTTATTTGTGTTGCACAATAGCAAAACAATTAATAAACTCAATAATGAATAAACATATTATTATTATTATTACTGTTGTTGTTATTATGAATTAAAAGTTACATTTTTCCTTGCCACCGTCGCTGCGGGCTTGCTCATTAGGGATGTGTAGGGGGTTGTAGAAAAATTTTTAGATTCCTCCCTAATTCAATTTTACAATGTCAATTGTAAAAATTCAATAGACAATGTCAATTGTAAAAAGCGCTATACAAATAAAACTGACTTGAATTGAATATTTGATTATGATATCTTAGTTTTATCTTTATAATGTAGTAGTCTACAAAATATAACAAACTGACAGCATCTTCTGTTACCCTGGCTAGTTTTTACTTTAGGTACACTAAAGTGAGAGTTTATTCCCCTCCCACTGAGTCAAAGATGCGTCACTGTCTGCGGTATTTGAGGTTTAAATCCTGGCTGCAAACCCACTTTTGAAAGTCTCTCACCTGCAACAGAACTTAGTGTTCTCACCAGGATCCGTTACTGTACATGTGCAGAATTTTGTTAGTAAAGACAATGTGAGAGTATGCAACTGGTAAAGCTGTTTGTGCCAGCATTTACAAAAATGATCTAGGTAATATTCATTGTCCCCTAGTGCAGATAACTGGGTTATCAAAGGCCGGCCATGTCTCTCACTGTCTGTGGTGAGAGGCATGTAAAAGAACCTTTGCTGATTTTCATCAAGAATAGGCTGCATAGCCATCAGTGTGAGCAGTCCGGGGTGTACTCTGCTCTCGCCCAGAGTCGGCCGAGATGGGCGTCAACCTCCCCGCGACCCTAATTAGGATTAAGCGGTTCAGAAAATGAATGGATGAATGAATGAATATTCATTATATAATGTAATATTCTAGGCCTTTCTGATACTTCAGGGCATAACCATGTACTTTGGTACTTTGTATCTAAATTCTCCACAAACTGTGTATTATTATTACACCACACACTTCAAAAGTTTGTGGACACCTGTCCATTGCACATTTACTGTATAGGTGCATTTGGAACATCCCATTCCACATTTAGTCCCCCTTTGCTGTTAATTGGTGGTGGCTTAGTGGTATACTGCTTTTTCCTCATAGAATCAAGATCCTGGTTTCCAGCCCAGTTCCTGGTGAGGAAGTTTCTGTGTGGAGTTTACAGGTTCTCCCTGTCCATGCATGGGTTTTCTCTGGCTGCACTTGTATCTTCCCACACTCTAAAGACATGCACATTAGGCTAATTGGCTGTTTCAAATTGCCCCTAGGTTTGAATGTGTGGCTCGGGGGCCCACTGATTGAACTCAATTCCAAAGTGTAGATACAGAGAACCAGAGAGAAGAAGTAGTGGAGTGCTCATCCATGACCCTTGACCCTCAGCAGTGAAGACAGGAGAAGAAGATGACACTGACGCTGTTAATTGAAACACTACAGCTTAGTCTACCACTTAGTTCTGTGAACATTTTGCAGTAATATAACACTTACAGTAGACCAGAGCAGATCAAGGTGGGCAGATATTTCACAAAGTGTTCAGTGGAAAAGGCAGCATCCTATGACCATGCCATGGTTGAAGTCAACTTTTGAGTATAATCCACTTTGGTGTAAAGGTTTGTCTCTGGAGAGTGTGAAGGTTGTCTGCTTGATTTGTGCATGATAGCAACTGCTGCAGCTAAAACACCTGAACTCAATCATTAGGAGGTATATCCACATATCGTGGCCATACAGTGTAGAAAACATGAACATTTTGTTGCTTTGCTAGACTTCAACATTTGTGGGCAAAACAGAAAGGGCAAAAGGTGAATGAGCACGTACATGCCCTCTCTCTATCTTACTTCCTTGTTTGTGTGTTAAAAACTCACTGCAGGATGTTTGAGAAGGTTCCTGTTTGTTTTAGACTGACTGTCTTTTTTCTCTCATTCCTCAGAAGTGAAGTTGGATGTCATGCACATGTGACTCATCATAACAGATTAGTTCCTAAATAAAATCAAGTTTTGTCTCATGCTGCATTTGCTGATATGTCCTGAGGCTACATGCTACTAATGAATGTTTACTTTTATTATTATTTTACTTCTGTGGTTGAATACAGGATATGACATGTGCCACCAATGTGCCACATGTTGATTTCAAGCCAAGCCGAAACAAAAACAAAAGCAGCTTCGTGCACATTTCTTACTTTCTTTGTTGATGCTTTGGCGTGGGGGGTACAAGGAAAGATTTGAGGCAGATTTTGAGGCTGTTAAATTTATTGAGTGATTTGGTTTGGGGTTCTACCATCCACCAATATACATGTACAGTAATACTGTATATTAGACATGTTAAAAAGCTATTGTTACTTGAACCATAGAGTCAGTATTTGCATAACAAACATACTGTGATGATTTTGAATGGGGAACTGATACTTCAACTTCAGGATATGTTGTAAAAGAGCAGACAAAATTGGTGAGATGTGTCTAGACTACTCTTAAGTGTAGAGAGAAAAACAGGATGTCTTTAATGCAAAGGTGCTCAAATCTTACAGGGGAACTGGGCTCAAGAGGTGTTTGAATTATGAAGTATCTGATATAGTGAAAGGGTTCATTAATACAGAAAAATAACTTTCCTATGCCTGGGCATGTATATTTGTAAAAGGGAATCTGTTGCCATAGAACATCGCGTGCATGCATGCGTGACTGGTCACAAAAATCAACAAGGAGAAAAGCAGAAGATAACAAGACGATTACGTGATTATTTTTAGTGGTTTCCTGTGTGAAATCAGTACGTCAAAAAACAGATAATTAAAAACAACAGTGTCAATAGGTTAAAGGTCACCCTTCTGTCTCTATGGGTTCTAAATTTAAACCTGACTGTAATGTCAGAGGTTTACATCGTTAACTATATTAACATTTTTACAAATTATTTTATGCATAAACCATTTAGAATAAAACATCATGTTATTTTTTTTGTTTGTTTTATTAAATTGGAAGCTATATCACGCCCCCAGGCAATTAAAGAATTCAAGTGCAATTTTCCCCCCGAAATTAACCACCTAAATTTCCAGGACACGTGAACAGACGTGTTTTACTTCCTCTCCTGAAAAACACAAGCTCTGTTTTAGTTATTCTAAAACTATTATGATTTAGTACTAGTAGGCTTTAAGAAGCATAACTCAATAATTAGGTCGTTTTATAGAGTTAATGTTTCTACTAAGTCATCATCATCATCATCTTCGATTTAACGTCCTTGTTTCCCTTGGAGTAGGAGTTAGATGTGTTCTGATGGTTCCAGTGTACTCTCGATAGGGTTGTATGGCTTGTCTCCATCTTTCTCTGTCTTGAGCAAGTGTAGGCCTTAGTCGTGAGGCCCTCAGGTCATCTCCTCTTTGGGCAACCGCTCAGGGAAGTACCATCAACCTTGTAGTCCATGACCTAGTCTGCCAGCCTGGCAGAACAGATCCAAAGTACCATGCTGTTGGAGTTCCTGACCAGTCTGGTTGTATCTTCACTTGTCAGGGGCCAGGTCTCACTGCCGTATAAGAGGACACTTCACACTGCGGTCTTGTACACACGTCCTCTGTCTTTTAGGGCGATGCCACGGTTGGTCAGGATAGGATGCAGTCATGATTCAATCTAAACTACACTTCTGTTGGTGCAAATTTATTTATTTATTTTATTTACGCCCTTATCCAGAGCGACTTATATTAATCATTTTTATACAACTAAGCAACTAAGGGTTAAGGACCTTGCTCAAGGGCCCAACAGTGGCCGCTTGGTGGTACTTGGGCTTAGTAAGCCAGGGTCTTGTCCACTGAGCCACCACTGCATATATGGATTCATTAACTGCAGGATATGCCAGTATTTATCAACACCACAACCCCAGAGAATAGGTGCTACTTGTATGCCTGGAAGATTACTGATTGAGGATTAGTGATTGATACGCAAACATTCTGAGTAATAAGTGCAATACATATCGAATAGAATGGAATTTTTTGCCATGTACATGACAGAAACACTGGAATTTCTTTCAGTGATCCCAAAAAGTAAAAGGAAAAAGTAGTTAGGCGTTAGCAATAATTAGCAATGCTGCACAGAAGCAAGAACTTCTGGGTTCAGATCTTAAAAGGGCATTTGTCTGGAGTTTGCATGTTCTGCCCATGTTTGGGGTACACGGTGATGTAGTGGTTGGCACGTCTGTCTCACAGCAAGGGTTCGAGTACCGGGCTCGGGCATTTCTGTGTGGAGTTTGCATGTTCCTGTGCTTGTGTGGGTTTCCTCTGGATACTCCTCTTTTTTTCCAAAGACTTTGGGATTAGGCTAATTTTCTTTTCTAAATTGCCCCTAGGTGTGTGCGTCTTTGCCCAGTGTTGGCTGAGATCCTTCCGGTGACCCTGATAGAAGGATTAAGTAAATGAGTGTGGGTGAGTGCCTGTGCTTGCATGGGTTTCCTCTGGGTGTTCCGGTTTCCTGCCACAGTCCACAGACATGCACACTAGGTGAATGGCTGTTTGTGACTGTGTTATCCCTGTGTTAGTCCTCTCTCATATTGATAGATGGATGCAAAAATACAATTATAATGACCAGCATAAAAAATAAGTGATAAATACAGATTTAATACTGAAATATAGACACTAAGAAGCATTATAAATAATTAATATAAATTAAATAATGGTGTTCAGTTTAAATAATATGCACTCTTACTCAGGTCTACTAATCTAAAACTTCAAACGGAGTAGAACACATAATAAATAAAACCCAGAAGGCCTGGATAATAATATTAACTATAATAAAGTGCCCTTAAACCATTACGAAGAACCATTATTCACAACATGATGGCCTGGCAAGCTGTCCGGGGTGTACTCTGCCCTCGCCCAGAGTCGGCTGAGATGGGCGCCAGCCTCCCCGCGACCCTAATTAGGAATAAGCGGTTCAGAAAATGACATGACATGACATTATTCACAACCCTGTTGTGAATGGCTTTTATAGTTCTTTGTTAATCCACTACACTGTCAACAACTATTCATTTTTGTATAGAGATATAACTGTGAGTAAGTTCTGTAAGTGTACATGGCCAAACATCACACTACAGGAAAAGAGAAAAAAACAAGTGCGTCACGCTGTGGTTAATCCAGACCTTAAAAGCTTCTGCAAAACACTTTCCATAACAGACATCAACTCAGCTGCATCCTTTGAACTACATCTTTTTCTTACTTGTGAACCCTGGAACACCTGAAATCATGTAAGTAACATATAAAAAAAAAATTCTTTGATTGCTTGGAGATGTTTAATTTAAGTGCACTTTAGCTGATTGAATTAAACTATCATATACTTTGGATTTTGGAGCCTGAATTAATAAAGTATTAATGTTTACATGTTTTATACTGTTTTTAGATTTCAGCTGTGTGTTCAGAGAAACAACAGAGAATCAAAATGATGAATATGACTTTGGCCTTCTTCATCTCAGCCACCACTCCAACAGTAAGTACATCTAAAGGAAAATCACTGCATGTTTAAACTTCCTGCTACACTGAGGCATTCCTCTCTTCATGACGCTCTCCTCAATACTCTAAACGAATGTATGTAAATATTCTTCATCTTTTCTTTTCCCACAGGATGATTATGCCAGTGGTAGTGGTTCTGGTCTTGGAGATTATGACTTTGACTCTCCATGTGATAAGAGCTTAGTGCGACGCTTCCGCATGTTCTATGAACCTCCTTTGTATTTGCTCATCGTCATCCTGGGCTTTGTGGGGAACCTGCTGGTACTCTGGATCTACACACATGTCAAGAATCGCCTGAAGACCATGACAGATGTGTACCTGCTGAACCTAGCCTTGGCTGACCTGCTTTTCTTGTGTACGCTTCCCTTATGGGCAGTGGATGCCATGAAGGGCTGGTTGATTGGTACAGTTCTGTGTAAGAGCACAGCAGCACTGTACAAAATCAACTTCTTCAGCAGCATGTTTCTGCTGACTTGCATCAGTGTGGACCGGTACATCTCAATAGTACAGAGCACCAAGGCACAGAACTCCAAAGAGTTGCGTCTGGCCTGCAGCAAAGTGGTGTGTGTGTTTGTCTGGCTCCTAGCCATCATATTTTCCATTCCAGAGTTTCTCTTTGCTCAAGACAAACTGGACTCTGAGGGCAATCGTTTCTGCACCATGGTCTACTGGAACAATGAAAACAACCGCACAAAGATTCTGGTCCTGGCTCTCCAGATCTGCATGGGCTTCTGCATTCCACTGCTAGTCATGATCTACTGCTATTCTGTCATCATTAGAACCTTGCTCAAGGCCAAGAACTTCGAGAAGCACAAAGCACTGCGCGTTATCCTGGTAGTTGTGGCAGTGTTTATCCTCTCTCAGCTGCCGTACAATAGCATGTTGGTGGTGGAGGCGACACAGGCAGCAAACACCACCATCACAGACTGTGCCGAGGCCCAGGGCTTTGACATTACCACCCAGGTCATGAAGAGTGTTGCCTACATGCACAGCTGCCTCAACCCCTTCCTGTATGCCTTCATTGGGGTGCGCTTCCGAAAAGACCTGAAAAAGCTGTACAAAAAGTATGGATGTACAACATCCAAATCTGGCAAATATGGTGGACCACCTCGCTCTTCTGTCATGTCTGACTCAGAAAGCACCATGGCTTTCTCGATTTAAACTCAGTCTTTGGACAGTATTAGTGCATGAGTTTAAAAACAAGTTCTCATAATATTGCCAGACAGTTCATGAGTCTGTGAATCATGATAGCAAGATTGTGAGCTGTATATGTGTAGTAACCAGTGAATAAGGAATGATTACCCAGAATGTGGTTACATCATTTTTTGAAAAGCTATGTAAATATCCTTCAAGTCAGAGGTTCCCACCGCTGGTCTTGGAGGACCTACTGTCCTGCATATTTTAGCACTTTCCCTGCTCTGTCACACCCACTTCAACTCAGGAAGCAATGATAATCAGCTAATTAGTTAAATCAGGTGTTTTGGGAACAAGGACAATACTGCAACGTACAAGGCAGGGGGTCCTCCAGAACCAGGGTTGAGAACCTAAGTCACATGATTATTTCTGTCTGACTTTCAGAACAGATTTTGAAGTCTTGTGGTTGTTTGTTACTTATACTTTTATGTCTGAGTACATATTTATCTTTATAATATTACATGAAAATCACTGTAATGCAGAACTGAGCCAACATGTACATATATCTGAATGTGACTTTTATTTTGTATTGTGTCTAAATTAAATCTGTGTTTTAACTTGTTTTTTTCGTATTATTTTTTGGACACAAACACACTCACACACACACACACACACACACACACACACACACACACACACAGTTTACTTTTCTTTAGAAGTACCATCTCTTGGTTACACTTATTTGTTTACTTGTTGGGTGTTTCGTGCAAAGCTCGGTCACAGAGAGTGAGTAGTTCAATTTGTGGTTAGAAAACCGTTGTGAATATGACGTCCAACTTTTGAATGCAGGAGACATTGTGGCACTTGTGGGCAACATGTCACGTCTGTAGCTCAAACTGAAAAGATAACAAAAAGGTATTCAGATTTGTCCCAGACTAGTTCTTTTTTTCATTTAAAAGGTTAGTTATTCTGTAGATACTCTCCGAACACTAAAATAAATAAATAAATAAATAAAAAACATTTTGAGAATCCTTCCACGTTGTTGTGTCCTCTTTCAAATCTACTTTCTAAATGTCTCAGTAGTTCCATAATGTAAATTTAAAATAAGCCTATACGTTGAAATGTCAAAATGTTCATGCTTTGATGCCCCGTTTATCAGTTAATCTACACACAAAATGGTTCACCTAGAGTTTGGTCCATAAGTATTCAGACAGTGTCACAATTTTTGTGATTTTACAGCGTTACCAGTAGTTTGAAATAAACCCTCTGTACTAAAACTCTTGTCTTATGATTTAAAAATCTTATGTTTGTAGACTCTGACAATAACCACCTCAATGGATTTGACATGCTGCCATGTATTTCTTTAACCTTTTATAAATAACAGCACTTTTGCACTTAGTACCCTATTTTCAGAGGCTCACAAGTAACTGGACAAACTGATATAAATAGAAAGCAGCCTTAAGTCTGGAAGCCATAGACATTCCTTGGCTCAATTTCCTCTCTTGGGATTCAATTCAATTCAGTTTTATGTGTATAGTGCTTTTTACAATTGACATTGTTGCAAAGCAGAATTACATAGCAAAAACGGATTTCAAAAAAGAATTTAAACATTTATTCTTCAAACCCTACATATCCCTAAAAAAATCCTGAGGCAATGGAGGCAAGGAAAACTCCCTCAGTCGGCACGAGGAAGAAACTTTGAGAGGAACCAGACACAAAAGGGAAACCCATCCTCATTTGGGTGAAACCAGATAAAATACAAACCATACAGAAGAAACTTCACCACAGTCCAACATGAAGTCCAGCTGGTTATATTACAACAGTAAATCATTTGATGCTTTGGTAGGAATTTAATAAAGCTGCCTTCAAGTGTGGCTTCTTTGAGGGTCTTTCTGTCTTCAGTTTTGTCCTCAGTAAGTGAAAACCATGCTCAATTGAGTTGATTGACTTGGCCACTTAAGAATATATCATTTTTCTGCTTTCTCTGAATGTTTCGGGACATTATCAATTTGTGCTATCAACTTTGCAGTATTTGACTGAATCTGAGCAGAATGTATAGCTGCTTCTTTTATCAGCAGACACATCATCAATAAACACCAGTGACCCAGTTCCACTGGCAGACATGCATCCTTATCCACCTTGCTTGACAGATGATTCGGTATTCTTTGGACCACAAGACTTTCATTCCTTCTCCAAACTCTTCCCATCATTCTGGTACAATCTTGGTTTCATCTGTCCAAAAGAATCATGTACCAGAACAGGGCAGAATTTCTAATAAAGTCTAAATTGACCTTTTTTTTTTGAGTGTTACCAGTGGTTTGAGATAAACCCTCTGTAGTAAAACTCATGAAGGAATCAATCCTACCTCCTCAAAAGTGTTCTTGACTGGATGTTGTGAATGGGGTTTCCTTCACCAAGAAAGAATTCTATCATCTTCAAGTTTAGTTGTCTTCAGTGGTCTTCCAGGTCGTTTGGTGTTGTTGAGCTTGTCAGTGTATTCATTCTTTTAAAGACTATAGAAAATGGTTGATTTGGCCACTCTGAAAGTTTCTGCTGTCTCTCTGATGTTTTTCAGCCTAATGATGGCCCCATATGCACTGATATGTCTTTGGAACACATGTTCAGATTTCCTTTAAACACCTGCCGAAAGCCAATCCAAGACTTGAGAGCAATTAGTCATGTCATGTCATGTCATTTTCTGAACCGCTTATTCCTAATTAGGGTCGCGGGGAGGCTGGCACCCATCTCAGCTGACTCCGGGCGAGGGCAGAGTACACCCTGGACAGCTCGCCAGGCCATCGCAGGCGCTGACGGCTATGCAGCCTACTCTTGACGAAAATCAGCAATGGTTCTTTTACATGCCTCTCACCACAGACAGTGAG